>CM060271.1:9049090-9574451 GCA_030684275.1 Acipenser oxyrinchus oxyrinchus | reverse complement strand
TGGGTGAGTAAATGGCTGACACAGAAAAACACAGAGAAGTCTATAAAATGCTGTTTTACTTTTGCTTTCTGGATTTGTATTTTCACTCTGGTAAAGCCCATTTATTTACCACTCATTTAGACCATTTATCATGGTACAAAATGTACACAAGTCCTATGAAAATGACGAATCACCAACACCATCTAGTGCACAGCTGTGTATTACAAAAAGGAAGCTTGACCCAAAGTGCCGGCGCCTCTTACTTTGGCTGATCTGTGTTGCAGATGAGAGATATTGGGGGTTCATATGTAGAGGCTGTACGTCTTTAAGAAGAAAGTCGTGATGGGATATCAGCTGACATACAAATGCTTAATTGCAGGATTATTACACTCGGTTTCATGCAACAGTTATGATGGTGACCAAACTGTGCAAATACTGTTTTGTAAAAAAAAAAAAAAAAAATGGTTAAAATGAACAGTCGCATTAAAAAATGTAGAACAGCGAAAAACAAAAATAGACGTGCATTAACAAAATGCCCTGAAAACTTAACATAAAGAAAACAATTTAAATGAAGCAATAAGCTCAATAATTAAGCTAAAAAGGAAGTGCAATGGTTACTGTTTTGTTTTTTTGTTGTTTTGGTGCACTCCAATAAACCTATGTTATCTTTCCCCAGTCAAATCGTAGAGTGCCTAAATAAGCACTGATTTACCAGAATAAACAGTAATGAAAAAGGAAATGTAGAACATTAAGAGCAACCAGATATAGTCAACGAAAGACAACACATTATTCAAATTCTTTGTCAGTATTATATATTTAAGGTAAGGCAAGTTTATTTTTCAGTTAAAAGTGCTCCCGGCTATAATGTTCTGCCGCCTGGCTGAACAGAATTCCTGGGAGAACCCTGGAAGTTTAGTGCTGTAGCTGTACCTGGTCATTTAAAAAATGGGGAAAAAATCTTGTCTTTTACATAACATGCTTTTAAAATTGATTCATTGCATTAATTCATAAGAATCTTGAAAAATGAATTGTTGATTGCTACGCTAAGTTTATGGGATGGTAACGTGTGTGTGTGTGTGTGTGTGTGTGTGTTTTGTTTAAATGGTGTTTTTATTTTATGTGAAACCAGTATCCCCTGTAGTGGGTTAAGATTAACTATGAAGGAGATACTAGACATTTAGAAGAAAGGTGTACCAGTACACACATCATCAATGTGATATCAATTGTGATGCAATTAAAGAGGATTTGTGCTCTAAGCTGCCTCTTCTTATGTTTGGTAAACAAATGTCAGTGCATGACAAAGAGTAAACAGGCCTATATGTGAAAGTGTATTTATTTAAAGGGTATTTAGTGTGACAGTGTAACTGGTTAACTGATCAAATAGTTTAAACCGATTTCTTATTAAACAATATTTACATTGCTAATTTGAATCTATATCTCCATAAAATCCGAAGTTATTAATGACTTTGACACTGTGAATGTTCTTGCACGGTATAGACCACCACAGGTGGAAAGAAGCTACCAAACAGCAGATTGCTGGTGGTTCTAGCACAAAAAGTGGGCCAGCTTGATGCGTGATTGCTTGTTTGTGGTTGTGTTTGTATGTGCAGGAGGAGCAGTGTGTTTGGAGTACAGCAGCACGGTGTCAGCCACAGGCAGCAGATAGACAAGGGCTTTGTACAGAGCAAGGAGCAGAATGGCTGGAGTGCTGGATCTGTCTGCCCCTGAGATTCCTGAGCCCACTTTCCTGGAGAGTGTCCTGCGCCACGGCCTCTTCCTGGGTGCCCTCTTCCAGATTATTTGCATCCTGGCTGTGATCATCCCTTCATCCAAGCTGCAGGAGTCGGTAAGCACTTTCTATTTGGGTCATTCCATACCAACTCAACCAGAGCCGTTGCCCAACCATCTCAGATTTTGTAAGTAAAATTAATCTGGGGATTCAGGCCCTTGGAGTTCAGAAATACTAATTTATTTTGTTTTAATTTTCCCTTTCGAAGCGGTGACCTGGCAAAGGTCAACTTAAAGTGAAAAAGTGACCTAACCAAGAGCACCTAACTAACTTTTGGCAAGTTGCCAGACGAGGGGTAAGTGACAAGTGTTATTCGAACTTCAGCCCAACCCTTTACCCTGTAGGGGATGCAGGTCCTAAGTGTTTGTATTGCTGTAAGAACCTTAGGGACCACTCTTCCAAATTTTGTGAAACACTTTTGGTTTCAAGGCCCCCACTGGTCATTAAAAGCCAAGAAAACCATTCAATGACTGAGTGAGACCGATAGGAGCAGAGAGAAGCCGAAAAAAAGAGCGTATCACATGAATACTGATAGCCCCGACACCACATAGATAACAGGGACATAAACAAACAAGATAGCTGCTTCCGCATCCAGCGCTCAAAGAACATCACAGGCATTTGCAGAGCTTTTTATAGATGTTACTGTAATAAAATAACGACTTGGATCGCATTATTGAGGAGTTTGGTGATAAAACGAGTGATCAAGAGATGATTTATCGGTATGTACTATTATTAAGAGGCATTTGAAAAACATAGCGAACAAGGGGTGGGGTGGGGTTGGAGATGCAGTACTGAGTGTCCTGTTGATATGCAGTGCCTTTTAAACCTGTTTTACTGTGAAAAAAAATACTTTTAAACAGCGTGTCTAAAATAAACTGTGCGTGTGAAAATAAATTGGACCTGACACGCGCTGAATAAATGGACCACTAAGGGTTAAGCCAAAACTCACAAGGGGGGGGCTCCAAAAAATATTCCAAAAATATTTTTGGATAGATGTTGATGATCTACAAGAATCAAGCAAAACATTTTAGTATCCGCAGATTTTGTATTTTTGGCAGATTTTTGAAGTTGTGTTTGTCGTGCATTTGAGCATTGCTTATGACCCCTTTGGTGAGGCTGAAGTACCACATAGTCCTAACTGAACTGGCGTTATTCTTCAATGTTGCATTGTCTGGGGTTAGATCTAGAGTAGAAAGTGACAGGGTGTGCTTCCAGTGGCACTAGCTTGGAGCTGAGGGGTTATGAACTTGCGTGTTGAACTTAGTTCCCTTTCAAGTACGAAATGTATTTCATTACACAATGGGTTAACCTTATACCCAATTCAACTGAAAACTTCTACCAAAGCTGTATCTTACGCCTGCAACATTGGCATGCCTGTCTCTGCCCCCCACAGGAGACAAAACTGCGTGCAGGACGGTGCTCTATGCGTTTTCTATTCAGCCTTTTCAGCTAGCCAGAGAGTGACCCAGCATTCGAGAGAGTGAAAATTCGCTATCTTCAACCAGAAGCAATCCGATAAGCTAGTCCTTTTTTTTTTTTTATATGAAGCAAAAATTGTTTAAATAATTTAATTGTGTTTTACTGTTAGTCTGTGTTTTTTTTTCTGCCTTCTGGCCAGCGACAGCAGCTGGTTTGCCTGCTCCTGCACTCCACAGACACAGTAGTATTAATATTATTTATTCTCTCTTCTCTCCGGCTGGAGTTTTAGTCTTGTTTTTAAGCTGCGTTTCAATGTGTTGTGGTTGAAGCTGCTCTATTTGTGTGCCTGTCTGTTTTATTCCAGGGACTGTGCACGTGGCTCACTGCTCAAGCAGTCGCAGCGGTCTGGGCTCAGACTCGCTTGCAAGCCAGCGCTCCTGGACGGGCACTGTGTTAGCTCTCGGGCTGCACAGACTAGCTTGCGGGCTGTAGCCCAACAGTTAGAGAGCTTTGCTTTTCTGCTCATGCCACAATAGTGGGCAGCTTCGGCACCGCTTTGTGAAGGCTTTGCCTGTACCACCCGTGCACCGTACCGCGCACCTTATTGCACCGTACACCGTGCGCATTACTATACAGTCTTGCTGCAACAATGCCTGTGTTATATTCTTGCACGACCTGCAAGAGGATAAGCACAATCAATGCGTGTGGTCTTGGGGCTGAGCATGCTCAACAGGCATTCCAGGATCACTCCTTTTGTGAGGCCTGTGCAGTGCTCACCAGGTGTTCGGATCGCTTTGCAGAACAGGCTCCCTCAAACTCCTCTCACAGGGACATGTCCCTCTCACCGTGTTTCATTTTGAGCACTGGAATCAAAACAATTATTTGACATGCTGATTTTATATATACAGTACTGTGCAAAAGTTTTAGGCAGGTGTGAAAAATGCTGTAAAGTAAGAAATGCTTTCAAAAATAGACATGTTAATAGATTATATTTATCAATTAACTAAATGCAAAGTGAGTGAACAGAAGAAAAATCTACATCAAATCAATATTTGGTGTGACCACCCTTTGCCTTCAAAACAGCATCAAGCATCAATTCTTCTAGGTACACTTGCACACAGTTTTTGAAGGAACTCGGCAGGTAGGTTGGCCCAAACATCTTGGAGAACTAACCACAGTTCTTCTGTGGATTTAGGCAGCCTCAGTTGCTTCTCTCTTCATGTAATCCCAGATAGACTCGATGATGTTGAGATCAGGGCTCTGTGGGGCCATACCATCACTTCCAGGACTCCTTGTTCTTCTTTACACTGAAGATAGTTCTTAATGACTTTCGCTGTATGTTTGGGGTCATTGTCATGCTGCAGAATAAATTTGGGGCCAATCAGATGCCTCCCTGATGGTATTGCATGATGGATAAGTATCTGCCTGTACTTCTCAGCATTGAGGAGACCATTAATTCTGACCAAATCCCCAACTCCATTTGGAGAAATGCAGCCCCAAACTTGCAAGGAACCTCCACCATGCTTCACTGTTGCCTGCAGACACTCATTCGTGTACGCTCTCCAACCCTTCGCTAACAAACTGCCTTCTGCTACAGCCAAATATTACAAATTTTGACTCATCAGTCCAGAGCACCTGTTGCCATTTTTCTGCACCCCAGTTCCTGTGTTTTCGTGCATAGTTGAGTCGCTTGGCCTTGTTTCCATGTCGGAGGTATGGCTTTTGGCCGCAAGTCTTCTGTGAAGGCCACTTCTGACCAGAATTCTCCGGACAGTAGATGGGTGTACCAGGGTCCCACTGTTTTCTGCCAGTTCTGAGCTGATGGCACTGCTGGACATCTTCCGATTGCGAAGGGAAGTAAGCATGATGTGTCTTTCATCTGCTGCAGTAAGTTTCCTTGGCCGACCACTGCGTCTCACGGTCCTCAACGTTGCCCGTTTCTTTGTGCTTCTTCAAAGAGCTTGGACAGCACATCTGGAAACCCCTGTCTGCCTTGAAATTTCTGCCTGGGAGAGACCTTGCTGATGCAGTATAACTACCTTGTGTCTTGTTGCTGTGCTCAGTCTTGCCATGGTGTATGACTTTTGACAGTAAACTGTCTTCAGCAACCTCACCTTGTTAGCTGAGTTTGGCTGTTCCTCACCCAGTTTTATTCCTCCTACACAGCTGTTTCTGTTTCAGTTAATGATTGTGTTTCAACCTACATATTGAATTGATGATCATTAGCACCTGTTTGGTATAATTGTTTAATCATACACCTGACTATATGCCTACAAAATCCCTGACTTTGTGCAAGTGTACCTAGAAGAATTGATGCTGTTTTGAAGGCAAAGGGTGGTCACACCAAATATGGATTTGATTTAGATTTTTCTTCTGTTCACTCACTTTGCATTTAGTTAATTGATAAATATAATCTATTAACATGTCTATTTTTGAAAGCATTCTTACTTTACAGCATTTTTTCACACCTGCCTAAAACTTTTGCACAGTACTGTATATATATATGTACTTTTACGCCGGACGCGCACAGAGAAATAGGAACAGCACCTTTTTGCGGCGAATTAAGAACACTCATCGTTCCAAGCAGGTTAACAGTAATATTTCACTCCGACTACAAAAATAATATGAACTCACGCTTGTCAAGTGACCCTGCAGATTGGATTTGCCTCCATGATACATCAAGAGTCGCTTGCACAATTTGCATTCAACTTTTTTTTTTTTTGTCTGGGCATTTAACAAAAAAACCCAACAGCAGAGGGGTTTGAGACATTTTTTTTCAATACAGCTTGCGCTATACAACGCATTGCTGTCAAGATGGCAAATGAAGAAATTTAAGTTCTGCCGAGCTGGAGGGGGAGGGGCAGACGGTGTTCAGTTTTCGAAATTAAAATGATTAGTGTGAGCGTATATTTTGTATGTTTCAAACATATTCCACCATAGCACTTCTTTTACAATTTGGTAGTGGATTTTAATACAACAACTTTTGTTTAAGTAATATGCATTATACATCAAAAGGTCGAATTTTGCATGTGAGTGACATTTAATGTGTGATTTTATATTATTCACACATTGTCAAACAGTTTCTGTTAGAAAAAAAAAAAAGTGTGTGAATGCAGCCTGACAAACCTTCGAAGGTTCAGAACTACCTTCAAATTCCTGGCTAGCGAACAAACCTTTGAACACAGCCCTACGCTCGGCAGTTAGGCCTTCAGTGTGCCCCCATTTTAACAAGGCCTATGATTGAGACACAATTCTTGGACTATTGCTTCTGACATTAAAACACTGAATTGTGCTACTTTCAGAATGAAATACTCACCTATAGGTACCAAAACTGACACTGTGTTACTAAATAAGAAAGTTTACTGGTCCAGAGCTTATCTGTACGCATAAAGTGAGTATAATTTATATTTTTCAACATAATCCTGATTTTGTTTTAATATTTTTATTCACATATCATAGGTAAATCAACTAGGGAACATTTTAGGGAACATCGCAGTATGTTGATTCATGCTCCCTCTTGCTGGTGATTGAAATGAGAGTTGTGGGAACAGAAAACCAGCATTGTTGCAGAAGGGAGCATGATCTGGATACCCTGCGTTCCTTAGTTTTGTTTGTTTTTTCTTTTCTCCTGGCAAGCGCTCTTCAGTAAATGTTGAGAAATGTATTTCCCAGTTGATTTATGAGCCATGATGTGTGATTCAGCAACATGTTTAAAAATACAAAGCTGGGGTCCCTGAGTGGCTCACCTGGTAGAAGCGCAGCGACACGGTGCGCAGGGCTTAGTCGTACAGCACAGGTCATGGGGTCGGAGGACACCCACTGAACCTTTGCGTCTCCTGAGCCATGGGGGAATTGCTGCAGTGAGGGGAAAAGCAATTGGGCATTCCAAATTGGGAGAAAATCAGGGGAAATAAATAAGTAAGTAAAAAAATACAATGCTGCCATAGGGACAACACGGGACAGCAAAGGTAAGACGATGTGTTTCTTGTCCACTTTGCAGGTGTTCTGTAGCACTTCTAACTTACCAAACCAGAAGAAATTGAATTTGTTTCAGAATTGAGTTTAGAATTGTATTTAGGTAAATATTGTAGCTTTGAGAATGTAGCTCCGTATGCCCCGACATATCCCAGGGTTTATCTGATACCTTGCATAGTGAACTGGAAGAGGCTAGTCACTTTCAAGAAACAGGTTTGCCATGCTTGTTGCAGGGAGTTCCTGTCTGGGCAAGCCCAGCCATGTTAAGAGGACTGCTCATTTTACAGAATGCCAGCTGGCATGTGACAGAACAATACTGATTAACAGGAGTCAGGCAATGAAAACAGTTCTTTTTTTTGTTGGTACAGTATCTCATCTATTTGGATACAAAAGTTTCACCTTCTATTTCAAATCATGTGACAATGTGACCTTTCAACTGTTCCAGCCCCACCCACTCTCCATTGTATACGTTGTCCCATGATTTGAATGAAATGAGGAGAGCTGTTGAGTCCCAGCACTTCGGATTCTGCAGACAAGCGCAAAGGCAGACCCAGAACCACACCACACCATTACCTATATGGTAACAATATCCTGGGAGACAGTCAGCATGGTTTTAGGAAAGGTAGATCGTGTCTAAATAACCTGCTTGATTTTTTTGAGGATGCAACATCGACAATGGATAATTGCAAAGCATACAACATGGTTTATTTAGATTTCCAGAAAGCTTTTGACAAAGTCCCGCATAAAAGATTAATTCTCAAAGTGAACGCAGTAAGGATTCAAGGAAATGTATGCACATGGATTAGGAGTGGTTAACATGTAGAAAAAGAAAGTACTGATTAGAGGAGAAACCTTAAAATGGAGCGAGGTAACAAGTGGAGTACCACAGGGATCAGTATTAGGTCCTCTGCTATTCCTAATCTACATTAATGATTTCGATTCTGGTATAGTAAGCAAACTTGTTAAATTTGCAGATGACACAAAAATAGGAGGAGTGGCAAAAGACCTAGGAGTTTATGTTGACTCAGAAATGTCTTCAACTAGACAAAGTGGGGAAGCTATAAAAAGGCCAACAAGATGCTTGGATATATTGTGAAAAGTGTTGAATTTAAATCAAGGGAAGTAATGTTAAAACTTTACAATGCATTAGTAAGACCTCACCTAGAATATTGTGTTCAGTTCTAGTCACCTCATTACAAAAAGGATATTGCTGCTCTAGAAAGAGTGCAAAGAAGAGCAACCAGAATTATCCCAGGTTTAAAAGGCATGTCGTATGCAGACAGGCTAAAATAATTGAATCTATTCAGTCTTGAACAAAGAAGACTACGCTGGTGATCTGATTCAAGCATTCAAAATCCTAAAAGGTATAGACAATGTCGACCCAGAGGACTTTTTTGACCTGAAAAAAGAAACAAGGACCAGGGGTCACAAATGGAGATTAGATAAAGGGGCATTCAGAACAGAAAATAGGAGGCACTTTTTTACACAAAAAATTGTGAGGGTCTGGAACCAACTCCCCAGTAATGTTGTTGAAGCTGGCACCCTGGAATCCTTCAAGAAGCTGCTTGATGAGATTCTGGGATCAATAAGCTACTAACAACCAAACGAGCAAGATGGGCTGAATGGCCTCCTCTCATTTGTAAACTTTCTTATGTTCTTATATTCTTCTATAATAGTGAAGAGCATTCAATGAAAGCTACTTTTTAAATCTTTTATTATACAACTACGACATTTTATAAAAGTTGTATGTTTTTCCATGCCTAAGACTATAGGGGATTTAAATACAGACCACACAGAAAAAATAATGTCGCTTTTGCAGCCTATCAAAGGAAATCTTGCCTAGTGATCATGCATAATAGAAATCTGTTAACTTGCCTAGTGATCAATTCAATGCATGATAATACTGCTCAGGAAAACTAGGATCTCCTCTGAACTTCCATATACAAAGATGGATAAACATGCTATTTGAAATGGACAGTGTTTGTAAGTAACCCTATCATTTTGTTGGCTGAACTGAACTCACCCCTCCTTTCAGGATACTGAACCCTTCGAACACCGCAGTTTGGATCAGACGAAGAAACCAAAGGGGCCCGTCCCCAGCCGAGACAGAAACCAAAGAAAGAGAGCAAGAAAAAGAGATGAGGGGACCCTGGATACCTGTCAGGAGGGTTTACCGCCCTGATGAAGAGATTCAAAACTGTGTTCAAAAAGGGTTACTCCGTAGTATAATTTTAAAAAATATAAACCTGTGCATCCTGTATTTCAACTCTATTTTGCTTTTTGCAGTTTTAAGTAAATATGCACAAAATGTGATTGATTGCTTTTTAAATGTGATTGATTGCTTTTTTAGCAGTGATTTATTGAACATAAGTTGCCAAGCTTTAGCTGGCATGGCTGCTGAATCTCACATTGAAGGTCAGTTGAAAACAGACACAGTGTTGGATTAGGCAGTGCTGTGTATACACTACCTTCCCAAAAGTATTGGGACTGATGAATACAGGGGGTGGGTGGGTACTTGTTGTGTTTTACACCCTTGCTTAATAAATATCTAAACATCCCTGAACATTTCACAGTCTCCTCTTCAGATGTATGCAAAAGATTTGAAGTAATCCATTCTGCAGGCGATATTTCTCATAAAATAAAACTTGGCCTAATATCTTATTTACTTCTGTCAGACACTCCTTGAAGAGACCTGTTTGAAGGGTAAAAGAGTATCCTCTGTTAAACCTGACCCACATGACGGTGTGCAGCAGGTATCCTCTGTTAAACATGACCCACATGACGGTGTGCAGCAGGTATCCTCTGTTAAACATGACCCACATGACGGTGTGCAGCAGGTATCCTCTGTTAAACATGACCCACATGATGGTGTGCAGCAGGTATCCTCTGTTAAACATGACCCACATGACGGTGCGCAGCAGGTATCCTCTGTTAAACATGACCCACATGACGGTGTGCAGCAGGTATCCTCTGTTAAACATGACCCACATGACGGTGTGCAGCAGGTATCCTCTGTTAAACATGACCCACATGACGGTGCGCAGCAGGTATCCTCTGTTAAACATGACCCACATGACGGTGTGCAGCAGGTATCCTCTGTTAAACATGACCCACATGACGGTGTGCAGCAGGTATCCTCTGTTAAACATGACCCACATGACGGTGTGCAGCAGGTATCCTCTGTTAAACATGACCCACATGACGGTGCGCAGCAGGTATCCTCTGTTAAACATGACCCACATGACGGTGTGCAGCAGGTATCCTCTGTTAAACATGACCCACATGACGGTGTGCAGCAGGTATCCTCTGTTAAACATGACCCACATGACGGTGTGCAGCAGGTATCCTCTGTTAAACATGACCCACATGACGGTGCGCAGCAGGTATCCTCTGTTAAACATGACCCACATGACGGTGTACAGCAGGTATCCTCTGTTAAACATGACCCACATGACGGTGTGCAGCAGGTATAATTGGGGGTTGTCCGTTTCAGAGCAGTATGATAGGTAGTGCATCGTTTAAACGTTAAAAAAAAAATGAACAGATAACAGCAAATGACATAAAGTGCATGGACACTTTATCAGAACTTGTCTACCCGATTGGAATTGGCATCGCTGTGAATTAAGAAAATCTCTCTGTAAGCTAGGCTTTCAGTTAGTGTTGCACTTGCTTGGTCATTTTACCTGGAGGGTGAAATTGTCTCCTCCTATTTCCTCTACAATGACTTAATTCCTGTCTTTGACCAATAAGGAGCTGCTCTTCAGTTCTAGCTGCCTGCCATATACATGTTTAATTGGGGCTGATCAGCCAAAATGTATTTATATCCATCTAGAGCAGTGCTTTTCAAGCTGTAGTATGTGTACCAGCACTGCAACTGGGACACAGCATCAGTGTTATTGATTGTGGTGAACTCTTGTCAAATAATTACGATGATGCCGTCACCTTTTCAGTGAGAAAACCATTTCTAATGGGGTAGGTCTCTGTTTTACAACATCGGTTTAAGATTGCACATAGTTACTGGTACACCTGCTGAAAACACTGGTACTTGAGATGAAAAGGTTGAAAACCACTGTCTATACAGTGCATTTACCATATCGTTACTCTAATCTCTAGTTTACAATGCTTACCTGTTATAAAGGCCAAAGTGGATGCTTACTAGATGGCTGATCTAGCCTGAGTTACATTATTATCATTTGTTTATTTAGCAGATGCCTTTATCCAAGGCAATTTACAGAGACTAGGGTGTGTGAAGTGTGCATCAGCTGCAGAGTCACTTACAACAACATCTCACGTGAAAGACAGAGCACAAGGAGGTTAAGTGACTCGCTCAGGGTCACATAGTGAGTCAGTGAGTGACCCGGGATTTGAACTAGGTACCTCCTAGTTACAGGCCCTTTTCTTTAACCACCGCACAACAAAGCCTCCTCTGTGGATAAGAAAGGCAACTCCTGAACTCAAGTGAAAACACCTTAACACACATTTTAAAATGGGTTTAAAAACTGAGTAAGAACCACGAAGAACGATTGCAAATGTCATAAGAATGTTTGTAACGTTACATTAAAATAAATTATATGAGGCAGTTAACCTGGGACACCAGGTCCAGGTGTCAGTGTATAAACCAGGTCCAGGTGTCTGTGTATAAACCAGGTCCAGGTGTCAGTGTATAAACCAGGTCCAGGTGTCTGTGTATAAACCAGGTCCAGGTGTCTGTGTATAAACCAGGTCCAGGTGTCAGTGTATAAACCAGGTCCAGGTGTCTGTGTATAAACCAGGTCCAGGTGTCTGTGTATAAACCAGGTCCAGGTGTCTGTGTATAAACCAGGTCCAGGTGTCTGTGTATAAACCAGGTCCAGGTGTCAGTGTATAAACCAGGTCCAGGTGTCAGTGTATAAACCAGGTCCAGGTGTCAGTGTATAAACCAGGTCCAGGTGTCAGTGTATAAACCAGGTCCAGGTGTCAGTGTATAAACCAGGTCCAGGTGTCAGTGTATAAACCAGGTCCAGGTGTCAGTGTATAAACCAGGTCCAGGTGTCAGTGTATAAACCAGGTCCAGGTGTCTGTGTATAAACCAGGTCCAGGTGTCAGTGTATAAACCAGGTCCAGGTGTCAGTGTATAAACCAGTTCCAGGTGTCTGTGTATAAACCAGGTCCAGGTGTCAGTGTATAAACCAGGTCCAGGTGTCAGTGTATAAACCAGGTCCAGGTGTCAGTGTATAAACCAGGTCCAGGTATCAGTGTATAAACCAGGTCCAGGTGTCAGTGTATAAACCAGTTCCAGGTGTCAGTGTATAAACCAGGTCCAGGTGTCAGTGTATAAACCAGGTCTAGGTGTCTGTGTATAAACCAGGTCCAGGTGTCAGTGTATAAACCAGGTCCAGGTGTCTGTGTATAAACCAGGTCCAGATGTTAGTGTATATTTGAGCTTGTCACCATTGACTCCGATTTTATTCTGGCATTCAGGGCATTTGAATTCCATGATAATAAATTAAGTGATACATTAACAGGCATTACAATAATTTATATTAAAGCTACAGACAGCTACATGTCCAACAAACATGTTCAGTTTGAACTAAAACTGAACATCTTCCTGCAACTACCTTCAGCAACAAACACAAACCACCGTCCTGCAACTACCTTCAGCAACAAGCACAAACCACCATCCTCCTGCAACTACCTTCAGCAACAAACACAAACCACCATCCTCCTGCAACTACCTTCAGCAACAAACACAAACCACCATCCTGCAACTACCTTCAGCAACAAACACAAACCACCATCCACCTGCAACTACCTTCAGCAACAAGCACAAACCACCATCCTGCAACTACCTTCAGCAACAAACACAAACCACCATCCTCCTGCAACTACCTTCAGCAACAAACACAAACCACCATCCTCCTGCAACTACCTTCAGCAACAAACACAAACCACCATCCTCCTGCAACTACCTTCAGCAACAAACACAAACCACCATCCTGCAACTACCTTCAGCAACAAACACAAACCACCATCCTGCAACTACCTTCAGCAACAAACACAAACCTCTGTCCTGCAACTATCTTCAGCAACAAACACAAACCACCATCCTGCAACTTTATGTGGGACTTTGACAAAGTCCTGCATAAAAGATTAATTCTCAAAGTGAACACAGTAGGGATTCAAGGAAATGCATGCACATGGATTAAGGAGTGGTTAACATGTAGAAAACAGAAAGTACTGATTAGAGGAGAAACCTCAAAATGGAGCGAGGTAAGCAGTGGTGTACCACAGGGATTAGTATTAGGTCCTCTGCTATTCCTAATCTACATTCATGATTTAGATTCTGGTATAGTAAGCAAACTTGTTAAATTTGCAGACGACACAAAAATAGGAGGAGTGGCAAACACTGTTGCAGCAGCAAAGGTAATTCAAAATGATCTAGACATCATTCAGAACTGGGCAGACAAATGGCAAATGACATTTAATAGTGAAAAGTGTAAGGTACTGCACGCAGGCAATAAAATGTGCATTATAAATATCATATGGGAGATACTGAAATTGAAGAAGGAATCTATGAAAAAGACCTAGGAGTTTATGTTGACTCAGAAATGTCTTCAGCTAGACAATGTGGGGAAGCTATAAAAAGGCCAACAAGATATTTTGTGGGAAGTGTTGAATTTAAATCAAGTAATGTTAAAACTTTACCCAGTGGAGGTGGGTTGTAGAGAATTTGTGGCACACTCTACAACCCGGTTTCTCAGAGACGTTGGATTCAGTGGCCAAGAGTTGCATCGCACAGTGAAGAACTTATCTGAAGCAGCAGAGAGGAGCAGCAACTGGCTGTGGTTGAGACGGAAAGATTCTGGCTGGGGATCTCAAGCACAATAAAAAGAAAGAAACGCTGATGTACGGGTAAGTAAGCTGGGCTGAGTTGAGTGGGGAACGGAGGGTGATGCTGGGATGCCAGAATCATCGTCGAGCCCTCTTGCGGTGTCGTGGGCTAGTCGACAAAACACCGAGGATGGAAGGTGCCCACTTAAAGACCCCAGAGATGTACCCTACTTAGCTCAATCCAGACGGTTGTCATGCTGATGCACTGGGAGACCGCACTGTGGTTGATCCCCGAACCAGCATCACATCGGTTGTGTGTGCTGATGCGCTTAGGGAGGCAATAAGCTGATCCCTGGAGCCAGCATTACACTTCAGCCATCAACACCAGACAGAAGGATATCTACATCATCATATGGAAGGAAGCACAAATGGATGGAGACACAGATGGATCATATTAGTTTACTGTAAAGCTACGTCTTAGTTGGTGCTTATCTTGGCAAGAGCCGAGTTCAAATCAGCATGAAGTTTTAACATCTACTCGTGTAATGGAAATCATTACAATGCATTTGTAAGACCTCACCTAGAATATTGTGTTCAGTTCTGGTCACCTTGTTACAAAAGGATATTGCTGCTCTAGAAAGAGTGCAAAGAAGAGCAACCAGAATTATCCCAGGTTTAAAAGGCATGTCGTATGCAGACAGGCTAAAATAATTGAATCTATTCAGTCTTGAACAAAGAAGACTACGCGGTGATCTGATTCAAGCATTCAAAATCCTAAAAGGTATAGACAATTTCGACCCAGAGGACTTTTTGACCTGAAAAGAAACAAGGACCAGGGGTCACAAATGGAGATTAGATAAAGGGGCATTCAGAACAGAAAATAGGAGGCACTTTTTACACAGAGAATTGTGAGGGTCTGGAACCAACTCCCAGTAATGTTGTTGAAGCTGACACTCTGGGATCCTTCAAGAAGCTGCTTGATGAGATTCTGTGGATCAATAAGCTACTAACAACCAGACGAGCAAGATGGGCCGAATGGCCTCCTCTCATTGTAAACTTTCTTATGTTCTTATGTTCTTCTTAACTACCTTCAGCAACAAGCACAAACCACCGTCCTGCAACTACGCTCAGCAACAAACACAAACCACCATCCTCCTGCAACTACCTTCAGCAACAAACAATGGGGATGTGCTATGGCTCAAGAAAGGAAATGAAAAACATGTAAACAAAGAAAAAGAGTCCTTGTGGGCTTTTTCAACGTGGGCTTGTGAAAAAATGAAAACCTTTTGGTTACTGTAATGCCTTGTTTCCACGGGACTGCCTAAAAAAACATCCTTGTTTCAAATGATCTGGTTCCAAGTAGTCCGGTTCAGTTTAGTGGCTGACCAGTGTTTCCACGCTACAATTTGAAATCTATACATGCGCGTGAAGTCATCGAATTTTTAAAAGTGAAAAACAGTATTCTACTTATCTCAATATCTGTCTCCTACAATAATCATCACTGTAACTTTATAGCCATGGATGATTAGAGATTATGATTACGGTTTTATTCAGCTTTTGTTTTTGTTTATTCAAACCAATTTTGTTTTTACACACTCCTCCTCTGTCTAGTGTTTCGCTTTCTTGCATATGCTGCGATCCGTTCAAAATTGAAAACTTAATTTTCAGCATGAACCAACTCCAATTCAGATCAGGAAACCTCCTGCCGGATTCTCCTCAACAATATCTCATTTATTCTCAGTACCGTCTCCTTCTAATGCAACTTCTCCCAGCAACCAGACCCGCTGCTCGGTATTACGGAGATCAAAACATCCCCACTAGCAGGCTCAGCCTCTGGAGCAGCTATTTTACAAAGATCGGCATCTCACCTAGCTTTAAAAAACGCACGACAACAATATCACCATTACGGCTGGAAGCAGTAGTATGTTGTTCAATATTTATTGTACCTTTTAAATCCGCTGCACCATGCTGCCTGCTTCTCAAATGCACTTCTGGAAACTCACTCCCGAGCTTCAGGACAGACAGTGGGACAGCCCTCTTCTCCAGTCAGCCACTCCAATCATGACGGTCATCTCGGTTCAACACCTCCGGTCCCCACAGCTGGCGTTTCTACTTACAACGTGGCATCAGCTCTCTCAATGGTTCACAGCACGTGCCTGTAGTGAGAAATCAAGTCCAGCCACCACATAGGGCTTATACTTTCAATGCTTTTGCAACATTAATGGCTACATTCTCAAAGCTATTTTCCAGATCATTAATTTATTTTCTGGAAGAACATTTTCAAGTACAGTTCTAATTTAAGACTGCTTGCAAGTACTAAAAGATATGGCTAAGTTGTTGTTTTGTCAAGTTTATTTTGAAAACAGCCTTCACATTGCTATTCATACTGGGTTTTCCCCATCCTGTACACTAATTGACTGACGATTCAAACAAAAACATTACATTAATACTATGAATATATTAGCATTTCCACCCCATTTCTGATACTCTCTTCCAATCAGTATGGATCCACCATGCTATCACACAGCTTCAACACACCTCCTGGTAATGGGGAAACTCGCCCAAATCTATCACGTTCTATAGTGCATCACATTTAAGCATCTTAACCTAATCTGTTAGAAACTGTTCAAACTAGTCCTTTGTTTGAGGTGTTCTGTTTTCACACTGTGTCTCCACTCCTCCACACATCTTGATTAGACACCTGCTAACTTTGGCTCTCTGCCCAGACACCAAGATACAAGAGACTGCAAATGTCTTGCTTAGCTGTATCAAAATATGAAAAACTATAACATAGAAGTATAGAAACTTATAATCAAATACATAATTAATACTTTATGCAGAATGTCATAACCTACAGCATCAAGCCAGGAAGCTCAGAAAAGCATCTCTGCGCAATCCAGGAAGGACATCAAAATGTGTGCATTATTAATTCTAAACTGGAACGGGCTTTCAATATTCTACTGAAGACTACATCTCAGCCCCCATGACTCGTCCCTTTTCACAGACGCCTCATTTCTAGGATTCAGGGGTTTTATGAATCACCAGATTCCGCACTCTCATCGCAGCAGCAGCTCCTGTCCCATTGCAGGCGTTCTATCCACAAGGTTGTCTTGCACCACAGGCTGTAAATGCTTTCAGTCTTCTGTGCTCAAAACTGGATTCTTCCTATCTGTTCAATCAAGACTGGATCCTTGCTTTCATCACACTTGCAAAAGACTTTCTCCATCTGGCTGTAGGCACAATTAAATCATACATTAGTGAGATCCAGTATCACTATAGTTTTATTGGCAGTTTTTTCCCCTATCTTGCTGCCTATCCCAACAGTCTGTCTCACACTGCAAGGAATCATCAAGCATAGGCAGAGTACAATTTAGCATCAGTAATTGCATCCAGTTCTCATTCAGCCTCTACCATTTGACACCACACTCTCTCTAAACATTCTAAAACAAATAATAGGAGATATCCGTTTCCTCCATGGAAACATAGTTTAAACAATAACTTTCAGGTATTTTGCCAAATAAATAATCGACGGTAAAGATATAAATGTTACACCCAAGTCACGTGACATTAAGTTCCACACTGCCGTCAAGAGCGGATCAATATTTATTCTACATTATCGAGCTGTGTTAGATAACGGGGTACTATGTTCTATGAGTACTATAAAACATTCTCTGGTAAAGCTGCCGCCATCTCAGCAGCAGATAACCATTTTGTCGATCGGTCTTCCCCTGATTTAGTCATCTTTTAACACTAGAAGGACCGGAGATATACTCATACCTAGAAGCCCGCAGCAAGTATAATGAACGGAAAAACAGTTGGATGTTTTTAATTCTTTCTGAAAACATCTGAAAAACCGAAGCGCATATATCATGATTCTTTGATCTGCATTTTTGTTCACATTTTCATCCATAAGACCTGAGTGTTGCGTTGCTTTTGTGCATCAGTATACATAATATACATATATATATATATATATATATATATATATATATATATATATATATATATATATATATATATATATATATATATATAGTACCAGTCAAAAGTTTGAGTACACTTGCTAGAAACTAGGTTTTTTCATAATTGACAATGTTTTACGTCAGATACGTTTCTGTAAATACTTGAAAATGAAAACACATTACAATATACAAAACAAAACATAAGGAGTATCAAAGCAATGTTCAAGAAAATTGAAAATTGTCTCTAAATCTTGGATTCCTCAAAATAGCCATCCTTTGCCTTAATAACAGCTTCACAAACACGAGGCATTCGGGCCCTTCTGCAGCATTTCCCAGAGATGTAGGGCACTTGTGGGTAGCTTTGCTTTGACTCTTCTGTCCAGTTCGTCCCATACAAGTTCTATGGGATTGAGGTCTGGAGACTGGGCAGGCCAGGTAATTAGATTGAGTTGTCCTTCACTTTCCTTCTTAGCCAGATAGTTCTTGCACAACTTTGAGGTGTATTTCGGGTTATTATCTTGCTGAAGAATGAAGGACTGCCCAACTAGCTGTAATCCTGATGCAATGGCATGCCTCTGAAGTACAGTATGATAGCCATGCTGGTTGAGCTTGCCATGGACTTGGTAAAGATCACCAACTCTGTCACCAGCAAAGCAACCCCAGACCACGACACTGCCTCCTCCATGCTTGACAGTGGGAACCACACATGCAGAACTCATGCGCTCACCCTCTCTCGTCTTACAAATACTCGGCGGTTGGACCCAAATATTTCACATTTTGACTCATCGGTCCATAAGACCGACTTCCACTCCTCAAACGTCCAGTTTCTATGTTTTTGGCCCAGGCAAGTCTCTTCCTCTTATTCTGCACTCTTAACAATGGTTTCTTTGCAGCAATTCTTCCAGTTAGGCCAGCTTCACAATCTCCTCTGAACAGTTGATGTTGAAACATCTGTACTTCTAGTAGCATTTAGCTGAACTTGTATTTCAGGGGTAGTTAATTGCCGGTTTCGCAGACTTGTGACTCAAATGAACTTGTTCTCTGATTCTGAGGTCACCCTTGGCCTGCCTGACCTTGTTCGGACCTCATGAGTGCCAGTTTCTTCAAATCGTTTGATGGTCTTGGCAACAGCAGTTACAGACACTTGCAAAGTTCTTGCGATTTGTCTTAAAGATTGACCTTCATTTCTTAAAGTAATTACAGTCTTTTTTCTTTGCTTAACTGAGCGTATTTTGCCATCTTCTGCTCCCTTACATTCAGGAATGACAAACTTGTGCCTATGCTACCTATATTTATAGTAATCATGGACCCTCACCTGTTAACAATAATTGGTGACAAAAGGTTAATTAGGTAACATGCTAGTTAACACTGAGAACACTTTTATACTTAGGCCAGTGTTCTAACACTGTGTTATACACATTTCAGACTTTTAACTGACTTGGGCTTCAAACTGAAATCCCCATGCTTTGGGTGACCATTTCATTGAAATTGACAAGATTTACATTTTCATTTAAAATAAAATTTTTGAATGCAATTCACTTATGATTATCAGCTTATATAAGTATACGTATCATATAATGAAATATTAAGTGTTTATAGACAAGTTTATACAGTTAAAAGCATAGATAATCATGATAAACCTGGTTTCAAGCAGGTGTACTCGAACTTTTGACTGGTACTGTATATATATATATATATATATATATATATATATATATATATATATATATATATACACACACACACACATATGAACATTTATTTTACAAATCAAAACAAGAAAATGTAAGTAAATAACCATCTGAACAGACATCGGTTTACAGCATATATATTTTATAAAACAAACGATAGCAATACATTTTTAACTTTTCAACAGCAGTCGGTTTATTATCAGATGCTAAAAGCAACTGAACAATGTAGATAAACTTAGAAGAAAACGTTTTACAGAAGCACAAAGCACAAGAAGTTATAAAAAGTCTAATTTATTTTTCTTTTTCCTTGTTTTTGAAAAAATGGTATTCCTTTTACCTTGAGTAAGATAATGCTCTTCTCCACGCCGCCTTTCTGCACAGGGCACAGCTGTTCAAGTTTTATTTTATTGCACTTGCCAACCTGCATTGGCATCTCTTGTGTCTCAAAGCGGGGTTGCCAGCTTAAGCTGTGAGTACACGCTTGGCAGAGTCTTTCTGTTCCAAATGCTTCTTGCGAAGTTCCTGTGCTAACTGTAAAATATATTCTCTCCTTGGAAAATTTTTTGTAAAGTACCCAATACATTGTAAAACACCTGAACAGACCACCGTGGGAGCCAGCTTTCACAGAATACTTCTGTGCCATCTGATCAAACATCAATTTCAGATTTTGTTGTGTTGTAAAACTTCATGGTCTCTGGTATTTATTTTCACTAGTCCCAATGCTAATTGACTGACACAGCACAGCGCCAGCCTTTCAAAAGGCTGATTGAAAAACAATAGACTGTCAGTTCTTCACTCAGGTAGAAAGTAGAGACTAATCGAATTACAGCTAAACACATTGCGGACTGGTAAATAAAATAATAAAGTAGTATACTATTCTGTATAATGAAAATACAATTGTGTTATGTGTGGCCGTCAATGTGACAGCTCCCAGGGCTTTAGGTATAATGTAATATATCTCCTTTATTTCTGCACTCCCGTGTTTCATGCTTTGTGAGAATATTTAATACATACGGACAAAAAGGTACACGAACGCACAGCCCCATATGTGTTACATGACACGAGAAAATTACATTTAAAACCAAAAACCGCCAAAATGACCGTGTTAACAGCATTTTCAGCGGTTTGTGAGCAAAGTTCGCAGGCATTGGTGCATTCACAGCCCATTCTACCTTTCTCTGTCCAAAAATAAAATCACGATACAGCATCAGAGCATTTGGGATAAACATTCCAATCACAAGAGCTATTAATCACAATAATCAAATATTCTACCCTGCATCACTTTCTAAAGTCAACGGTTTTATTCTAATCATAACCTCTATAGGGCAGTATAACACCACAAGTTCTATACATTTTAGCGAGTCCTCTTTCACTCGTAAGTCATTGTGGCAAAGTGCCCCCTGTGTGTATTTTGTGTTACGTGTTGTGTGTAAATGTTGGTGTATAGTCATCGGTACACGGGATATAAACGGGTCTGTGTTTCACTTGTGATTTAAAATGTAGATTTATATTTAGGCACGGAGGGCACAAATCACTTCACGTGCTAGTTAAAATGTAATGTGTGGTCACGGAATTGCACTTTAATTAATTCACGTGCAGTTGTACCGAGATTCCAATTGAATGATTGACTAGCAATCGAAGTCTCGGTACAACTGCATAAAAGCTGCATGTTTTCACTCACTCGGGGTTGGGTGTTCGAGAGTGGAGAACGAGAGAGAGAGAGAGAGAGAAATATTTACAAACAATTGCTATCGCGTGCTGGTAGGACCAGCACGATACTTGTTTGTTTGTTTACTCACCGTGTTTGTGTGTCTGTCCGTCCACCGTTTGTTTAATTGTTAGTCCGTTTTGTTTATATATTTATTTTGGCGAAAGTGCCGTGTCCTGTTTCTGTTTTGTGTACAAACCTTTTATTTTCTGTTTGATTATTAAACGCTGAGCGCGATCGCAGCTCAGCTTCACCAAAACCCCAAGTCTCTGTCTGTACTGTGTTTCCTGGCTCTGCCGTGACGTCACCGGTCAGTCGTCACTGTCACAGTCATGTATTTTCAAATCAGGATCAATTTTACTTCAGAAGTTAATATTTAATTTGATGTGAAACACATGTCGGATACGGGAACCATGTCCTACTATTATCAACATTTCAGTCATGGCGCCCTCCTACCCTGCAATGGTCATAGACTGCTCCTAATCAAATCAATGGGTTTCACAGCAGCCTCAGAGCAATGCATTCTTCATCCTCAGGTTATGCAGCGTCCTCAGATCTTTGCATTCTTCATCTCTGCCCAAAGCCAGCCCCATCTTCGGCTCCATCTAAACCGCCTTAACACTCAAAGTCCAATATTCACATTCAGCAGATCTCTGTGCTCTATAGCAGGCCACTGCACACTACCGATGGCAGTCCACCATTCACTAGTACAGATAACGGCTTCAGCAGATCGCTGCTTTCTACAGCTGGGCCACAGCACACTACTGGCAGCACTCTGCCATTTACTTCCTCAGACACTGCACTTCTCAGCAGATCCTGCCCTCTACTCTAAATCACTCCTCACTACAGCAAATCTCGGCTCCCTCTTCAGAGCTGCTTACTGTTGCAGCAGGCAAAAGTTGCTTTAGTTTACCACTTAAATCTACAACTGTTCTCCTGCAGAGCTTCCAACTCTCCAGTTTGCATCCAATACTCGGATTGTGGCAGCCATTTCCACTTGACTTCTAGTCGTATGTCAGCTCATCCTTTCAAATACTACAAACTTTAATACATGGTGAGAGGCATGGGACAAGACTGGAAATCTGTCTTGAATATGAGTTAAGAGTTCCACTATTAGGAGAATGACTGGAGTTGTGAAACCCAAATCTCTGAATGTGAGTTCACCTTTTCCATTCCAAGCAGACATGATAGTAGCAAATTGCTGAATGATCAATTCATACATCCGTTCATCCCCTACTGACATAGCAATAGCCATCAATGACTAGCTAGAATGCCCGGAGTGGGAGCTGCCTGACCGCCAGGAATGCCCTTTATCTAATCTCCATTTGTGACCCTGGGTCCTTGTTTCTTTTCAGGTCAAAAAGTCCCTGGGTCGACATTGTCTATACCTTTTAGGATTTTGAATGCTTGAATCAGATCACCACATAGTCTTCTTTGTTCAGGACTGAATAGATTCAATTCTTTTAGCCTGTCTGCATACGACATGCCTTTTAAACCCGGGATAATTCTGGTTGCTCTTCTTTGCACTCTTTCTAGAGCAGCAATATCATTTTTGTAATGAGGTGACCAGAACTGAACACAATATTCTAGGTGAGGTCTTACTAATGCATTGTAAAGTTTTAACATTACTTCCCTTGATTTAAATTCAACACTTCTCACCATATATCAGAGCATCTTGTTGGCCTTTTTATAGCTTCCCACATTGTCTAGATAAAGACATTTCTGAGTCAACATAAACTCCTAGGTCTTTTCATAGTTCCATTCTTCAATTTCAGTATCTCCCATATGATATTTATAATGCACATTTTTATTGTCTGCATGCAATACTTTACACTTTTCTCTATTAAATTTCATTTGCCATGTGTCTGCCCAGTTCTGAATGCTGTCTAGATCATTTTAAATGACCTTTGCTGCTGCAACAGTGTTTGCCACTCCTCCTATTTTTGTGTCGTCTGCAAATTTAACTAGTTTGCTTACTATACCAGAATCTAAATCATTAATGTAGATTAGGAATAGCAGAGGACCTAATACTGATCCCTGTGGTACACCATTGGTTAACTTCGCTCCATTCTGAGGTTTCTCCTCTAAACAGTACTTTCTGTTTTCTACATGTTAACCACTCCCTAATCCATGTGCATGCATTTCCTTGAATCCCCACTGCGTTCAGTTTGAGAATTCATCTTTTATGTGGGACTTTGTCAAAAGCTTTCTGGAAATCTAAATAAACCATGTCGTATGCTTTGCAATTATCCATTTTCAATGTTGCATCCGCAAAAAGTCAAGCAGGTTAGTTAGACACGATCTCCATTTCCTAAAACCATGCTGACTGTCTCCCAGGATATTGTTACCATATAGGTAATTTTCCATTTTAGATCTTATTATAGTTTCCATAAGTTTGCATATAATAGAAGTCAGGCTTATTGGTCTGTAGTTACCTGGTTTGGTTTTGTCTCCCTTCTTGTGGATCGGTATTTCGTTTGCTATTTTCCAGTCTATCGGTACAACCCCTGTGTCAAGAGACTGTTGCATGATCTTGGTTAGCGGTTTGTAAATAACTTCTTTCATTTCTTTGAGTACTATTGGGAGGATCTCATCCGGCCCAGGGGATTTGTTTATTTTAAGAGCTCCTAGTCCCTTTAACACTTCTGCCTCTGTTATGCTAAAGTTATTTAAAATTGGATAGGAACAGGTCGACATGTGGGGCATGTTGTCCGTGTCCTCCTTTGTAAAACCTGTGAAAAGTAATCATTTAATATATTTGCTATTTTTTTCTTCATCTATGATTTTCCCATTTGTGTCTCTTAGACATTTAACCTCCTCTTTGAATGTTCTCTTGCTGTTATAATATTGGAAAAACATTTTGGAATTGGTTTTAGCCCCTAGCAATATTGATTTCTATCTCTCTCTTGGCCTTTCTGACTTCCTTTTTGACTTGTGTTTGCAGTTCCAAGTACTCTTTCTGAGTACTTTGTTTTGGTCCCTTTTAAACGCTCTGCAAAGTGCCTTTTTCCCTGAATATTTTTTTAATTGATCTATTAAACCATTTTGGCCATTTTGTTTTAGATTTAGATTTGTCTACTTTTGGGATGTAATTGTTTTGCGCCTCTAGTACTACATTTTTAAAAACAGCCATCCTTTTTCTGTGGATGTTTTCTCTATTTTACTCCAGTCTACTTCTGTTAGTCTCTATTTCATACCTTCACGGTTTGCTTTTCTAAAATTGTAAACCTTAGATTTAGTCATTACTTTTGGGGTTTTAAAAATACTTCAAATAAGACCATGTTGTGGTCTGAGTGCCAATGGCTCTCTTTGACCTCTGTTTTAGTTATTCTGTCTTCATTATTTAAAAAGACTTAATCAAGGCATGCCTCCCCTCTAGTCGGTGCCTTGACAAATTGTGTTAGGAAGCAGTCATTTGTCATTTCCACCTTTTCAATTTAGTCCGTCGTGCTCCCCACCAGGTTCTCCCATTTTATACGGGGAAGTTGAAATCCCCATTAGTCTGGCTTCTCCTTTTCTACATGCATTTCGAATGTCATTGTACAACAGATTATTTTTCTCAGCGTCTGAATTTGGCGGTCTATAGCATGCTCCTATTATTATGCCCTTTGAATTTTTGTCCATTATTCTGACCCATATTGATTCGGCATTGTTTTCTTTCTCCTGATTTAACACCTGGGCCTCAAGACTATTTCTTATGTATAGCGCTACCCCTCCGCCTCTTCTGTCCTGCCTGTCTTTCCTATACAGTGTGTACCCACTAATATTATATTCATCTCCATCACTCTCAGACAACCAAGTTTCTGTAACACCTATCACATGTGTGAGACAGCAGGGAGGGGTTAATTCCTCCCTAGAGGAAAACTTGTGCGTAAGGCACATTTTGTTTTGTTTTGTTAATTGTTTAATTTGTGTTAATTGTTTTGTTTTATTGTTTATCATTACCGGCACCTGGCTACTATTGAAAATTGGAGCCAGGTGCCCGGTTTAAAAGGAGAGCAGTCAGTCTGCTCTGGGCAGCTGCTGAAGAGGGTAGAAGCCCGACTGTGCTGGTGTGTGGGTACAGCCGTAATTTAAAAGAAAGAAAAAAAAAGGTAGAGTGAGTCCTTTTTGTGTGTGCTGTTCTGTGTGCTTGTTACAGGTAAACAGCTTAGCTGTCCTGTGTTTAATTTAGGTTCCTGTTTTGTTTTAGTTATTGCTCAAAGAAGAGCTAGGTGTTTGTTTTGTTTATTTTGTTTTGTGTTAATTAAAAATAAGCGCAACCGCTTCAAAAAAATCCATTTGTGTGTTGGGTCCGTGTTTTTAAAGGGGCAACGAACCGAAAAGAGGTTGGATCTTTTACATATGGTGGCAGCGAGTGTGGCCCCTGGAGACCCAAACATGGATTTTAAAGCTTTAATAGAGAGGTTCAGTAAGAACACCGCTGCTCAGGAGGAGCAGACGAAGAAAATGGAGAGGCAGAGGCAGGAGCTGGGCGTGGCCCGTTGTTCATACAGGAGCGGGAGCCAACGAACTGGAGCTGCTGCTGCAGAAGTGGGAGCTGCCGTCCCGAGAGCCAGAGGGGTGGAACTGCCATCCCGAGAGCCAGAGGGGTGGAGCTGCCGCTTCTAGAACAACCAACCGTGCAAGTGAGTCCGGCGTTGCTGAGGGAGGTTCCCTGTCCCGTCATCGTGGGACACCTGGCGGAATGCCCAGATCTCCCTGCGCTGGACCTTGCTCCCAGGTCGCAGTACAGCCAGGCACAGTCGCTGCCTGGTCCCTTACTCCACTCCCCTGGAATCCCAGGCGTCGCTGCGCAAGAGGCAGACGCCGCATAAGAGGCAGAGGTCACTAGCGCTCCCCTGCTGATTGCTCCGGCCCCTTGCCTAGTGCCACGCTCCACCTGGGATTCCAGAGGTCGCTGCAGGTCCACAGGCGCACGCTCTGCCTGTCAGTCCTGGCTCCGGTCACCGGTCTGCGCTGTGGTCGCCCTGGACAAGCCGTCTGGGTCCCTCCTCTCCGGTCCTGGGTCCCTCCTGGAAGCGCCGGAGGGACAACCACCTCAAGCCCGCCTGTGGAAGAGGGCGAAAATTGACATTTGTGGACTTGAGGGTGGGTGGTCTTTTAAGGGTGGAGGGAGGTGGCAGTATGGCCGATGTCTTGAAAAGACATGGGGGATGTGTGAGACAGCAGGGAGGGGGTTAATTCCTCCCTAGAGGAAAACTTGTGCGTAAGGCACATTTTGTTTTGTTTTGTTAATTGTTTAATTTGTGTTAATTGTTTTGTTTTATTGTTTTATTGTTTATCATTACCGGCACCTGGCTACTATTGAAAATTGGAGCCAGGTGCCCGGTTTAAAAGGAGAGCAGTCAGTCTGCTCTGGGCAGCTGCTGAAGAGGGTAGAAGCCCGACTGTGCTGGTGTGTGGGTACAGCCGTAATTTAAAAGAAAGAAAAAAAAAGGTAGAGTGAGTCCTTTTTTGTGTGTGCTGTTCTGTGTGCTTGTTACAGGTAAACAGCTTAGCTGTCCTGTGTTTAATTTAGGTTCCTGTTTTGTTTTAGTTATTGCTCAAAGAAGAGCTAGGTGTTTGTTTTGTTTATTTTGTTTTGTGTTAATTAAAAATAGCGCAACCGCTTCAAAAAAAAAAATCCATTTGTGTGTTGGGTCCGTGTTTTTAAAGGGGCAACGAACCGAAAAGAGGTTGGATCTTTTACACATCATAGTTACTCGCTAGTGCAGTTGCTTCAAGTTCTAAAATTTTGTTTCTGAGACTTCTAGCATTAAGATAAATACATTTAATAGTTGTTTTACCTGAGTTGTTGCCCTTTTTTGATGTGGTCTCCCTTCTGTTTTTTTGTTTTCTCCCCCCTTCCTTTCTAGTTTAAATGCTTCTGGACCTCCTCAAGGATCTTTTCTCCGAGTATAGTGGTTCCCTTTCTGTTTAAGTGCAGTCCATCCCACCTATATAGATAGTCCTTGTTATAGAATATGCTCCAATGTTCAAGAAAGGTGAAGCCTTCCTGTGTGCACCACGATTTCAGCCATGCATTTTGATTTTGTATTTCCAGCTGTCCATATGGTCCTTTGCAAGGTGCCGGCAGTATCCCAAAAAATACCACAGTTTTGGTCTTGTCTATTAATTTCCTTCCTAGCTCTCTGAATTTGTTTTGCAGGGAACTTGGTCTGTCTCTTCCAATGTTGTTTGTACTGATGTGGGCGACTACTACCGGGTCGTCTTCTGTTCGTTCTAGGAGCCTGTCCACGTTCTCAGTGATGTGCTTGACAGAGGCTCCTGGAAGGCAGCACACTGTTGTAGTAAGGGGTCCAAACTGCGAACTGAACTTTCTGTGTTTCTCAATATGGAGTCCCCAACAATCATGACCTCCCTTCTTTTTGCTGCCTGGACAGCACTGTTTATAGGGTCCTGGATGTTGTTCCTTTCATTCTCTTGATGTTGGTTTTGGTCATCTAAATGTTGAAGTGGCTCAAATTTGTTGGATGTTTGGATTTCTGGTGGTTGTGTTTGACAAAGTTTCTTTTTTCCCTGCTTCTGCCTATCTAAACCCAGCTGTTTCGACTCTCTTCCATCTCCCTGGTGGCTTTCAGTCTGCTAGGGGTGCAGACTTCCATGAATTGTGGGTGTGTCAGCTCCTCAAGCTCCTGTTGCTGTCTCATTTCCTCCAGCTCCGTTTCTAACAGACTTACTCATTGAAGCAACTCCTGGATCGTGCGGCACTTTAAACAAACTTGGTTGAGCTCTGTTGGGTTTTCTTGGATTTCCCACATCATGCAGTTGTCACAGATTACTGGCTTGAAGACCATGTTTTTTTTTGGAAGTTCAGTTTAGCTTCTGCAGCTGTCAACCTGCTTTCAAACTGCTTCTAACTGCGTTGTACTTGTCCACTCATTGTTTTTTCAAATATTAAAACATTTAAATATTAAGTTGGAATGTGCACTGGTTTTAAAAAAGCCATTGCTGCTTGTAATGCTATGTGATAAAGAGAGAAAGAGTCGATGTTGTAAATCTCCTCCCGATCGGAAAGGACGCTGTGTAAGGACGGTGATATGCTGCCTCCTAGATGGACTGCTTTGACGGTAGGCAGAAACCGAAGGTGACCATATTAGGGGAGCACGTAGTTACATGTACCTGGAAAGACTCCATTGCAATCAGATGCGGGACGGCCCTCTATTGGAGAAACCATGGCAACGGGTTGTTTGCAGGGAGGGCTTTGTGGGTACAAATGGGAAGCAGCTACGTCAATACGCTGCCTTGCGCTGACGTGTACAGACGGCCGGAGCCTGTACTGTTTATCTTTTGGTTTGTTGTTTGTGTTTGTTTCATTGTAGAGGAGGAGTGAGCCGCGGACCGGCAGACAAGAGCGTTTCTGCACAGCACCGCACCGCACCGCACCGCACCACACTCACCGGCACTACGTCTCCCAGGACTCGGCGTGCACACTGCCGTGCACAGAGGACGGGGACGGACAAAGTCTAGTTTTGTTTGTTTTTTGTTTGGGATTGAAAGCCTGCCGTGTACCCCCAATACCATTGTTGGTAAAGGGATGGACTACTTTTGTTATTATTATTTGTTATTATTAAATACACAGACTGTTTTGGGAGAAAACGCTGTTTGGACATTCTTTTCATTCACTGTACCACTGCACCTGACGACATGCTATTTGAAACATTTTTATGACAATCCCTTGCAACAATGTTTCAAGTGTCTGTGATTGTGACAATCCCATGCAACAGTGTAGCAAACAATCAACTTGCAGTGTTTCTCGATTGCTACATCAATGTTAATGAAACTGTGGTCAAAGACATCAATACCAAAACCTACACATCCAGAACTGAATTACTTTTCATAACTATAAGTCATTTATGGTTCCTTCCACACAAAATGCAAATCTTAAACATGCTTTTGCAAAACATTAAATACAAGTCTCAGCATTTAACACAAAATGCAATTGAATGAGTCTTGTTAATCAAAATCAAAGCGTTTGTTTGCAGCAGAAAGCAATCAATTCCAATTGCATTCATCTATACCTCACATGTGCAAATGCAAATTGCTCAATTGTTCATTCACCCATCAGACCTTAATCATGAATAAAAGAGGCCAAAGGTGAATTCAGAGTTGCTTGTGAGAAATGGAGCAGGTCAGGGAGGGAGGAGGTGAAAGACAAGGATGACACCCTAGAGCCCTAAAAGGAAGGGGTGTCTGTATGTGTGGCAGTAGGATTAGACACCAAAGGGAAGGTGCAATTGGAATCTCTCAAATGAGATATGGGCAATAATAGTTGTCAACATTCAATTCATTTATAGATTTGAAAGAAAACCCCTTCTGGTGACCGAGGATGAATCTTTACAGCTCAACAGGAGGCTGCTATAGTGGCTATGGTGGCTGCCAACAATACCACCTGTTTGAGGGAGATTCAGAGCACAATCACCCAAGATAATGAAATATTTCACAATGTAAATAGTGTCAGTCTAGTAACAGTTGACCATGCCTTGAAGCGAAACTAGCTGACAATGAAGCAGATGTACAGGGTACCTTTTGAACAAAATAATGATAGGGTAAAGGAGATGAGGTACTGTGGCAGAGCAGGGCTCTGCCCTGAAATACTGGCAGGGATGGAGTTAAATTCTCCTCCCTGCCCAGGTTGATTGCATCAGGTGGGAGCAATCAGTCAATTAATTATTCAATTATTACTCAGCCACCTGGCATAAAGGAGGCCTCAGCCTCCCAGTAGAGAGAGAGTTCTAGAAGGAGAAGAAGCAAGAGTGTTGTTCTGTGTGTGCTTTTTTTGTTTGTTTTGGTAAACCAGTGAAGGCAATGCCCAGCCTGGAAGCCGTATTTTGTAAGTTTTGTTTTGTGCTTATTGTCTATTATTTCTTTTTAAAACCTTTTGTTTGGCCCTCGTGCCGGTTTATTTTGTATTTTTGTATATTAAAAGCTTTATTTTTAACTTTCACACTGTCTCTGAGTCTCAACCTCTGTCATCCTGCACACATCCTGCACCTCTGACAATATGCACACGTAAATCATTTCTGCACTCCTTACAATACTGCAATGCAAATGTATACTGCTAACGATATGAAGTGTACTTATATCTTCACATTGTATGATATCTCCAGGAATGGTGTTGTTTCCCATATCCCCACCATTGGCCCATACAACACAGCATGCCTGCTTGCATTTTTAGATATGATGTACAATAGTTTTGTACCCCTAGAGGAGAGAGGACTGGAGGGTCACAGTTGACAAACTGTGTTGTAATATGGGACAATGTTAGCTTCCACCACTCTGCTCTTGTTAGGGAGTGGTTTGAAGCTCATCCACGTCTCTCAATGGTGTTCCTCCCACCATACTCTCCATTCCTGAACCCCATAGAGGAGTTTTCTCTGCCTGCCGATGGAAGGTGTATGACCATCGTCCTCATGACCGAATGACACTGCTAGATGCCATGAATGCCGCGAGGCCATCACAGCAGACGCTTGTCAAGGATGGCTCTGTCATGCAAGATGTTTCTTTCCCAAGATGTATTGCATGTGGCATGATATAGAATAAACGAATGGTTATGTCTGAGTAAAGTTACCATTTCATTATATTCCATGTTTATTTCTTTGGCACAACTGTATCTTTATGAGTGCTATGATTTACCCCTAAAAATGAAAGAAATGAATAAACTACTGTTTTGTTGTAAAACAATTCTCATTGTCTGTTCTTGAGCGTAAAAGTTGTCCACTGTCTGAGTTATTTTTGGGTTAAGTCCACTGAAAAGAAATGAATGTAGCTCTTACTGTAAGGTAACATGTTTGTTTTACACAATTTGATTATCAAAAAGGATGACAAAGGCAGAGAGAGTATGCACTAAGGGTTAAATATACTCTGTTGATGTTTGTATTTATTGTACCATTGTGAAATGGCTGATAATGTGAGCTTTTCATTCGATGACAAATTGTATTGTTTTGATGTGCTTTTCATTTTGTGACATACAGTATATTTGATATTTTGAGAACATTAGAGCAATTTGCAAATGAAATGTGTTATTTTGCAAACTATGTTTCAGTTTTGAGTGTTGTGTTCTGTTTTGAGGAAGTAACACGTTTCAAGAAATGTATGTAAGCGAGTGGGAAAAACTGTAATACACAGGCGGCTGTGTGGTCCAGTGGTTAAAGAAAAGGGCTTGTAACCAGGAGGTCCCTGGTTCAAATCCCACCTTAGCCACTTACTCATTGTGTGACCCTGAGCAAGTCACTTAACCTCCTTGTGCTCCGTCTTTTGGGTGAGACGCAATTGTAAGTGATTCTACAGCTGATGCATAGTTCACACACCTAGTCTCTGTAAGTCGCCTTGGATAAAGGCGTCTGCTAAATAAACAAATAATAATAATACATGGTGAATAAACCACTGTGCCAGCCTCTGCCCAGAAATTATTCTTTGTCATATCAATCAATCTTTATTTTATATAACGTCTTTCATAGTGGAACACCATCACAAAAAAAACAATGCATAATAGATGAAATACAGTGAAAAACACATAATACATGAAATACAGTGAAAACAATACATAATACATTAAATACAGTGAAAAACAACCCAAAATACATGAAATGCAGTGAAAATCCATACATAATACATGAAATACATTGAATGGCCTCCTCTTGTTTGTAAACTTTCTTATATAATTATGTTCTTAAAACAATGCATAATACATTCAATACAAGGCTAGGATGTAACAAGAATTCTAAAATATTGTGGATGTGAGAGAAAGAAAAAAGTAGCAACAACACAACAACTAATAACAGATATCAGGCTTAAAGAGCATGGAAAGCAAGAGAGAACAGGTGGGTCTTGAGAGTTGATTGGTGGGACATTCACGCACCAAAGCTGGGAGAGAGTTCCAAAAAGTCGGAGCCATGAAGCTAAACAAGCGTTCTCCAAGTGTGGTGCACTTTGCTTGGGGATAACAAGCAGGCCAGAGTCGGAGGACGTCAGCTTGGACATAGCGAGTCAGCAGGTTGAGGAGGTACTTGGGATCTGTGTGATGAAGGGCATTTTAGGTGAGCAGGAGAGTTTTGAAAGTAATACTGAACTGAATACTGTAGCCAGTGCAGCTGGGCAAGACAGGGGGTGATGTGATCACATTTTTACATCTGGTAAGGATCCTAGCAGCGGCATTCTGGACTAGCTGCAGTCGGTTTATGGTGCGTGTCGGGAGACCACCATAGAGAGAGTTGCAGTAGTCGAGAGGAGACAAATGCATGACAAAGTTATCTCTGCATCCAGGGGAGAAAGGTAGGGATGGACTTTGGAGATGGTTCAAGATGGTAGAAGGAAGAGGAGACGTGGGCATCAAAGGAGAGGCTGCTGTCAAGAAGTCTAACAGCTGCGTGTCTTTTTTCTGATAAGCTGAAACTTGGAGCAGCTGATTCAAATTCTGCGGCATTCTGAGACACGGGAGGGCGGAGCCTGCAGCACAACGCAGTAACAAACAAAAGGTAGCCAGTTTTCAGAGTGACAGCGAGTGAGGCAACAGCGTGGGAGAAGTACAGTGGACAAGTACAGCGCAATTAGAAGCAGTTTGAAAGCAGGTTGACAGCTGCAGAAGCTAAACTGAACTTCCAAAAAAAAAAAATAACAAATAAAAAAAAAATAAAACATGGTCTTCAAGCCAGTAATTTGTGACAACTGCATGATGTGGAAATCCGAGAAAACCTAACAGAGCTGAACCAAGTTTGTGTAAAGTGCTGCACAATCCAGGACTTGCTTCAATGAGTAAGTCTGTTAGAAATGGAGCTGGAGGAAATGAGACAGCAACAGGAGCTTGAGGAGCTGACACACCCACAATTCATGGAAGTCTGCACCCTAGCAGACTGAAAGCCACCAGGGAGATGGAAGAGAGTCGAAACAGCTGGGTTCAGATAGGCAGAAGCAGGGAAAAAAGAAACTTTGTCAAACACAACCACCAGAAATCCAAACATCCAACAAATTTGAGCCACTTCAACATTTAGATGACCAAAACCAACATCAAGAGAATGAAAGGAACAACATCCAGGACCCTATAAACAGTGCTGTCCAGGCAGCAAAAAGAAGGGAGGTCATGATTGTTGGGGACTCCATATTGAGAAACACAGAAAGTTCAGTCCGCAGTTTGGACCCCTTACTACAACAGTGTGCTGCCTTCCAGGAGCCTCTGTCAAGCAATTCACTGAGAACATGGACAGGCTCCTAGAACGAACAGGAGACGACCCTGTAGTAGTCGTCCACATCAGTACAAACAACATTGGAATAGACAGACCAAGATCCCTGCAAAACAAATTCAGAGAGCTAGGAAGTAAATTAATAGACAAGACCAAAACTGTGGTATTTTTTGGGATACTGCCGCACCTTGCAAAGGACCATATGGACAGCTGGAAATACAAAATCAAAATACATGGCTGAAATCGTGGTGCACACAGGAAGGCTTCACCTTTCTTGAACATTGGAGCACATTCTACAACAAGGACTATCTATACAGGTGGGACGGACTGCACTTAAACAGAAAGGGAACCAATCTACTGGAGAAAGGATCCTTGAAGAGGTCCAGAAGCATTTAAACTAGAAAGGAAGGGGAGAAAACAAAAAAACAGAAGGGAGACCACATCAAAACAAGGGCAACAACTCAGGTAAGACAACTATTAAATGTATTTATCTTAATGCTAGAAGAAACAAAATGTTAGAACTTGAAGCTACTGCACTAACAAGTAACTACGATGTGATAGGTGTTACAGAAAATTGGTTGTCTGAGAGTGATGGAGACGAATATAATATTAGTGGGTACACACTGTATAGGAAAGACAGGCAGGACAGAAGAAGCGGAGGGGTAGCGCTATACATAAGAAATAGTCTTGAAGCCCAGGTGTTAAATCAGGACAAAGAAAACAATGCCGAATCAATATGGGTCAGAATAATGGACAAAAATTCAAAGGGCATAATAATAGGTGCATGCTATAGACCGCCAAATTCAGACGCTGAACAAAATAATCTGTTATACAATGACATTCAAATGCGTGTAGAAAAGGAGAAGCCATACTAATGGGGATTTCAACTTCCCCGATAAAATGGGAGAACCTGGTGGGGAGCATGACGGACGAAATTGAAATGGTGGAAATGACAAATGACTGCTTACTAACACAATTTGTCAAGGCACCAACTAGAGGGGAGGCATGCCTTGATTAAGTCTTTTCAAATAATGAAGACAGAATAACTAAAACAGAGGTCAGAGAGCCATTGGCAAACTCACACCACAACATGGTCTCATTTGAAGTATTTTTAAAACCCCAAAAGTAATGACTAAAGATAAGGTTTACAATTTTAGAAAAGCAAACTATGAAGGTATGAAACAGAGACTAACAGAAGTAGATTGGAGTAAAATAGAGAAAACATAAACAGAAAAAGGATGGCTGTTTTTTAAAAATGTAGTACTAGAGGCACAAAACAATTACATCCCAAAAGTAGACAAATCTAAATCTAAAACAAAATGGCCAAAATGGTTTAATAGATCAATTAAAAAAATATTCAGCGAAAAATGCAATTTACAGTGCGTTTAAAAGGGCTTAAAAACAAAGTACACAGAAAGAGTACTTGGAACAGCAAACACAAGTCAAAAAGGAAGTTAGAAAGGCCAAGAGAGAGATAGAAATCAATATTGCTAAGGGGCTAAACCAATTCCAAAATGTTTTTCCAATATTATAACAGCAAGAGAACATTCAAAGAGGAGGTTAAATGTCTAAGAGACACAAATGGCAAAATCATAGATGAAGAAAAAAAATAGCAAATATATTAAATGATTACTTTTCACAGGTTTTTACAAAGGAGGACACGGACAACATGCCCCACATGTCGACCTGTTCCTATCCAATTTTAAATAACTTTAGCATAACAGAGGCAGAAGTGTTAAAGGGACTAGGAGCTCTTAAAATAAACAAATCCCTGGGCCGGATGAGATCCTCCCAATAGTACTCAAAGAAATGAAAGAAGTTATTTACAAACCGCTAACCAAGATCATGCAACAGTCTCTTGACACAGGGTTGTACCGACAGACTGGAAAATTGTAAACGTAATACCGATCCACAAAAAGGAGCCAAAACCGAACCAGGTAACTATAGACCAATAAGCCTGACTTAGGGATGAACTATAGTGGCTTTGCGCCGGTATTGGGAGGGCAAATGGAGAACTCAACTTAAGAATCTCCATATAGCTGCCCTGAACCTCAGAAATCGTCTGCTGCTGCCTTCCCCACAGTACGAAGCCTTGGTGTACTTAAGAACATAAGAAAGAAATGCCACTTCCTGGGATCATGCACTCTGTCCCGCCTACCGAGAGGATAAAACCGTTACTCACAGGAAGATCCTCCTCTTATTTCCTCTCAAGACGGTGAGACCTCTGTGCTGAGCTGAACGTGTTGATAGAAAAGAGCTTCTCGAGTCGATTCGAGTCGGTTGTATTTCCCTTGCATTCATGCTGAAAGCTGGCTTGCTGCTTTCGTGGAATTAACGACTTAAAAAGGCTGAGTCCTTTTAGCCTTTCTGTCTTTCAGCGGCCACACCGCTTGTGTGGTAGGCCACTCTTTATATCTGTCTGTAGTATGTGAGCGACTGCCTGTGCAGTCATCCGCGAATGATTGTCTAATCTTCTTGAGAGTACACGTGTCCTCCTTGGGGCTTGGCTTTGCCGTATCCCCGCTGTCGAGTAGACCCTGCCGCCACACAGTGTACTCTATCTCCCTTTACTATCTTTCTACCGTTTTTACTGGGACGGACGGTGCAAGCAGTGCATGTGGTGCACGTTGCACTCATTGCATAAGCACTGCTCAACCTAGCGTATAGCTCACGGTGCTGCACGGTACCCAGTGAAAACAGGATACTCGCGCACGGGCTCAGCATACACGGTGCACGCGGTGTACATAGTGCACGGTGCACACGTAAATTGGTACTACACTAGTGCTCATACGGTGCTGCACGGTACTCGGTGCACGGTGTGCAGTGTTAATACCCTTGCTGCAACGCTAGTGAGTGTACACACCACGCTAGTACTTACCAGTGTTCAACGCAGTGCGAGCAGTGCCTCAGTGCTAATGCACAAAGTCAGTTCCATTTCAGAGTCCCATCCCTGTATGACCTGCAACGCCAACATCCCACAGGAGGACAAGCATACCCTGTGCGTGTGGTGCTTGGGCATCCCACATGCCACCATGGCCCTCGAGAGGGACGTGGCATGTAGTGTCTGTGAGGCTTTTCAGCCCCGACTGAAAGAGGCATGTTTAGGGAGAGCCATGAGGGCGAGCTCCGTGTCCTCCACGGCAGGACCGTCAGCTGCTCTGGGTGCCCCAGACGACCTGTCCTAGGACTCCCTGCTGGACATTCCCAATGTGCAGGCTGCCCGCAGTCGCTCCCCATCTCTGCAAGCGAGACGGGTGAAGCCATCTAAGCAGGCGAGGGACATTATGGACCTCAAGGCCCAGATGGCCCAGGTCCTGGAGCTCTTGGCTAAACAGGCGCCAGCTGGCCCAGGCCCCTGTCCAGACCCCGCTGCAGCCCCACTGCCACACCTCCCCCAAGGGAGTGCAGGGGGTGGGAAGGGTCGCCTCAGCTGGTGGCCTCTATCCATAGTGGCCTCGAGGGATGGAGCTTCTTTCTCCTCTGAAATACAGTGGGAGAGACCCTTGCTGAGGGAGAGCTTGGTTCTGAGAGTGCCTCAGAAGCCAGTACCACCCCGCTATCCAGCTTGGTCTCGGCTCGTGGGATGCACTGCAGCTTTCCTGCAGGTCCCCTGGACGCCAGCAGCAGAACCACGCCGGTCCGTTTTCCGGACACAGGCACTGGCTCCTCACCCTCAAAGGTTCCCGGCTTTCCCAGACTTCATGGAGGAAGTACGATCCTCCTGGGATCGCCCGGCTTTGGATCCTAGCTTACTAAAACAGGCCGCACTGCTCGCCTCCTTGGAAGCGCGGATAAGCTCGGCCTGGTGGGGTCCCTCCCGGTAGACTCCACCATCGCGTGCTCAGCGGCCCTAAGCTGGTGGAGGGTTCCTCTCACCTTCGCAAAGGTGTGCAAATGGGATTACTACTGAACTGCCAAGTGGTGACGACAGATGCTTCCAACCTGGGTTCTGGTCAGACTGCTGGACATCCCTGCACATGCTGGAGTTGCAAGCGGTATTCCTTGCTCTCCAGCACTTCCTCCCAGTGCTGAGCGGTACACATGTGCTGATCCGGACGGACAGCACAACAGTGGTGGCGTATGTCAACCACCAGGGAGGCCTACGGTCCCCGGGTTGCATCGCATAGCTTTCAAGCTATTGATCATGGGCTCAGAGGAACCTGCTGTCCCTACAGGTGACGACATTCCCGGAGAGGTGAACTGGGCAGCGGACCTCCTCTCTAGGAGCAGCCTGCATCCGTCAGAGTGGCGTCTCCACCCTCAGACGGTGGAGCGCATTTGGAAACGGTTCGGAAGGCGCAGGTCGATCTGTTCGCTCGGCAGAGACGACACATTGTCCCCTGTGTTACTTCCTCCATCGCTTAGGCGGTCCACTCGGCGTATACGCCCTTGTGCAAGAATGGCCCAATGCGTTTTTGTATGCTTTCCGCCTATACCGCTGCTCCCAGCTTTTCTCGAAAAAGTTCTGGTTAGAGAAAGCATCAGTTCTCCTAGTGGCTACCAAGTGGCCCAGGAGAATATGGTTTTCGACCCTGTGCCAGCTGTTGCACGGCCAGCCCTGGGAGATTCCACTTTGTTATATATGCGCTGTGCTGCTTTTTTGTAATGAAGATGTATTTCATTATTCTAATTGAACTGTTTGGAGCACAAATTCCTCTGGGATCCGAGGGATGAACAATATTTTAGAAAAGGAAAACGAGAGGCACGGAATGGCACGGAATCAGCATATAACAGTAGGTATTTACAGCATTTAAAGAAATTAAGAATTATCGTTCATTTTTATCTACGTGTAGTACAGTACGGTAAATTGAGTTTTGCATATTTGGCTTATTTGCTTTTATTCTGTAAACGTTACTACTTTATTATTATAATTATTAGTTGTTCAATTATTTAAAGATGACAGTACTACTAAATAGTTGTACTGATGCATGGTATTTGTAAGTATATGACCTGAAAAAAAACTTTTTAATCAGTTTCAGATATCAAATTTAAAAACTTGAGAACAACATTTAGTAGAGAAAATAAAAAGGTGGAGGCAATGAAAAGGTCTGGGGCAGGGACAGACCAGCAGTATGTGCCAAGATGGGTACAACACAACCGTTTAACTTTCCTGAAGGACGTCCTAAAAGCAGCAATCAGCCAGGACAACATGAACAGTGCACCGTCAACATCTTCAACAATAGGACCAATTTTGGTTAGTCTTAGATGTTTACTTTAAAACTGTTCACAAAAGTATTTTTGCTCTGAAATAATTTTCTTTTGTTTCTGTTTAAAATATTATTCTACATTACATTATTCTATTGTAGCTTTAAAAAAGTTGTACTTTATCTGAGAGACATTGTTTACAGTTTTCTTTATTGTTTATATCCCCAAAGGTAGTTTTAGCAGTTACAACACTGTGTTATTCAGCAGGCCAAGTAATGCTGAACCTGCTTCTAAAATCCACTTTAGGATGTTTGGTTATGCTCAGTTGTGTAGGTTCATATACAGGCATACAGCAGAACAACCAGACACCCAGGAATGTTTCTTATTATTTAACCTTTTAGCAATCAGATGGCACACAGGAAGAAAACGTAATGACGGATAGTCCTAGTCCAGCAGAGACATCTCCCAGGGCACAATCAGGAGGAAACAACACAAAAAGCAAAAGAACACACGACAGCAAAGATGCCTTATATGCTGAGGTTCTTAGATGTTTACAGAACAACAACACTGAAACTGCTTCAGATATGCTTTTTGGACAGTATGTGGGTACCACCTTACAAAACATCCGAGTAGAGAGAGGTAGCAGCTGCAGCCTCCATCTGAATGCAGCTGCTGCCATGCTTCCCTGTGTCTTTGCTTTTGATCGTCAGATCTACTCTCGCTGGCTCACTGTCTATGTCAGTGATATGCAAATCCTTCCTAAGACTACACTTGAGGCATACGTTCAGCTTCAGGAAGGCCATCATGCCATATCCAGATCAGGAAAGCCTTGCGTGTGGATTGACATGGCCCTTGAACACTCAGTAAACCCGGATACCAAGTCACTAGGTGGAATCATAGGCATCTCCCAGCAATCCAAAGCTCTGAACAAGTGGCTCCTGACCTCCCACCAAACATCAGCTATTGACACTGCAATGAAACAAATCAGCGACATGAAAGGTGATCACAAAGAAAATCACACCAGGACATAAATAGGAGCTAGCGGATCTCTTACAGGTCAGGAAGAAGCAGACACTCATATGATTCTCCATGCAGCACAAGCTGCCAAAGATGGATTTACCGGCATTATTATGAAGTCACCAGATACAGATGTAGGGATTCTGATGATATACTTCCATCAGAGGATACATGCAGAGCAGTTCTGGTTCCTCACAGGTGCAGGAAAGCGAAGAAGATTCATCCCAGTACATAGCCTGCATTGATGATCTAATCGATGCCCTCCCAGGTTTACATGCCTTATCAGGCTCCGATACAACAAGAGCCATGGAGGCACTGCAAACTGAAGCCACTAAAACAACTGCAGAAATTCCCAATGAAGTATGCTGCATCACTAGGACGTCTGGGTCTAGACCTTAATCTCTCTTATGACATTGTGAAAGGATGTGAGGCCCTCGTAGCTGCTCTGTATGGTATCACACAAACTGAAAGTGAACAGATAGATACCCTGAGATATGAGCTTTACTGCAAGAAGCAGCTCCTTAATGTGTCTCTTCCACACATGACTCACAGTCTTGCACTTCACTTGCAGAGGGAAAACTACCAGAGCTATATCTGGAAGAGAGCTGACAATGCCTCTGCAGACACTGCCAACACAGTAGGGAATGGATGACAGCATAATGAGCGTGGGTTTCTGATGCCAGTGTATATGAAGAAGGAGCAAGCTCCAGATGCAGGTTTGGAGCACCTAACCTGTATGTGTGGAGGGTCAGCTTGCACCAGAAGCACCTGCCAGTGTAAGGCCAACAACCTCTTGTGTATTCATCCATCCATTATCATTAACCGCTTACTCCTTTACAGGGTCACGGTGAGCGGAGCCTAACCCGGCATACACAGGGTGCAAGGCGAGACTACACTCTGGGCGGGACGCCAGTCCATCGCAGGGCACCACACACTCACACACTCACACAGAGGGCAATTTAGAGTGACCATTCAACCTGGACAGCATGTCTTTGGACTGTGGGAGGAAACCGGAGTACCCAGAGAAAACCCACGCGAACACGGGAGAACATGCAAACTCCACACAGACAGTACCCTAGGCGGATTCGAACCTAGGACCCTGGCGCTGTGAGGCAGCAGCGCTAACCACTACGCCACCATGCTGCCCTCTTGTGTATTGAATCTTGCGACTGCATGGCATCAGAGAAGTGCCAATTAACCCTTTCAATATACAGGATGATGAACAGCCAAGCATTGTTTGCAGTAGTGATGAAGAGGATGAGGAGAAAGAGTAAGGCTTAAAAGGAATCCCTGGTGCTTTTATGGAGCAACAATAATGTGCCTCCTATATCCTGCACATTTATAATTAATATTCTTCTTCTTCTTCTTCTTCTTCTTCTTCTTCTTCTTCTTCTTCTTCTTCTTCTTCTTCTTCTTCTTCTTATGCTGCAATAAATAAAGCATTGTATAATAGACATTTCTCTGGAAGTCGTCATTAATATTCTGTTCGAGATAATTACAGGCTGATTGTAAAGGTATAATAGAAAAAGTCACTCCAGCATAATGGTTCATTCAGAAAACACAAATCTCAATAGCTGCTGAAAATGCTTTTCTGCTGAGGGAGCTTATGGCTGATACTGCTGAGAGACCTAAAGTGGGTACCTTTGAAAGACACAATAATTTCTGTTAGAGCACAGATATCAATAATTATTCAAATATATCTTCTACCTTGAAAATATTGATTTGTGTATAAAAGGGGAGGCAAAAAAGATGTCCATAGTTGTATATCTTGCAAGGGTTTGAGATAATCAGAATTCTGCACCTGGATTGACATTCTCATGGAATGTTATAAAACAAGGCACATTTATGTCAAAAGGGACATTTTGACACCCTGCCAAACCTGAACGGTAAGGTAGAGATCAAATATTTTTAGTAAAAACTGACACATAATCTGAGGAATATGATGACACTTCTTAAACACTTCAAGCTCAGGTGGAGCACATTATTCAGCCATTTGAACTCAAAAGTCCCAAAACAGCTCAAAACATGACTCTGTGCCGTTTGACCTCTGATAATGTCACATGATCATATTACCCGCACTGGTTGAGCTTTTCAAGATTTAAAGCTGTTTTTAATTCAGATGATAGACTATGTGTGTATAGCTGTAACCTCAAGGTGTTTTTTTTTTTTAAACCGCTACAGCTCGTGTCGTATAATGACGTAGCTACTTCAGAAACGCCCTTTGAATCCGGACGATTTCGTTCCGGATCCAAATAGTACGAGGTATGGATCTGGACCCAAATAAAGCGATTAAAATAAATCAAAACATACGGGTTCAGGTATGTGGAAACCAAATTGGAAGATTTGAAGATTTGAAGGGTTAAAGCCAATGTCTGTACGTTTTAATTTCTTGAAGCAATGACTGGGACACACAGCAGTTACTCTTGCTGTGATTTATAGCATACTCGCTCTACCCATTAATAGCCGACAGGCGGTGCAGTTGTGAGACTAACATTCCAACCCCCTCTTATACTTCACTTGGCTTCATCCAATTCTCAACACATCTACGCAGGAAGGGCATACGCGACAGCGCACTTTTCTAAGCCAGAAGCAAGTAACGCAAATCTTGTAGTGTCTTTCTCTAGATCCCGCCCCTTCAATCCGATTTCGCTCTCTGCCTCAAAGTCTGTTTTGACCATGTATGCCGGGACTTCATAAGGACAGATCACGCTTAGTTTTACTGTTTAATCGGGCTGTTTATCAACACACTGGTGCAGTGCGTGGATTTTCCATATATTAATCACCGATTCTGGAAGTAGTGCGTGGACTACACAGCTTCCCCAGGCGGTCCCGCTGTGACCTCACTCCAGGCAGTATTTCAGCCCAGTCCCAGCACCGCATCCCGATGTAAATATAAGCAACATTTTACATCGTTTTGCTTTTATTTGAGAAACTCGCATGTGCATTTTTATTTAAATATCCTCATCGAACCAGCTAAGGTAGTAAGGATAGCCAGAGGTCGGAGACGCTGCGTTCAATTGAAAAGGTAAGTGGTTTGATGTGTTTTCTCGAGTAATGGATACAGCATCGGGGCTTGGACCCTCTGGAAATAGCACTGAGGCGAACACTATGCAGACATATATTGTGGGTTTGTTTTCTGACCAAAACGTGGCACTTCTTCATTCGCTATGTGTTTCGTTTATTTGTAACTGTATCCTTAGTCATTCAGTGTTGTTTCTTAGAATCGTTGCTAGCGTGAATATACTAGGGTACCGCTGTTATTTTTGCATGGTTTCTGTGCGAAACTAAACCGTGCAATTGTATTGTTGTTGTTTTTGCTTGAGTCTGTAAAGCCGATGAATTCTATTAAACGACCTTTAATGTTGGTGTTACAGGGTACCTGTGCACTAAACACGTAGGTTTCTATTGGGTTTAAATTCTGTTTAACACAAACACAGAGAATATTGCAGATCTTTTGTATCACACAAGTAAGAATACTCCACAAACTAGGTGGTAATTTGAGTGTTTTCGACATTAGCCTTAATAGATGGTTATGTGAATTGGTAGGGAAACCGCAGCCTACACTCAAAGCGTTTATTTCGGACCTCAGTGAAATGTGTTCTGACACAGGAGGTTTGCCCATCGTACCGTTGTTCCAGACAATCCACGCCACACAAATACATCATTAACAGGAAATAAAGTATCTTACAACAGAAACGTACACGACGGCTTGAATACATGAATAACGACTTTGGAATCCGTGTGCCTTTCCAGGTGAATTTTAACATGTAGACCCAGTGCAAAGCACTGTTTGATTTGTGCAAGGTGAATTTTACTAGCAGCCATTTTTTTGCCACAAATACTGCGTTATCAACCTAATATACTGTTTTGTAGTGACCCGATAAAAAGTTAAATATGTCATTGATTCTGGTTCACATGCCCGCCTTTGTGTATCGATAACATGTAAGTGGAGTGTCACGCAGTGTTCTCATTGTGAAACATAGAGCCTGTTAATACAGTGATTCACAGGCTGTCGTGCACACCAGGTATTGTGAAACATAGCGCCTGTTAATACAGTGATTCACAGTCTGTCGTGCACACCGGGTATTGAATGCCAGTGCTCTACTGGATCTCGTGTTGGGGTGTGATACAACTGATTAGGTTTCTTGCAAAAACCTTTTGACTGGCGCTACAGTATGTAGTGGTTCACTTTTCAACCCTTTGACTGGCGCTACAGTATGTAGCGGTTCACTTTTGAACCCTTTGACTGGCGCTACAGTATGTAGCGGTTCACTTTTGAACCCTTTGACTGGTGCTACAGTATGTAGCGGTTAAGAACATAAGAAAGTTTACAAACGAGAGGAGGCCATTCAGCCCATCTTGCTGATTTGGTTGTTAGTAGCTTATTGATCCCAGAATCTCATCAAGCAGCTTCTTGAAGGATCCCAGGGTGTCAGCTTCAACAACATTACTGGGGAGTTGGTTCCAGACCCTCACCATTCTCTGTGTAAAAAGTGCCTCCTATTTTCTGTTCTCAATGCCCCTTTATCTAATCTCCATTTGTGACCCCTGGTCCTTGTTTCTTTTTCAGGTCAAAGAAGTCCCTGGGTCGACATTGTCTATACCTTTTAGGATTTTGAATGTTTGAATCAGATCGCCGCGTAGTCTTCTTTGTTCAAGACTGAATATATTCAATTCTTTTAACCTGTCTGCATATGACATGCCTTTTAAACCGGGATAATTCTGGTTGCTCTTCTTTGCACTCTTTCTAGAGCAGCAATATCCTTTTTGTAACGAGGTGACCAGAACTGAACACAATATTCTAGGTGAGGTCTTACTAATGCATTGTAAAGTTTTAACATTACTTCCCTTGATGTAAATTCAACACTCTTTACTATATATCCAAGCATCTTGTTGGCCTTTTTTATAGCTTCCCCACATTGTCTAGATGATGCTGTCTAGATCATTTTGAATGACCTTTGCTGCTGCAACAGTGTGTGCCACTCCTCCTATTTTTGTGTCGTCTGCAAATTTAACAAGTTTGCTTACTATACCAGAATCTAAATCATTAATGTAGATTAGGAATAGCAGAAGACCTAATACTGATCCCTGTGGTACACCACTGGTTACCTTGCTCCATTTTGAGGTTTCTCCTCTAATCAGTACTTTCTGTTTTCTGCCTGTTAACCACTCCCTAATCCATGTGCATGCATTTCCTTGAATCCCTACTGTGTTCAGTTTGAGAATTAATCTTTTATGCGGGACTTTGTCAAAAGCTTTCTGGAAATCTAAATAAACCATGTCGTATGCTTTGCAATTATCCATTTTCAATGTTGCATCCTCAAAAAAGTCAAGTAGGTTAGTTAGACACGATCTCCCTTTCCTAAAACCATGCTGGCTGTCTCCCAGGATATTGTTACCATATAGGTAATTTTCCATTTTGGATCTTATTATGGTTTCCATAAGTTTACATATAATAGAAGTCAGGCATATTGGTCTGTAGTTACCTGGTTTGGTATTTTATATGGGGGGGAAGTTGAAATCCCCATTAGTATGGCTTCTCCTTTTTCTACACGCATTTCAAATGTCATTGTATAACAGATTTTCCTCAGCGTCTGAATTTGGCGGTCTATAGCATGCTCCTATTATTATGCCCTTTGAATTTGTGTCCATTATTCTGACCCATATTGATTCTGCATTGTTTTCTTTGTCCTGATTTAACACCTGGGCTTCAAGACTATTTCTTATGTATAGTGCTACCCCTCCGCCTCTTCTGTCCTGCCTGTCTTTCCTATATAGTGTGTACCCACTAATATTATATTCATCTCCATCACTCTCAAACAACCAAGTTTCTGTAACACCTATCGCATCATAGTTACTTGTTAATGCAGTAGCTTCAAGTTCTAACATTTTGTTTCTGAGACTTCTAGCATTAAGATAAATACATTTAATAGTTGTCTTACCTGAGTTGTTGCCCTTGTTTTGATGTGGTCTCCCTTCTGTTTTTTTGTTTTCTCCCCCCTTCCTTTCTAGTTTAAGTGCTTCTGGAACTGAAAAAGTTCACATTTCAACCCTTTGACTGGCGCTACAGTATGTAGCGGTTCACTTTTCAACCCTTTGACTGGCACTACAGTATGTAGCGGTTCACTTTTCAACCCTTTGACTGGCGCTACAGTCTGTAGCGGTTCACATTTCAACCTGTTTTTAGCTAGTACTGTATTTGGTATTGCTATCTGGTTTATAAGGCTGGCTCCAGTTTGAAGTACCTATTGCCCTGGTTTGTTTGAAGTGTGCAGTTGTGAAAGAAAGCATGCTGTCGGAAGTGTTTTTTATTATTATTTTAGAACATGATATCTAGTACTGAGTTGGATTAAATACATCTTTCTGAAAGCCTTGGAGCATGGAACGGTCCACAGCCCTTAAATGACTTTTTTCTTGTTTAATAACCAACCAGCCCCTCCCCCATATTGACTGACCCGATTTCCTGATATTAAGGCATGGGAACTTTCTTTAACCTCATGTAATACCAGATACCATCTTTTATAACGGAGCACGGAGTGTTTCTTTCAAAACTACACACTTCAAGACCTACAATATGTAGCTGATGGAGTGGAAAGCAGGTACAGTTTTTTGTTAGCTTCAATCACGGTTAAAAAAAGAAAACGGGACATGGCTCAATTTCTTACTACCATTTGATTTGTATTTTTTTTCTGTGTTGGCCCGTTTTACTAATTCCATCATATTCTACTCAGCATGAAAGAATATGGGCCCTGTGTAGTGCAAGAGCTATTCCTAATCTGTTTAGCTTTCATTGAGAAATGCAGAGGTTCATGCAGTAAACTTTGAAAACAGCCTGTCTACTTCCAGCATTAACTTTAGTACAAAACAACCTGATCGCGTTTACATATAAAGGTTGCTCCATTTCTGCTGTGCAGACAATTCCTGTAACGAAAAGAAACCGCTGTGATTCATCAGTTCAAACAGAGGGCTGCCTGTGTCCTCTGAGCTGGCTCCCTGCTCCTCACAGCCCCACTAGCAGGCGGGTTACAGCCTAGCCCAGCCCTGGGAACTCAGTTCTTCCTCTGTCTTGGCCCAGGACCTGCTTTTTAAAAGCCTTTGTGATCCAAGGGGCCCAGCTACAGTTGGAGCACTTTACAGACAAAAGGAAAGGCAGCCTGCAAGGGAATCTGTCCTCCCTGCTTCATTCCAAGCTCGCCCCCGACAAACAGCCACCAGGATTGACACACAGCCAGTCTCTTCAGCCCCATCACACCCCCGGGATTGACACACAGCCAGTCTCTTCAGCCCCATCACATCCAGATCACATCCAGATCACACCCCTGGGATTGACACACAGCCAGTCTCTTCAGCCCCATCACATCCAGATCACATCCCCGGGATTGACACACAGCCAGTCTCTTCAGCCCAATCACATCCAGATCACACCCCTGGGATTGACACACAGCCAGTCTCTTCAGCCCCCATCATATCCAGATCACACCCCCGGGATTGACACACAGCCAGTCTCTTCAGCCCCATCACATCCAGATCACACCCCCGGGATTGACACACAGCCAGTCTCTTCAGCCCCATCACACCCCCAGGATTGACTCACAGCCAGTCTCTTCAGCCCCATCACACCCCCGGGATTGACGCACAGCCAGTCTCTTCAGCCCCCATCACACCCCCGGTAGCCAGTGGAGAAGCACCCGTACCATACCGAGCCCTCATGGGCCGGGTGTGCCAGTGGAGAAGCACCCGTACCGTACCGAGCCCTCACGGGTCGGATAGCTAGTGGAGAAGCACCCGTACTGTACCGAGCCCTCACGGGTCGGATAGCTAGTGGAGAAGCACCCGTACCGTACCAAGCCCTCACGGGTCGGATAGCTAGTGGAGAAGCACCCGTACCATACCGAGCCCTCACGGGTCGGATAGCTAGTGGAGAAGCACCCGTACCGTACCGAGCCCTCACGGGTCGGATAGCTAGTGGAGAAGCTCCCGTACCGTACCGAGCCCTTAGGGGTCGGATAGCCAGTGGAGAAGCACCCGTACCATACCGAGCCCTCAAGGGTCGGATAGCCAGTGGAGAAGCACCCGTACCGTACCGAGCCCTCACGAGTCGGGTGTGACAGTGGAGAAGCACCCGTACCATACCGAGCCCTCATGGGTCGGATAGCCAGTGGAGAAGCACCCGTAGCGTACAGAGCCCTCACGAGTCGGGTGTGGCAGTGGAGAAGCACCTGTACCATACCGAGCCCTCACGGGTCGGATAGCTAGTGGAGAAGGTTTCCTGCGACCCTGCCTCAACAAATGTATAACATACTTTAAGGAAATGTTCATTTCAGGGCAGTTTGTAACACATTCTCAAGTAAATGTAAGTAACATACTAAGAGTACAACTATAATAAGCAATACTCACTTGTTTTTTTCAACTTTTCTCTAAAGCTGAATCCGGCTCCTGATGTACAGGTGTTGTAGTTTGTGCATCACAGATATGAAATCATTGCTATTACTGCTGTGGAATTCTGATTTTTCTTGACGTTTTTTCAGTTTTGTAACAACTGAACCCCAGATTTTTAAAGGATTTGTGTATAACCTGTCCAGTTTCTCTGCATTTTTTACTGTTTTTCTACCAAAATGCAGCAATATTTACAGTTGGTGCCATCAAATTCTGCAAGACAATTTTTGACTTTTTTTTTTGAAAAATAAATACATAAATTAATACATACACATTGCCATGAGATTTAGTCTGTATTTTTTTAAAATAAAATATTGTACAAATCATCTCTCACACATTATATATATATATATATATATATATATATATATATATATATATATATATATATATATATATATATATATATATATATATATATATATATATATATATATATATATATATATACAGTACTGTGCAAAAGTTTTAGGCAGGTGTGAAAAATGCTGTAAAGTAAGAATGCTTTCAAAAATAGACATGTTAATAGATTATATTTATCAATTAACTAAATGCAAAGTGAGTGTACAGAAGAAAAATCTAAATCAAATCCATTTTTGGTGTGACCACCCTTTGCCTTCAAAACAGCATCAATTCTTCTAGGTACACGTGCACAAAGTCAGGGATTTTGTAGGCATATAGTCAGGTGTATGATTAAACAATTATACCAAACAGGTGCTAATGATCATCAATTCAATATGTCGGTTGAAACACAATCATTAACTGAAACAGAAACAGCTGTGTAGGAGGAATAAAACTGGGTGAGGAACAGCCAAACTCAGCTAACAAGGTGAGGTTGCTGAAGACAGTTTACTGTCAAAAGTCATACACCATGGCAAGACTGAGCACAGCAACAAGACACAAGGCAGTTATATTGCATCAGCAAGGTCTCTCCCAGGCAGAAATTTCAAGGCAGACAGGGGTTTCCAGATGTGCTGTCCAAGCTCTTTTGAAGAAGCACAAAGAAACGGGCAACGTTGAGGACCGTGACGCAGTGGTCGGCCAAGGAAACTTACTGCAGCAGATGAAAGACACATCATGCTTACTTCCCTTCGCAATCGGAAGATGTCCAGCAGTGCCATCAGCTCAGAATTGGCAGAAAACAGTGGGACCCTGGTACACCCATCTACTGTCCGGAGAAGTCTGGTCAGAAGTGGCCTTCATGGAAGACTTGCGGCCAAAAAGCCATACCTCCGACGTGGAAACAAGGCCAAGCGACTCAACTATGCACGAAAACACAGGAACTGGGGTGCAGAAAAATGGCAGCAGGTGCTCTGGACTGATGAGTCAAAATTTGAAATATTTGGCTGTAGCAGAAGGCAGTTTGTTCGCCGAAGGGTTGGAGAGCGGTACACAAATGAGTGTCTGCAGGCAACAGTGAAGCATAGTGGAGGTTCCTTGCAAGTTTGGGGCTGCATTTCTGCAAATGGAGTTTGGGATTTGGTCAGAATTAATGGTCTCCTCAATGCTGAGAAGTACAGGCAGATACTTATCCATCATGCAATACCATCAGGGAGGCATCTGATTGGCCCCAAATTTATTCTGCAGCATGACAATGACCCCAAACATACAGCGAAAGTCATTAAGAACTATCTTCAGCGTAAAGAAGAACAAGGAGTCCTGGAAGTGATGGTATGGCCCCCACAGAGCCCTGATCTCAATATCATCGAGTCTGTCTGGGATTACATGAAGAGAGAGAAGCAACTGAGGCTGCCTAAATCCACAGAAGAACTGTGGTTAGTTCTCCAAGATGTTTGGGCCAACCTACCTGCCGAGTTCCTTCAAAAACTGTGTGCAAGTGTACCTAGAAGAATTGATGCTTGATGCTGTTTTGAAGGCAAAGGGTGGTCACACCAAATATGGATTTGATTTAGATTTTTCTTCTGTTCACTCACTTTGCATTTAGTTAATTGATAAATATAATCTATTAACATGTCTATTTTTGAAAGCATTCTTACTTTACAGCATTGTTTCACACCTGCCTAAAACTTTTGCACAGTACTGTATTTCTGTAGAATAAAAATCTTTCAATTACCTAAACATCTTTTAAAGAACTCATTGGCTTCACTCATTGGATAGCTCCCAGTACCCATCTCTGCTTTTGCTCTCACTGGCACGTTTTCAATGTTCACTGCATTCCTCCATTATTATTATTAGCTTATTTGGCAGACGCCTTTTGGTACGCTGCAATCAGGACTAACTTAGCACAGATCTGCAGGATTTGCTAGACCACATTTTAGTCCACTTGATGCGGTCTAAGTCACTGGTACACTGCAATCGACCCCAACAGTTTTACAAACAAATACAACACATTGACAGAATGTTGTATTTCCCTTACAAGAACTCAAAGAACGTAAGAAGTTCAATTGCAATTGGACAAGCGGTCTTGTATGTGTAAAGTGAAGGTCAGAGAGACAGAAAGTCTGCATACACCCAAGTTAATGAAGACTTCAGGAGGTGTAACACAGATTAGTCAACCTGGCAGTCCACCAATCACACGTCACGTGGTTGAGACGTAATTGTGAAGCGTGCGGTTTCATATAGATGGAAATACAGTTGTGGTTACAATACATTAGCATATAAATCATATTTTAGAATATTATTAAATAGTTTTTAAAAAATTCAAAAGCGTTTTAAAATATAGTGCACAAACAAAACCATCCCTGCTGGAGCTCACCAGACACCTGACTAGCAGGGTCCGCTGTGCCACAGTGAGGAGAAACAGGCCAGCAGGGTATCCCTAACCTGCAGGAGAGCAGAGCTCACCACACACCTGACTAGCAGGGTCCGCTGTGCCACAGTGAGGAGAAACAGGCCAGCAGGGTATCCCTAACCTGTGTAATGTGCATGAGGATGCGGACAACCATCTCTAATAGGTTTTAGAATATCAATTATGGTTTTACTTTTTTTCATTCAGGTTAAGAAAATAATTATAATTGGGTTAAAAATTAGGATTTTTTTTGCATTTAAATATATGCATAGAGCAAAATTAAAAATCAGGTGAAACTGCACCCAATAACCAATAAAAATACAAAAAGCAAGTTAAATGAAATATCTGGGAAACTGTGAATACCTGAGAACAGATGAATCTGATCCTTTCCAACAAGTATATAATGCATCTTCACTTCAGAAATCCCACATAGAGCTACCATTGTAAACACATGAATCTGATGTAATCAGATGCAGTAATAGACAACAATGCTTTCTCTTACAAGCTCCATACAAGCAAACCAGTTCCTGTGTATCCAGTATACCTTCCCTTTTCTTCAGAAGTTCAAACAGCCGTCACAGTGACAGTGGCACTCTGCACTCCCCTTGCTCTCCTGGGGGAGTTTCTGAGGTCAGGTGTCTCGCAAGCTGATCGTGTCAATCCAGACACTGCCTCTATAGCAACGTATTCAATAATGAGGGCTGGATTTCTTTCATGGATTTACCAAATGTACCCATTGTCATGTAATATGTGGTTCCCTGTAAAACATTCCCATAGTGCAAATATACATTTGTCACACTTAAAAACAAATAGCAAATGTTTGCCTTATTGACACATTAGCTGTTACACTGCATTTAGGAACCTGGCAGCCGGTTTAGTTTGCTGTTGGTTAATGATTGAACACACACTGCATAGAGCAGCACGATTTCTTTAAAATGTCTTCAATAGAAGAGACACCAGCTGCATCAAAGACCGGAGACATTTCTGCTAAAGATTGCTCTGTCCAGAACAAGAAGGGGACATTTCATTGTTATTTTTACATTTATTTTATTTGATAATTCACTAATGGTGAAAATACTGTAGAATGTCTTTAAAAGGTGGCCATAAAAGCAAAGTATTCTGCAATTTAGCAATGACTGTTTTTCAGCTCAGCATTTCAATATTTAGGTACATCTATTGTAGAGAAAATAATCATTTTTGAATAGGACAATACTATTGTCTGCTTTAATAAATATTAGGTTTAATCATGAAATATCTTGAAATACCTACCGTATTACTTTGAATAGGAGTCGTGCTCAGATACCAGATTTGTAATAGACGCTTCCCTCGTATAAACAGCGCTCTCAATAATCAAACATGTAAATTTGTTTCCTACCCCAGCTCAAGTAAATTCAGCACTTAATAAAGAAATGCATACAAAACACAGTGTGGCAAAACATTACAAATAGAAACTAAATTAATTGAATAAACTTGAATAAAATGTATTTAAAAGAATACAATGACACACTGGAGCATTCCGGTATTTTACTGTAAAGTGGAACCCAAACAAAAAAAAAATACGAACACAGCACTATGTACCATACTGGTGTGTGTCCTGACCTAATCAAACACTGGTGTGATCTGTGAGCTCAACAGCACTATGTACCATACTGGTGTGTGTCCTGACCTAATCAAACACTGGTGTGATCTGTGAGCTCAACAGCACTATGTACCATACTGGTGTGTGTCCTCACCTAGTCAAACACTGGTGTGATCTGTGAGCTCAACAGCACTATGTACCATACTGGTGTGTGTCCTCACCTAGTCAAACACTGGTGTGATCTGTGAGCTCAACAGCACTATGTACCATACTGGTGTGTGTCCTCACCTAGTCAAACACTGGTGTGATCTGTGAGCTCAACAGCTTTCCGTTTAAATGCCAAGTTGTAGGACTTCATCATCCTGATCAGGTTTTATCAGCAGAAATAAACTTCAATCTACGCCTCCCTCAAACACTGTAAAAACCTCAATAAAAAAGCGCCTTTAGAAAACCGCAGTCCTTTCAATTACCACCGCCCTTTAAAATAAACACTGCGGCGTTAATTCAAAGTAATCCAGTACTTTTACACCATGAAATAAGCTACTTTTTACAGTGAAAGAAACACAACCCCATTAATAACACATTTCTGTTTCAGAAGATCATACTTTTTACACTTGGTATAGTATGAGACTATTTTTTGGGCAAATTGTTGTCCTTTTTTGAATTCCTAAAATTCCTTTTTTAAACTCAGATTTAGCAAAAGTGTGCTTGTACGGGGAGAAAGCTTTAACTCCTGAGTGACTGGCATGACATGAACTCCTGAGTGACTGGCATGATATGAACGAGTGGTTACTTTCTCAATCCTCTCTTTACCCAGGCGGTTACTTTCTCAATCCTCTCTTTACCCAGGCGGTTACTTTCTCAATCCACTCTTTACCCGGGCGGTTACTTTCTCAATACTCTCTTTACCCGGGCGGTTACTTTCTCAATCCTCTCTTTACCCGGGCGGTTACTTTCTCAATCCTCTCTTTACTCGAGTGGTTTTTTGGATAAGAGCGTCTATGTGAGAGTAAGCACTAACTGGCCCCTGTGAAATCATCAATGCATCACCACCTGGGTTATATATAAATTTACAGCTAACTTCACTATAGAACAGTTCTTATAACGAACCCGTTTTTAACAATCCCAACAGCAAGAACAGATATTTCCAATTGAAATGAGCCGTTAGAACAATCCCATTACAGGATCCACCCGGATACAACGGTCTCAGTACTGACTGACTCTAAACTTTCTCCAGTGTGAACGTGTTATTCTCTCAGTGAAATCAAACCCCACAGTTTGCTTATTCAAAGATAAACTACTATAGTGTGAATCATGCATGACATTGCAATCATTGCTTGCCTGCCATCTTCACACAAACTGCCACCAGGCAGCGGACATGAGAATACTGTGAATCCCTTTAAACAGAAATAGAGACATATAATATAGATACTGTATATAATATAGATATGTAATAGATAAAGATATAGATATGTAATAAAGATGTAGACATACAATATATATATATATATATATATATATATAGATTACCAGAACAGGCAACTTGTCAGTACATTTCAGTGGGAAAAAGGGGCCGAAACACACCAAAGCGTGAAAAAAAACATATGGATTTAACTGAACTGAAAAATCTGAAAGAAATAAATAATTTGGGGTTCTCTTTGATCCTTCTATCACTTGAGAAACATAGCCAAACTGAGACCTATTATCTGATGCCGAGAGTCTAACACATGCCTTTGTTTCTTCAAGAATTGATTACTGTAATGCACTCCTCTCTAGCATCCCAAAACGTGCGGTGTTCCGCCTTCAGCTTGTTCAGAATACCACTGCTAGAATTTTGACTAAAACCAAAAAATATGAGTATGTCACTCGTTTTAGCTTCCTTGCACTGGCTCCCTGTACAATATAGAATTGATTTTACAATCTTGTTATTGACCTATAAAGCCTTGAATGGAGCAGCACCTAGCTATCTGCAGGAGCTACTGACTCATGTATCCCCAAATCACACTCTTAGATCACAGGAAGCGGGGCTGCTCGTTGTTCCCAAGGTCAATAAAATCAATACGGGAGGTAGGGCTTTTTCTTTTAGAGCCAATAAACTATGGATTGCTCTACCTCCATGTGTTAGGGAAGCTGGGTCTGTGGGTATTTTTAAGTCTAAACTTAAAACACGTTTTTATAAAATGGCATTTTTATCTTAGTGGTTTTAATGCAATATAATTGCTAGCTTTTAATGATTCTTTTTTATTATTATTTTTACTTGTATATTTTGTATGTTATTGTATTTGTATGTATTTATGTACAGTGCCTTGTGATACTTCGATATGAAAGAGGTTATATAAATGAAATAAATAAATAAATAAATCTTAGTTCTGTGTGCATTTGGTGTGCAGGGTTCATTCTGTGTGCATTCTGTGTGCAGGGCTCATTCTGTGTGCAGGGCTCATTCTGTGTGAAGGGCTCATTCTGTGTGCAGGGCTCATTCTGTGTGCATTCTGTGTTCAGGGCTCATTCTGTGTGCAGGGTTCATTCTGTGTGCAGGGCTCATTCTGTGTACATTCTGTGTGCAGGGCTCATTCTGTGTGCAGGGCTCATTCTGTGTGCAGGGCTCATTCTGTATGCAGGGCTCATTCTGTATGCAGGGTTCATTCTGTGTGCATTCTGTGTGCAGGATTCATTCTGTGTGCAGGGTGCATTCTGTGTGCAGGGTGCATTCTGCGTGCAGGGCTCATTCTGTGTGCAGGGCTCATTCTGCGTGCAGGGCTCATTCTGCGTGCAGGGCTCATTCTGCGAGCAGGGCTCATTCTGCGTGCAGGGCTCATTCTGCGAGCAGGGCTCATTCTGTGTTCATTCTGTGTGCAGGGCTCATTCTGCGAGCAGGGCTCATTCTGCGTGCAGGGCTCATTCTGTGTTCATTCTGTGTGCAGGGTTCATTCTGTGTGCAGGGTTCATTCTGTAAGGTGAGACTGGGTGCTATACCGAGCAGATACACAATTTAAACAAGGGTGTTGCTGTTTTATGAATAAATGGGAATTCCTGAAACTGTTCTGGGCTGTTGATGGTTTAACAGTAAAGACCCGTTTCATACATATCAATCTTTCTTTTACTCGACTCCAATCCCAGTCACTGCTTCCTTAAGACTGCCGTGCTTCAGTGTCGATCTGGATCCTTCATGGAGGCTGGAAGTGCAGCACTGAAGAATCAGCAAGCAGGCTTCCATACATTCTCTTCACTAACAGCGCAAGCAAATTACCATCATAAATAAATACATCCATCCAATTCACCTTTACTGTAATGTGAGTATGCGTACTGTAACTCATTTCATTTCTCTTTTAAGAGAACAGCCCTTCATTAAATGATCACTGATCTTATTATACATCATACAAGCAGCCCATCAGGACCCTCACCTGCATCGTGATGCAGACCGCATCGTGCCCTGCCTATCAGCATGTGGATCATGACTCCGAGTGTAACCTAGATAGACTGCAGTGTGTGAACCCCGACCTGCACATCAGCATGTGGATCATGACCTCGCGTGTAACCTAGATAGACTGCAGTGTGTGAACCCCGACCTGCACATCAGCATGTGGATCATGACCTCGCGTGTAACCTAGATAGACTGCAGTGTGTGAACCCCTACCTGCACATCAGCATGTGGATCATGACTCCGAGTGTAACCTAGATAGACTGCAGTGTGTGAACCCCGACCTGCACATCAGCATGTGGATCATGACCTCGCGTGTAACCTAGATAGACTGCAGTGTGTGAACCCCGATCTGCACATCAGCATGTGAATCATGACTCCGCTTGTAACCTAGATAGACTGCAGTGTGTGAACCCCGACCTGCACAACAGCATGTGGATCATGACTCCGCGTGTAACCTAGATAGACTGCAGTGTGTGAACCCCTACCTGCACATCAGCATGTGGATCATGACAGAAGTGTATTGCTACACTCCGAATGTAACCTAGATGTTTCTGAAACAGAAACAACTTTTCCAGAAATAGAAAGCAATGGTATAAAAAACAGAATTGTTTCAAATTTGAAGTGGAAAATCATCATGACTATTAATGACACGTGTGTTTCTGGACACCAATCATCAAAATCACATGATATACAGTAAGAGAAATCTCTCTCCACTACCACCCCAAGAAAACAGGCTAAGAGACAAAGCAAGCTAAGACATGCAACACCCAGCACTACAGCTAATTCACTCGCTTACAGTACAAATTAGTATTGCTGGAGCCTGGGCACACATTCAAACCTCAAATGTATTCACATTCGTACAAGTTCCAACAATGTCACTTATGAATGACAGTTATAAATATGACCCCGCCCACCACACACACATTCCACTGTGCAGAACAGTGTCCCTTTGCTTTGTTTGGAGGGGATTCAGGGGTGTGCAATTTGTATCACCCGACGCAACAAGATTTGTGTGACGAACAAGTTTTTTTTCCGTCGAACAAGTAGTTTGTATTTATTTTTGTTTCCGATGTTCGTTCTATTGCTAGAAAGACACTCCGGTATATTTCTAGAGAGTCACGCAAGTTTCTGAAAACTGAATTGCGGAAGTCTAGCACTAAAGCACAAACATTTTAAAAAGTGTTTACTTCCCACCCCTATCACTTCTGATTGGTTAGCTGTGGGAAAAGCTGATCGTCTATTGGTTACAAATATATCAAGAAATGGCTGGTAATGTACAGACTAAGGTGTTATTTACGTTTTTTGTAAATTAGCAAATAAGTGGTATTGCTTTCTTAACGCATGACCTGACATTTAAATAATGCAATCTAGTAAAACAAAAAAAAACACCATAGCCGCGAAGGTTTTAGCGGGTTAGAAAACATCGTGCTGTGTGATTTATAACACTTCGTGGTCAATGTACTTGTACTTAGTTTGCTATTTACCATATTTACATTTTTTTTTAAATTTAATTTAAACGCTATCTTAAAAAAATATATATTATTTTTTTTTACTAGATTTGAACAGAAGCGATATTAGTTATTTATTGGACACAATCCATCGATTTGTGAAACTATTAAAACATGGAGATTGCCAAATATGTTTATAATGATAGAAATGAAATGCTTATTATACATATATATATATATATATATATATATATATATATATATAATATATAGTACTGTGCAAAAGTTTTAGGCAGGTGTGAAAAAATGCTGTAAAGTAAGAATGCTTTCAAAAATAGACATGTTAATAGATTATATTTATCAATTAACTAAATGCAAAGTGAGTGAACAGAAGAAAAATCTAAATCAAATCCATATTTGGTGTGACCACCCTTTGCCTTCAAAACAGCATCAAGCATCAATTCTTCTAGGTACACTTGCATACAGTTTTGAAGGAACTTCGGCAGGTAGGTTGGCCCAAACATCTTGGAGAACAAACCACAGTTCTTCTGTGGATTTAGGCAGCCTCAGTTGCTTCTCTCTCTTCATGTAATCCCAGACAGACTCGATGATGTTGAGATCAGGGCTCTGTGGGGGCCATACCATCACTTCCAGGACTCCTTGTTCTTCTTTACGCTGAAGATAGTTCTTAATGACTTTCGCTGTATGTTTGGGGTCATTGTCATGCTGCAGAATAAATTTGGGGCCAATCAGATGCCTCCCTGATGGTATTGCATGATGGATAAGTATCTGCCTGTACTTCTCAGCATTGAGGAGACCATTAATTCTGACCAAATCCCCAACTCCATTTGCAGAAATGCAGCCCCAAACTTGCAAGGAACCTCCACCATGCTTCACTGTTGCCTGCAGACACTCATTCGTGTATGCTCTCCTGCCCTTAGGCGAACAAACTGCCTTCTGCTACAGCCAAATATTTCAAATTTTGACTCATCAGTCCAGAGCACCTGCTGCCATTTTTCTGCACTCCAGTTCCTGTGTTTTCGTGCATAGTTGAGTCGCTTGGCCTTGTTTCCACGTCGGAGGTATGGCTTTTTGGCCGCAAGTCTTCCATGAAGGCCACTTCTGACCAGACTTCTCCGGACAGTAGATGGGTGTACCAGGGTCCCACTGTTTTCTGCCAATTCTGAGCTGATGGCACTGCTGGACATCTTCCGATTGCGAAGGGAAGTAAGCATGATGTGTCTTTCATCTGCTGCAGTAAGTTTCCTTGGCCGACCACTGCGTCTACGGTCCATAACGTTGCCCGTTTCTTTGTGCTTCTTCAAAAGAGCTTGGACAGCACATCTGGAAACCCCTGTCTGCCTTGAAATTTCTGCCTGGGAGAGACCTTGCTGATGCAGTATAACTACCTTGTGTCTTGTTGCTGTGCTCAGTCTTGCCATGGTGTATGACTTGACAGTAAACTGTCTTCAGCAACCTCACCTTGTTAGCTGAGTTTGGCTGTTCCTCACCCAGTTTTATTCCTCCTACACAGCTGTTTCTGTTTCAGTTAATGATTGTGTTTCAACTGACATATTGAATTGATGATCATTACCACCTGTTTGGTATAATTGTTTAATCATACACCTGACTATATGCCTACAAAATCCCTGACTTTGTGCAAGTGTACCTAGAAGAATTGATGCTGTTTTGAAGGCAAAGGGTGGTCACACCAAATATTGATTTGATGTAGATTTTTCTTCTGTTCACTCACTTTGCATTTTGTTAATTGATAAATATAAACTATTAACATGTCTATTTTTGAAAGCATTCTTACTTTACAGCATTTTTTCACACCTGCCTAAAACTTTTGCACAGTACCTTATATATTTTTTTTAAAAAAATACGCCAAGGAAGAGAAACATTCTGAATTCTTACAAAAAGTCCCAGAAGCCACTCGCGTGTCTGCTGTGTTCCTTCATGAAGTGCAGCATCTCTCTCTCTCTCCTCTCTCTCTCTCTCAAAGTATGGCCTTGATACAGAGAAGAGGAAATGTTGGAAGTTTGATATATCTTTGGAAAATGATACATTAGCACTCACTGACTCACTGATTAGCTGTCATTCAGCTGCTTCTAAATGGTCTTGGCTGTTGTGGCAGTGAGCCATGCCTTATTTTAGGTGTAGTTCTGCTTTTTCCTCCCACAAAGTTTAGTTTCGCTGTGTCATCACTCACATCCTCTGTTGTTTGTTTTCTGTTTCTATCAGCAAGCCTTGTTTAGTCTGGTTTGTTGCATACTCACTGATGTGCTGCCTGCCTGCAGTGTGGAGTGTAAAGTGCATACTCACTGATGTGCTGCCTGCCTGCAGTGTGGAGTGTACAGTGCATACTCACTGATGTGCTGCCTGCCTGCAGTGTGGAGTGTACAGTGCATACTCACTGATGTGCTGCCTGCCTGCAGTGTGGAGTGTACATTGCATACTCACTGATGTGCTGCCTGCCTGCAGTGTGGAGTGTACAGTGCATACTCACTGATGTGCTGCCTGCAGGGTGGAGTGTACAGTGCATACTCACTGATGTGCTGCCTGCAGTGTGGAGTGTACAGTGCATACTCACTGATGTGCTGCCTGCAGGGTGGAGTGTACAGTGCATACTCACTGATGTGCTGCTTGCCTGCAGTGTGGAGTGTACAGTGCATACTCACTGATGTGCTGCCTGCAGTGTGGAGTGTACAGTGCATACTCACTGATGTGCTGCTTGCCTGCAGTGTGGTGTGTACAGTGCATACTCACTGATGTGCTGCCTGCAGGGTGGAGTGTACAGTGCATACTCACTGATGTGCTGCCTGCAGTGTGGAGTGTACAGTGCATACTCACTGATGTGCTGTCTGCCTGCAGTGTGGAGTGTACAGTGCATACTCACTGATGTGCTGCCTGCCTGCAGTGTGGAGTGTACAGTGCATACTCACTGATGTGCTGCCTGCAGTGTGGAGTGTACAGTGCAGGTTTTATTCTAACTGCACCCAAAAATACTTTATTGGACCTTATTAGAATCTTAATTGGTCCAATTAACTAATTTAGGGTTAATTGGTTAGAACAAAAACCAGGAGGGACACCAGCCCTCCATGACCTGAGTTGTGCACCACTGCTGTAACCTGTACTGTATTTTAACATCTGTTTTTGTACTGTAACCTTGTATTGCCCTGTAACACCTGTACGTCACCTTGGATAAAGGCATCTGCCAAGTAAGCTAATAATAATAATGGAGGAATGCAGTGAACATTGAAAACGTGCCAGTGAGAGCAAAAGCAGAGATGGGTACTGGGAGCTATCCAATGAGTGAAGCCAATGAGTTCTTTAAAAGATGTTTAGGTAATTGAAAGATTTTTTTTCTACAGAAATATATATTTAAAAAAAAAATCGCCAAGGAAGAGAAACATTCTGAATTCCTACAAAAACTCCCAGAAGCCACTCGCGTGTGTCGGCTGTGTTCCTTCATGAAGTGCAGCATGGGAAAGAGTGCAGAAGGCTCTGAATAATTCATTTTTATTCTCAAATAGCTATGAAAAAATACTATTTAAAAAATCCATTGGAATGCCAGGTCTATGAAGTGAAAGAACACATATAGATCAGATATACTGGAATTGGAATGCCAGGTCTATGAAGTGATAGAACACATATAGATCAGATATACTGGAATTGGAATGCTAGCGCTATGAAGTGATAGAACACATATAGATCAGATATACTGGAATTGGAATGCTAGCGCTATGAAGTGATAGAACACATATAGATCAGATATACTGGAATTGGAATGCCTGGTCTATGAAGTGATAGAACACATATAGATCAGATATACTGGATTGTCTTGTTTAGTGTGCTGTGGGTTGTTTCTGAGGAGTTGAGGAATGTGCTTGATTTGTCTCTGCCTGTCCCGGGTGGATTCCTGACTGTGGGGTGGGGTGGGCAGGATAGGGGCTGTCGGGACTTGTCTCCCCCTCCCCCTGCGCTCCAGCACTTATTACACAAAGATTTAACCTTCGCCTCTCCTAAACCACTGTCGATAACATCCATCCCCACCACAGCTGTACATTCAAAATCAGAGCTATCAGTATGACCAAAAACTGAAGTACAGAATGGAGAAATAATTAGCAATGAATTTTTAAGCACACATCACAGGTCATCAATCAATGGGGCAATACGCTTCTCAACATTTACAGGCATGGAAATAAGACTTATATTGCATAGCACTGTCACCCATTCCAGATTTGAAAGAGTAAGTAGTGGGGTTCCGAAAAAATTAGCATTACACGTGCCCACGTTTTGTTACAACTGTTTAAATAAAGTACCTGTAGTTTTTCTTTTCATTGTTAACATCCCGACAACCTTTTCCACATACAACTTTAAAGTTAAAGCTCTTTTAAAATTGGCTGCTGTAGTGCTCTGGGGTTTGAGATCTGTCCTCTAAATCAATGCAGGAAGAGCATTAAAAAAACATAACCAGTGCTCTGACTTTTCTGTTTCGTACCACATCATGGATCGTTATTGCTGTGTTACCTGTGGGCAATAATCCTTACACTATCAGTGCACTAGAGCGGACATTTTGAACATTGTGAGACAATGGCGTTTAGCTGCTTTTGAATATTTCCTGAGAATTAAAATGTGAGTGGAATGGGTTACCTAGCCATGTTGTTGATACTGAATCACTTTGTCTTTTAAGAACCAACTTGGCAAAGTTCAGCTTCTAGCACCCTGCCAAGCATACTGTAGACCAGTGGTTTTCAACCCCGGTCTGGGGACCTCTGTGTCTGCTGGTTTTCATTCCAACTAAGCTCTCAATTACTTAACTAGACCCTGAGTTGAACTGATACTTTGCTTAATTAGACCTTTTTAATTGTTTTCAGCTCTTAAACAGTTGCAGAGTTCAGGTTGCTTTTAAAATGTTATAGCTAACTTGAAACCCGCAACTGTTTTAAGAGCTGAAAGCAATTAAAAAGGTCTAAGTAAGCAAATTATCAGTTCAGTTAAGGGTCTAGTTAAGTAATTGAGAGCTCAGTTGGAATGAAAACCAGCAGACACACCGGTCCCCAGGACCAGGGTTGAAAAGCACTGCTGCAGACAGGCCAAATGGCCTCCTCTCGTTCATAAAGATAAACATGCCCCCTCCACTGTGCAGACAAGCATGCCCCCTCCACTGTACAGACAAACACGCCCCCTCCACTGCAGTGGCAACTTTTAAAAAAAAAAAAAATTATAATTATCAAGCCATACAAACCAAACAGGGCTGATACTCAACAGTAATAATTTACAGTTGTGATTTTACTTTACATACAAATGAATTGAAATACTCCAGCACTGTAAATGCACACCTACAGCATTAAAGGGCAGCAGTGTGGAGTAGTGGTTAGGGCTCTGGACTCTTGACCGGAGGGTCGTGGGTTCAATCCCAGGTGGGGGACACTGCTGCTGTACCCTTGAGCAAGGTACTTTACCTTGGTTAGGGCTCTGGACTCTTGACCGGAGGGTCGTGGGTTCAATCCCAGGTGGGGGACACTGCTGCTGTACCCTTGAGCAAGGTACTTTACCTAGATTACTCCAGTAAAAACCCAACTGTATAAATGTGTAATTGTATGTAAAAATAATGTGATATCTTGTAGCAATTGTAAGTCGCCCTGGATAAGGGCGTCGGCTAAGAAATAAATAATAAAGGGGCAGTACTGGGGGCTTCAAGTGCCATTTTATTTTTTGTATTCGTTATTCCCACTTGGCGACCTTAGAACGCTGCTGCCCCCTCAGTAATAGTATGCAAATGGCTGGGACAGCAGAGTTGAAAGGTGAGTGAATCAGGAAGTACTCATAACTAGAATTCAACAGGCTCAGATAAAATCACAATTCAGTATTGGAGGAAATTCATTATATCCAGTGGAGGCAGTCTTTCCATCCCGTCCCTCTGTTGGTACCTAGTTTGTGATCGATGGAGAATACAATACTGAATTTGCTAAGATCCTTCATGAGCTCAGCTTGAGGGGACAATGCTGTGTCAGTATGTGGCTGACATGGTTCAGAGGACTACTTGTATTCTGGATGTATTTGTAATTCACTCCCCATGTTAACATGGATGGAGTCAGTATGAACCTGCACAGACAGGCACTGCAGTATTGAATACTGAGACTCGTAGGAATTTTGACACTCGCTCGCACCGTCTTTGTTTTTTGAAAAATGACTGCACAAAAAGCATGCAAGTTAAGTAATGAAAGCACATCGATCAGTGGCGGTGCAGATTTGCCATGACAGCAGTGCCAGACTTTCCATGATGAGGTGGAAGGGGGGGCAGAACACAATACAGTGTCAGAAGTGGACCCGGGTGTACGCAAGCATTCAGGAAAGATAGAAGCTACAGGAGAGGAGTCATTATCTGAAGAAGTGAAATAACAGTAAACTGTAAAAAATATTCAGCATTATGGAGTGTACTGACGCGAATGGGAATGAATGTGCATACCAAGTGTGAGACTAAACTAAAGCAGCTTACATACAGAGTGTTGTGAACAAGGAAGGAGAAGGGTTATTACCAGTTAAAGTGCAGTGATCATTTGATCCTGTATTATGGTGTGTTGTCAATAAGTATCACTTGTTAGGGAACACAAATACCCTGTAGATAGCGGCGACCTTTCAACTGTGCAGATCTGCAACTAGCATTTGTAATAAGAACTTAAGAAAGTTTACAAACGAGAGGAGGCCATTCAGCCTGGTTGTTAGTAGCTTATTGATCCCAGAATCTCTTCAAGCAGCTTCTTGAAGGATCCCAGGGTGTCAGCTTTAACAACATTACAGGGGAGTTGGTTCCAGACCCTCACAATTCTCTGTGTAAAAAAGTGCCTGATCCTTTATCTAATCTCCATTTGTGACCCCTGTCGTCTTCTTTGTTCAAGACTGAATAGATTCAGTTCTTTAAGCCTGTCTGCATATGACATGTCTTTTAAACCCGGAATAATTCTGGTTGCTCTTCTTTGCACTCTTTCTAGAGCAGCAAGGTCACCAGAACTGAACACAATATTCTAGATGAGGTCTTACTAATGCATTGTAAAGTTTTAACATTACTTCCCTTGATTTAAATTCAACACTTCTCACAATATATCCGAGCATCTTGATGGCCTTTTTTACAGCTTTCCCACATTGTCTAGATGAAGACATTTCTGAGTCAACATAAACTCCTAGGTCTTTTTCATAGATTCCTGCTTCAATTTCAGTATCTCCCATATGGTATTTATAATGCACATTTTTGTTGCCTGTGTCTGCCCAGTTCTGAATGCTGTCTAGATCATTTTGAATGACCTTTGCTGCTGCAGCAGTGTTTGCCACTCCTCTTATTGATGGACACTCCTCCCCTTTTAAGAATTCGACCGACATGCTTTCAACCAGTAACAACAAGACCCACAAAACACTGCTGAGGTGAAATCAGGAAAGGAAACAAGGAAAGAAATGGCCTCCTCTCGTTTGTAGGTTTTGTTCTTGAGACAGATTTACAGTATTGAATTATTTTCTTAGCTAATGGTTCACTTTAAGTATTGGTGTGCAATAGAAGATGCTGTAGATTGCTACGTGTGCACAGGCTGTTACAGGACAGCTTTCAAACACACTGCTAAGGGGCTGGCTCCCCGGAGTCACACACATACACCTAGTTAGTTCTGTTTGTTTGGATTGGATTGCTCTCAGATGTATAATTGCACAGGAATGGTGTTGGATTGTTGAGGCAGGAACCAGACAGTGACGTCTCTTCAGGGTGAAATGAAGAGCTTGGACTGGTGCTGCTCTCTCCCTGGCAGTTCAGTTGCAGTCCTCCTTTGTGCTGAATCTGGCCCAGCAGCTATTGAATGAAATGAACCTGTGAAGGGTGGTCTGGGAGAGCAGTGGCGTCACACTTTATTGAAACATGTTGCTCTAGAATTCATTCTGTCTACGAGTTGGGCTTTAAGCTTGATATCCTGGACAACCACGATAAGAGAGAACACGCGCAATACAACCACGATAAGAGAGAACACACGCAAAAAAACCACGATAAGAGAGAACACGCGCAATACAACCACGATAAGAGAGAACACACGCAAAAAACCACGATAAGAGAGAACACACGCAAAAAAACCACGATGAGAGAGAACACGCGCAATACAACCACGATAAGAGAGAACACACGCAAAAAAAACCATGATGAAAGAACACGCGCAGTACAGACACGATAAGAGAGAACACACGCAAAAAACCACGATGAGAGAGAACACGCGGAATACAACCACGATGAGAGAACACACGCAAAAAACCACGATAAGAGAGAACACGCGCAATACAACCACGATAAGAGAGAACACACGCAAAAAACCACGATAAGAGAGAACACACGCAAAAAAAACCATGATGAAAGAACACGCGCAGTACAGACACGATAAGAGAGAACACACGCAAAAAACCACGATGAGAGAGAACACGCGGAATACAACCACGATGAGAGAACACACGCAAAAAAACCACGATAAGAGAGAACACGCACAGTACAACCACGATGAGAGAACTCACGCAAAAAAAACCACGATAAGAGAGAACACGCACAGTACAACCACGATAAGAGAGAATACATGCAAAAAAACCACAATGAGTGAGAACACGTGCAATACAACCATGATAAGAGAACACGCGCAATACAACCACGATGAGAGAACACGCGCAATACAACCACGATAAGAGAGATCACACGCAATACAACCACGATAAGAGAGAACACACGCAATATAACCACGATAAGAGAGAACACGCGCAATACAACCACGATAAGAGAGAACACACGCAATATAACCACGATAAGAGAGAACACGTGCAATACAACCACGATAAGAGAGAATACAACCTCAGTGAGGTACTTCGTGCTAATGGAATTTCATCTTTGGTGGTGAACGTTTGTTTGTTTTTTCAGATCCATGGAGTGTGTTTGTGTTCTGGGTTGAGATCCATGTCACTGTTTCCTAGTCTCGTTGGGGGTGTGCAGCGATCTGGCTGACACACTGCAGACTGGCCTGGGGCTCTGTATTGAGTGGGCTGACTCACTGACCCGTCTCTCAGCTACACAACCAGAGCAGCAGAGAGAAATGAATCGTACTCTACATGGGAGTCTAAAGGGGGAATCTCATTGTACAGCAGATACCTGAGATTCATGCTTGCTTACAGCAGCTCAGTGTTGTGGCTGCTGTGATGTTGCAGAGTGATACCCGGACAGCTCTATAGAAAAGATGAATATTGAATAAATAACCTCGCACTGCACACATCCTACTGCCTAAACACTACAGCTGACCTACATTTCTGACCTGCAGATCTTCTGGTTAAATGTAAAATATAAAAACATTCTAGACATTTAACATGAAGTTTAAAACTCTGGTTAGGGAGGAAGGACTGCCCCCGACACACATTAGGTATATCAGGGAAATAATGAATAGACTGTTAACTGAGCCCTCTATTGCATTTGATTCACTGGCATCCCTCCGACTCCCTCATTGTAGTGCTTCTTGAGTGAACAGTAAGTGTGTTTATACTTGGTATGAATACATACTCTCCCTATCTCATTTCATTTGTCTTTTAACAAAGTAGTCCATCAATCATTTGATCTTATTATGCATCATTCAAGTGGCTCATAAGGACCATCACGTGCATTGTGATACACAGTGTCACATCATGACATGCATATTGCGCTGGTTATCGTTTGACATTAGTGTGTCGGTACACCCCTGCAGAGTGGGTGGAGCTCATGGTAACACTTCACAATAAAATGATAGAAAATAAAACATAGACTGTAACAAGAAAATAACCCTTTCCAGCCCTAACCCTAACCCTAACCCAGCCCAGCCTAGTCACGACAGCATCTCCAGACATCAACATCAACTAACAAGAAAATAACAGAACCCATCCCAGCCCAGCCCAGTCACGACAGCATCTCCAGACATCAACATAAACTAACAAGAAAATAACAGAACCCATCCCAGCCCAGCCCAGTCACGACAGCATCTCCAGACATCAACATCAACTAACAAGAAAATAACAGAACCCATCCCAGCCCAGCCCAGTCACGACAGCATCTCCAGACATCAACATAAACTAACAAGAAAATAACAGAACCCATCCCAGCCCAGCCCAGTCACGACAGCATCTCCAGACATCAACATCAACTAACAAGAAAATAACAGAACCCATCCCAGCCCAGCCCAGTCACGACAGCATCTCCAGACATCAACATAAACTAACAAGAAAATAACAGAACCCATCCCAGCCCAGCCCAGTCACGACAGCATCTCCAGACATCAACATCAACTAACAAGAAAATAACAGAACCCATCCCAGCCCAGCCCAGTCACGACAGCATCTCCAGACATCAATATAAACTAACAAGAAAATAACAGAACCCATCCCAGCCCAGCCGTGTCACGACAGCATCTCCAGACATCAATATAAACTAACAAGAAAATAACAGAACCCATCCCAGCCCAGCCTAGTCACGACAGCATCTCCAGACATCAACATCAACTAACAAGAAAATAACAGAACCCATCCCAGCCCAGCCCAGTCACGACAGCATCTCCAGACATCAACATAAACTAACAAGAAAATAACAGAACCCATCCCAGCCCAGCCCAGTCACGACAGCATCTCCAGACATCAACATAAACTAACAAGAAAATAACAGAACCCATCCCAGCCCAGCCCAGCCCAGTCACAACAGCATCTCCAGACATCAACATAAACTAACAAGAAAATAACAGAACCCATCCCAGCCCAGCCCAGTCACGACAGCATCTCCAGACATCAACATAAACTAACAAGAAAATAACAGAACCCATCCCAGCCCAGCCTAGTCACGACAGCATCTCCAGACATCAACTTAAACTAACAAGAAAATAACAGAACCCATCCCATCCCAGCCCAGTCACGACAGCATCTCCAGACATCAACATCAACTAACAAGAAAATAACAGAACCCATCCCAGCCCAGCCCAGCCCAGTCACGACAGCATCTCCAGACAATAACATCAACTAACAAGAAAATAACAGAACCCAGCCCAGCCCAGTCACGACAGCATCTCCAGACATCAATATAAACTAACAAGAAAATAACAGAACCCATCCCAGCCCAGCCCAGCCCAGTCACGACAGCATCTCCAGACATCAATATAAACTAACAAGAAAATAACAGAACCCATCCCATCCCAGCCCAGTCACGGCAGCATCTCCAGACATTAACATCAACTAACAAGAAAATAACAGAACCCATCCCATCCCAGCCTAGTCACGACAGCATCTCCAGACATCAATATAAACTAACAAGAAAATAACAGAACCCATCCCAGCCCAGTCACATCAAGAACTTAATGTGGTAAAGTAGATATTCAGTTATCCTCACAAGGCACTGGCAAAATGTGGTGAATTCAGAGCTTTGTCAGTTGACTATCTCAGATCTCAGGAAGTTTTTTTTTCCCTTCTCAGACAGCAGGTAGTAGCTAATGACGCGCATGTCCTGTTGCCCCAAACCCCCCCCCCCCTCACAAGAGTAATCGGCTTGTTTCTTACTGAGACCCTTTGTTCCAGCTCTAAAAGAGATTACTGTATGGATGGCAGATACAGCAGAAAGGGTTCAATCACTTAATGAAGCCCCTGTTTTGGAGTTCCGCTCGGCGTGGGAACTGAGGATTACATCCCACCACTTTTGCCCTGTTTTGAAGTGCAGCTTTTCTGAGAGGAATGAATGTAGAAAACAAGCAAGAAACACTGGCTGGAAGAAACAGGTTGTGAAATCTAATCTGAGAGAAGAAATGTTAAGTCTTATAAATGATTTCATTTATAACCAAATGAAACTAAACGGTTATTGTGGTGTTCTTTTTTTTCTTTTTTTTTTCTTTTCATTCCGGGCAGGTAGTTTCAGCTGTACAGTAAGTGTTCAAGGTTTCTGGTACACAAACCTTCAAAGACATGCTCCTGCTATACCTACAGCAGTAGGAGGTTATGCACCCCATTGCCGAGCTCAAAGCTGTTTATTAATTTTTCTTTCTGAGAATGCAGAACCTTCCAGGGGAGAACCTGCAAGGGGCTGGCAGACCTCTGTGTGGTATTTCATTGGCTCTAATCATGTGTAAATGTCGACCCAGGGGACTTTTTTGACCTGAAAAAAGAAACAAGGACCAGGGGTCACAAATGGAGATTAGATAAAGTGGCATTCAGAACAGAAAATAGGAGGCACTTTTTAACACAGAGAATTGTGAGGGTCTGGAACCAACTCCCCAGTAATGTTTTTGAAGCTGACACCCTGGGATCCTTCAAGAAGCTCCTACCAACCAAATGAGCAAGATGGGCCGAATGGCCTCCTCTCGTTTGTAAACTTTCTTATGTTCTTATGTAACCAAGAGCATGTCTGGAAGGGCCAGATTTACCCAGCTCTGCTTGAAGAGTTTTGCACATCCCTGGACCATGAGAACTGCTTGTGCAATTGTCATGCAGCTGGCTAAGGACCTTCTTTAGCACAAGTTATCGAGTTTAGCATAATGTGGGGGTGTCTGTAGACCGTCACACTTCCACTTTCCAAATCCACTTACTAGTTGTGATGAAAGCTTTAAAAGGACATTTGTTTTGCACATCTTAATCTGAATCTGCGGGTAGAATTCCCCCTTCAGTCATTGTGTGTATAATTGTACCACATTGAGTTTCCTCTCTGTATTGTAGAATTGCACCATGTTGAGTTCCCTCTCTGTATTGTAGAATTGCACCATGTTGAGTTTCCTCTCTGTATTGTAGAATTGCACCATGTTGAGTTTCCCCTCTCTGTATTGTAGAATTGCACCATGTTGAGTTTCCTTTCTGTATTGTAGAATTGCACCATGTTGAGTTTCCTCTCTATTGTAGAATTGCACCATGTTGAGTTTCCTCTCTCTTTGTTGTAGAATTGCACCATGTTGAGTTTCCTCTCTGTATTGTAGAATTGCACCATGTTGAGTTTCCTCTCTTGTAGAATTGCACCATGTTGAGTTTCCTCTCTCTTTGCTGTAGAATTGCACCATGTTGAGTTTCCTCTCTGTATTGTAGAATTGCACCATTTGAGTTTCCTCTCTGTATTGTAGAATTGCACCATGTTGAGTTTCCTCTCTGTATTGTAGAATTGCACCATGTTGAGTTTCCTCTCTGTATTGTAGAATTGCACCATGTTGAGTTTCCCCTCTCTGTATTGTAGAATTGCACCATGTTGAGTTTCCTTTCTGTATTGTAGAATTGCACCATGTTGAGTTTCCTCTCTATTGTAGAATTGCACCATGTTGAGTTTCCTTTCTCTTTGTTGTAGAATTGCACCATGTTGAGTTTCCTCTCTGTATTGTAGAATTGCACCATGTTGAGTTTCCTCTCTTGTAGAATTGCACCATGTTGAGTTTCCTTTCTGTATTGTAGAATTGCACCATGTTGAGTATCCTCTCTATTGTAGAATTGCACCATGTTGAGTTTCCTCTCTCTTTGTTGTAGAATTGCACCATGTTGAGTTTCCTCTCTGTATTGTAGAATTGCACCATGTTGAGTTTCCTCTCTTGTAGAATTGCACCATGTTGAGTTTCCTCTCTCTTTGCTGTAGAATTGCACCATGTTGAGTTTCCTCTCTGTATTGTAGAATTGCACCATTTGAGTTTCCTCTCTGTAGTGTAGAATTGCACCTTGTTGAGTTTCCCCTCTCTGTATTGTAGAATTGCACCATGTTGAGTTTCCTTTCTGTATTGTAGAATTGCACCATGTTGAGTTTCCTCTCTATTGTAGAATTGCACCATGTTGAGTTTCCTCTCTTTGTTGTAGAATTGCACCATGTTGAGTTTCCTCTCTGTATTGTAGAATTGCACCATGTTGAGTTTCCTCTCTCTTTGTTGTAGAATTGCACCATGTTGAGTTTCCTCTCTGTATTGTAGAATTGCACCATGTTGAGTTTCCTCTCTTGTAGAATTGCACCATGTTGAGTTTCCTCTCTCTTTGCTGTAGAATTGCACCATGTTGAGTTTCCTCTCTGTATTGTAGAATTGCACCATTTGAGTTTCCTCTCTGTATTGTAGAATTGCACCATGTTGAGTTTCCTCTCTCTTTGTTGTAGAATTGCACCATGTTGAGTTTCTTCTCTGTATTGTAGAATTGCACCATGTTGCGTTTCCTCTCTCTTTGTTGTAGAATTGCACCATGTTGAGTTTCCTCTCTGTATTGTAGAATTGCACCATGTTGAGTTTCCTCTCTTGTAGAATTGCACCATGTTGAGTTTCCTCTCTCTTTGTTGTAGAATTGCACCATGTTGAGTTTCTTCTCTGTATTGTAGAATTGCACCATGTTGCGTTTCCTATCTATGTGTATTTTATAATGCATCACATTTTGTTTTTTAAAGTTTGGTAGGGCATCTTGTCGAACTCCATAGATTTCACACAAACTGTGAAACTTTCAATTTCTAAAAATGAAAATAAAAATGTGTCCAAGAGGGGATATGAAGTCTGGCTAACCTTCTATTACACTTGATGTATCTAGAGAAATGAAGAAAGTTGTTTTGGACTTTCTTTCAAACTGAGATTATCAGAGTCATCAGTCTATCCCTGTATGACAAACTTGTGTTTTTACACAGGTGATCTGCTTTGTCATTCACGGATGCCTGTAGCTGGGGATATAAGTGATCTGGGCTGTGTCCTGTTATATAATTGCACCATGTTGAGTTTCCTTTCTGTATTGTAGAATTGCACCATGTTGAGTTTCCTCTCTATTGTAGAATTGCACCATGTTGAGTTTCCTCTCTTTGTTGTAGAATTGCACCATGTTGAGTTTCCTCTCTGTATTGTAGAATTGCACCATGTTGAGTTTCCTCTCTGTTTGTTGTAGAATTGCACCATGTTGAGTTTCCTCTCTGTATTGTAGAATTGCACCATGTTGAGTTTCCTCTCTTGTAGAATTGCACCATGTTGAGTTTCCTCTCTCTTTGTTGTAGAATTGCACCATGTTGAGTTTCCTCTCTGTATTGTAGAATTGCACCATGTTGCGTTTCCTCTCTCTTTGTTGTAGAATTGCACCATGTTGAGTTTCCTCTCTGTATTGTAGAATTGCACCATGTTGAGTTTCCTCTCTTGTAGAATTGCACCATGTTGAGTTTCCTCTCTCTTTGTTGTAGAATTGCACCATGTTGAGTTTCCTCTCTGTATTGTAGAATTGCACCATGTTGAGTTTCCTCTCTCTTTGTTGTAGAATTGCACCATGTTGAGTTTCTTCTCTGTATTGTAGAATTGCACCATGTTGCGTTTCCTATCTATGTGTATTTTATAATGCATCACATTTTGTTTTTTAAAGTTTGGTAGGGCATCTTGTCGAACTCCATAGATTTCACACAAACTGTGAAACTTTCAATTTCTAAAAATGAAAATAAAAATGTGTCCGCAGGGGATATGAAGTCTGGCTAACCTTCTATTACACGATGTATCTAGAGAAATGAAGAAAGTTGTTTTGGACTTTCTTTCAAACTGAGATTATCAGAGTCATCAGTCTATCCCTGTATGACAAACTTGTGTTTTTACACAGGTGATCTGCTTTGTCATTCACGGATGCCTGTAGCTGGGGATATAAGTGATCTGGGCTGTGTCCTGTTATATAAAGTGCTTTAGTACAGGAGCTTTCCAATCCACAGTGCTTAATAAACTCCACAAAGCACAGCATGCCAGGTATCTCTCAGTTCCTGTTACACTATGACAAGGCGCCTGCTGTGATGATGTCACAAAGCCATGTTGGGATTTCACTTCTCACATCCACTTTCACTCTGCTTAAGCTTGTGTAGACAAAGAGCTGCTCTCACAAAGCTCACAGGTGGGGTCCTAACACCTGCGTGATAATGTCACAAAGCCATGTTGAGATTTCACTTCTCCAGCAGTTGTTAGGAAGTGGATTTCACTTCTCACATCCACTTTTCACTCTGTGAGAGCAGCTCGGTGTCTGCACTAGCTCTCACAAAGCTGGCAGGTTGGGTCCTAGCGTCTGCAGTGCTGCGTGAGATAAGGAATGTTCTGTAAAGCCTTGCTTCTCACTGGGAGCTCCCAAACCAAACCCAGCCTGCATGCCAAAGCAAAAGCATTCCTGTTAAATGTACCCACTGTCCTGTCCCAATTAAGACTGCATGACGGGCTATTCATTTCATTTGTTCTTGTGAAAATCCCTGCATCTCAAATTAGAACATGTCAAATAACAGCCAAGCATCCCCTGTGCGCAACAGGACTTGTGTGAATTCTCCTCAGCTCTGCTAAGGATGGAACTTCTTTGTCAAGTAGACAGACCATTTAAACAGTGTCATACTATACTGCTAGTACACTAATATTCAGATACATATCAAAGCATAACCAATCATTTTTACTGTAAAATAAGTTCCTTGGAGATCCTGCATTATTATTATTATTATTATTATTATTTATTATTATTTATTTCTTAGCAGAGGCCCTTACCCAGGGTGACTTACAGTTGTATACAAAAAATACATATCAAGAATTAGAGTAAAATTTAAGAGCAAGATGTGAAATACAATGACTTAATTCCTAATAAGAGCAAATACAAAACACAATACGATTTGATATCGGGGCAGTTCAAGAGCAGATAACAGTGTTGATAGTTACATCAGGGTTAGATGCAAGTGAAGTACAAAATACTACAAATTGGGTTAAGTGCAGGATTAAATACAGTAAAATAGGGAGCAGATAAGTGCAAGTTAAAGTGCATTAAGAGTGCTATATTGTTCAGAAGGGAAGAGTTGAGTTTTAAAGGTGTTGTTTGAAGAGGTGTGTCTTGAGGAGGCGCCGGAAGGTGGTCAGGGACTGGGCAGTCCTGACAGCCATAGGAAGGTCGTTCCATCACTGCAGGGCGAGGGTGGAGAAGGAGTGGGCTCTGGAGGCAGGGGAGCGTAGAGGAGGTACAGCTAGTCTTCTAGTGCAGGCGGAGCGGAAAGGTCGGTGGGGGTGTAGGGAGAGATGAAGGTCTGGAGGTAGCTGGGTGCAGTCTGGTCAAGTCGTCGGTAGGCGAGTACAAGAGTCTTGAATTGGATGCGAGCGGTGATCGGGAGTCAGTGGAGTGAGCGGAGCAGTGGAGTTGCGTGGGAGAAGCGAGGCAGAGAGAACACAAGGCGAGCAGCTGAGTTCTTGATGAGCTGGAGTGGACGGGTGGCGGACGCAGGGAGGCCGGCCAGGAGGGAGTTGCAGTAGTCTAGGCGGGAGAGTACCAGGGCCTGGACGAGGATTTGCGTGGAGTAATTGGTGAGGAAGGGTCGGATTCTTCATATGTTGCTCAGGAAGAATCGGCAGGTGCGTGCTAGAGTGGAGATGTGCTGGGAGTAGCAGAGGCAGGGGTCCAGGGTTCTTGGCTGCGGAGGAGGGAGAGTGTGGTAGATTCCAGAGGAATGGATATAGAGAGATCAGAGGAACGGGAAGATGAGGAGGGTGTGATGGAGAGAATGCTGAGCATCACTTGTGCTCCATCACGTATATCTTATCCCTGACTAAAGGACATTACTTTATATTTTGTGTATCGCTAATAACAAATTGTTAAAGTAATCTTACATGAATACATACTGTAAGTGTAACCATTATGGGTTAAAAATTAAAATATTTTAGACTGACTTGAACCAGGGGTGTTTTCAAGATGGGGTGGAGAAAGAAAGAAGAAATGTATGTTATTTTGAGGTTTAGTGGTGGCTGTGGCTGGTTATGGCCAGAAATAGGTGCACATATTCATGGCAATAACACAGGCTGCTATAAACACATTTATTTATTATTTCAAACTCTTGATAATGTTTCCCTATGATACGCTGTATAGTTTAGGACTTACTGTTTTAGTTTTTAATCGGGATTGATTTTTTTGCCGATGTATGGGTTGCAGGGCGCCGCCATCTTGAGGAGCGCGCGCGTTCACAGGGACGCTAATATAGTCGGGAGCGGGCTCAATACAAGTATTTGTGGGAGTGTTAGATTAGGTTTTGTATTGTTCTGTATTATGTATATATGTCAGCGCTCTGATTTTTCATATCATTGCATGTATGAATTCAATATCGTGCAATGTATTACCTGAAAGGGGACCAGAGTATATTTTTATTTTTTATATATTTGGGTCTTGAGATAGTCCAGGGGAGTGGCTAGGTGGAGGAGAGAGATATATATATATATATATATATATATATATATATATATATATATATATATATATATATATATATATATATATATATACTGTATATATATATATATATATATATATATATATATATATATATATATATATATATATATATATATATACTATGTGTATGTATATATATATATATATATATATATATATATATATATATATATATATATATATATATATATATATATATATATATATATATATATATATATATGAGAGAGAGAGAGAGTTTTAAATCCCTTTATTGAAACAACAAAATACATAAAACAAGATAGCCACAAAAGAAAACCATCACAGCAAAACAACAACAATTAAGCAGTCAAAAAAAAAACAACAAAAGTTACAATATAAATCTGTTTAGCGTGACAAGGTTAAAATAACAAAATGAGCTCCCCCTCCTCACTCACATCACACAGCCCACCCCCCTCACACCACCTCTGTTTAAACTTGTCCAAGTCCTTTACCAAACAGTAATAAAAAAAATCTACCTGAATCCTGCTAACAAGCAGGACTCTAAAAACACTCCAGGCATCAGTAAAACCAGTGGCTAAAATCTTGTTTTTTCGAGATTTATAAATGGCTAACTTCGCTTGACCAAGGATAAAATTAACAAGCACACATTTTTGACGTTGTTTTGATTTGTAGGTGATACTAAAAACAAGTAACGTTTTAGTAAAAATAACACCAAAAGACGCCAACAGGTCTGTTAAATGCTGGAAAAAGGGTAGCAAACGGGGGCAGTCAGTGAACAGGTGATACACAGTCTCGGAGGCAGGGCAGAAGGGACACTGTTCACTCACTCCAGGCTCCACATGGCTCAAGTAGCGGTTTGTGGCCACAATGCTGTGTAACACACGCCACTGCAGGTTTCCTGAGCACTTGGGCAGGGGCGCCAACTCGGGAGCAGGGCCTCGCTCACCCCCAGGTGTGCCCTCCACTTAGTATCCACCAGATTTCTCAACTCAGGGGAGCAGTGAGATTTAACACACAGGTGGTACAGTTGTTTCTTCTCTGTGGCATGAAAATGCAGCTCAGTGAGGTTGTGCACTGACAGCAGCCTCCCTGGCTGCTCCTCTTCCGCCAGGGGGACCGAGGTAGAGATCAGCACTGTGGGGAACAACGGATCGGGTTCGAGGACCACACGCTCCATCAGACACCTCTCCACAAAACCAGAAACAGCCGGGCTCAAGGAGGCCTTCAGGTCAGCCAGCATCTTCTCCAGGAACCTCTCTGATCTGATACCCAGCAACAAACTCAGTTCCCTGCTGGACCTCCACCGAAAATCTGTGAATTCAATAAGATGGCCCAGTTTTGTAAGTCCAGCATTTAAAAACACACCACACATAGTGACAGAATTAAAATGAGCGTGATTAAAAATAGGATTAAAAAACAGGGGTTCTTCGAAGATCCACTGGCTGCACAGGGAGGAGTCAGTCCTGCTGGTGTGAAGGAGGTGCCAGGCATTAAACATAGTACTGTAAAAAGTGTCCAGTCCTGAGTTGGGGAATCTGTCAGGGGAAATTAAAAAAAGATGTTTGTCCAAACCCAGCCGGCCTGCCCGGTGCAGCAGAGAGAAGGCCAGTCCCTGCCAGCACAGCCCCGTGCAGTAAAGCAGCCGCTGGGCCGCCTGCAGTCGGAAAGCAGCCACCCTGCAAGAGAGGTTAATCAGTCCCAAGCCCCCCTCGTCTGGGGGAAGGTACAGCACCATGGGGCGCAGCCAGTGATGCCCGCTCCAGAAAAACTGCAACAAGCTCTTCTGGATTTGCTCCAACAGTCCAGGGGGAGGGTTCAGACACACCAGTCTGTGCCACAGCATGGAGGCAGCCAGATTATTAATGATGAGCACCCTCCCCTTGAAAGACAACTGGGAGAGGAGCCACTGCCATCTCTGCAGCCGCCCCTGGACCTTCTCCAGCAGCCCCTCCCAGTTTTGCTGCATAAACTGTTCATTACCCAGGAACACTCCCAGGATCTTGAGACCAACTGTATTCCAGGACAGGGTCTGGGGTAAGGAGGGAGGGGTAGCACCCTTCCAGCTGCAACCAGGTATGCCCCACTCTTGGTCCAGTTGACCCGGGCTGACGAAGCCCTCTCAAAGGTATGGATGCAATCCTGCAGGGTGGCTACATCTCGGTCTCCAGTGACAAAGACATTCAAGTCATCAGCATACGCAGAGAGTTGTATGGGCAGGGCGTGAGGCAGTGCAGGCACTGCCAGGCCAGTCAGGTGCAGGCGGAGCTGATGCAGCAGGGGCTCTATGGAGAGGGAGTACAGCATTCGGAGAGACAGCATCCCTGCCGAATCCCCTCTGAACTGGGAAGGGCCGACTCAGGCTGTTGTTCACCTTAACTGTACTAAAAACATTAAAATACAAAAGATTAATATAAGAAATAAAAACAGGACCAAAACCAAAAGCCTTCAATGTGGCAAATAAATATTTGTGATCAACCCTGTCAAATGCCTTCTCTTGGTCAAGCGAAATTAAGCCAAAGTTCAGGTTAAAAAGTTTGGATACATTTAAAAGGTCCCGAATTAAAAAGAGGTTGTCGGCGATGGAGCGTCCGGGCACACAGTAAGACTGATCCCGGTGCACCACCGACGCCAGACAGCCCCGCAGCCGGACAGCCAGAGCCTTGGAAAACAACTTGTAGTCACAACAGAGAAGAGACACTGGACGCCAGTTCTTAAGGTTACACAAGTCCCCCTTTTTAGGCAGCATGGTGATGACGGCACGGCGACAGCTCAGTGGGAGTATTCCCTCCCTGATACACTCAGTCAGCACATGGTACAGGTCCTGACCCAGCAAGGGCCAGAAGTGCTTGTAGAACTCTGGCTGCAGTCCATCGATGCCGGGCCTTGCTGTTGGACAGCTGCATAACAGCTTTGGAAAGCTCTTGAAATGTGAGGGGGGATTCCAGTTCACTGCTCTCCCCCTCACTCAGTCTGGTGAGACCTTGATGTATTTGTGTCGTATCCAGCAGGTTGCAGCCTTCAGATTTATATAATTCACTATAAAACTCCACTGCCGCCTGGCGCAGCTCCGCTGGGCTGCTCACCTCCTTCCCACAGGGCAGCCTCAGACAATGTATCTGCCTCTGTTCTAGCCTCCTCTTCTCCAGGCCGAAAAAGAAGGGTGTGGGAGCATCCATGTCTCTTAGCTGAGTGAAGCGGGCCCTGAGCAGCGAGCCCTGCACCCTCTTCTCCAGCAGCCTGCCCAGGCACTGCCTCCTCTCCCGTAGGCTCTGACATGCTGTCTCACTGCTCTGGCCATAAAGCTGCCTCTCCAACTCCAATATCTCTCTCTCCAGCTCACTGACTGCCGCTGCCACACACCTAGTGGAGTACTGAGTATACTGTTGGCAAAACACTTTAATCTGTATTTTACCAATGTCCCACCACTGTCTCAGGCTGTCAAAGTGACGCATCTGTGTCTGCCAATTAGCCCAAAAAATTTTAAAATTTTCACAAAACTTTAGGTCTTGAAGGAGTTTGATGTTAAAATGCCAATAAGATTTAACAGGAATTTCAGAAGGTAAAGAAACAGTGGTGGACACAAAGTGGTGATCAGATAATGGCGAAGGGGAAATATGGCAACCAATAAACTTATTGCTATGAGTTCTAGGGGTATACAATCTATCTAACCTCGCACCAGAAAGCTGACTATGTTGTAATTTAATCCAAGTATATTGTTTAACATTGGGATGAGCAGTTCTCCAAACATCCACTAGGCTGTGTGTATTTACAACAGCAGTCAGTTTACAGACAGACTGGGGATGGGGTTCCCCGTGGTTGCGATCAAGATTAAAATTCAAAGTACAATTAAAATCCCCCCCTACCACAAGTAAATGTACCGGGTCACACTTTCCCAATAACTCTGATAATTTATTAAAAAATAAAATCCGTTCTCCCCCTAGGTTAGGAGCATAAATATTAATAAGATCAATAAAAGTCCCCCCAAGCTTAATGTGCACTCTTAAAAGTTTCCCTGGTACAAATTCATCAATTGATAAAATCTCTGCGCCCAATCCAGGAGAAAATAAAACAGCAACCCCCCCACTGAGATTCGAGCAGTGGCTTAAAATACAATCGTCTTTCCACTCAGACAGACAGTGAGCCTGGTTAGCGCGTCTCTTGTAAAAAAAACTATATCTGCCCGTTTTTGGTTAATAAAATCAAATAATTGGACTCTCTTTTTAAAATCTCTACAACCATTAGTATTAAAAGTTGCTAAAAATAGTTTCTCCATGGATAATAAAGTGAGGCATGCATTTTAAAAAAATAAAACAAGCAAGGATAAAAGTATGCACTGTAAAATAATCCATTTCAATGCTTGGTTTTAGTTAAACATTTACGGGAACTACTAACAAATTTTTCAAACGATAACGTTTTTCTGATCAAATTCGGCCAAAGTTGTTTTCCTGAGAATAATATTGGCAGACAACAAAAACAATTTCAAATCCGGGAAAAAGATGAAACTTCAACCCCCTCTTACCTTTTGTCTTACCTAAAAATCGTTAATCTGAGCAAGTGTATATAATTTTCGCTTGGAGGTTTGGCTGGCCGGGAGGTCAGAGAGCTGCAAGAAGTCAGAAACCTCTCCGTCATCCTCCTCTTCCTCTCCGCACTCCGACATCCCCGCTCCTCGTTCCACTCGCTCTTTTCAGTCACCTCCGATTCTAGGGTTGCCTCCTCAATCTCCTGGTCCGCAACCAACGCCGTCTCTGCAGCTCCAGTCGGCTCAGAAGGAGCATCCGGGGTTAAGACAGCGACAGCACCAGCATGAGAACCGGTGCTCACGTCCTCAGCCTTCCCCGAACAGGAGGGTTCGCCCCGGCCAAGATGAGACTCAGCCTTGGCGCTCCCTCCTAGCTCCGAATCACCTGGAGCGGCAGTATGGGGCGGGTGTGCCTGACCCTGACTGCCACTGTCCACGGAGACGGAGCTCGGCCCCGCCGCACACAGGGGCTGAGACCCTCCGCTGCTGGCTTGGGAAACCGAAACGGGGCCCCAGATCGACTCCTCCCGCTCCCGAAGCCGCCGCAGAATCCTTTTTTTTATTTTTATTTTTTTAATTATTCCTGTGAACATGCCGTCACGTTCAGTCACAGTAGCACTGACTGCGGAAGTCTCCGGGGCAGCAGTCTGCACGGCGGGCTCCTGCACTTCAGCTGGTCTCGGTCGTCGGGGTGGGGGTACAGGTTGCTGTCTCACCGGTTCTTGTTCCTGAGCTCCCGAGCCTCCCGGCTGCCTCGCCATCGCCAGCGGCAGTACTAGCAGGGGGTTCGGTTGTAATTTGGGACAGGTATGTTTAAGATGCCCTGTGCTCCACAATTAAAACATTTCATGGTGTCTGTAGTAGCAAACACAACATAATCTCTGCCGTCAACACTGAATTTCCAAGCAACATTAAGCTCAGTATCGGGGTTGTGTAGCAACACAAACACTTACCGCCTGAAAGACATTACGTGTTTAATTTCCTCTGTTTTACAGCCCAGCGGAATCATCTTAAAAGGGGACATTATCTTCCCATATCGAGACAATTCTCTATCATTATCTATAAAAGGAGGAACATTAGAAATAACAACTTTAGTGAGGGGGGTCGACAAAGGCATCGCTGTAACTAGGGAATCGTTAACTGAAAAACCTTCCTCTACTATACGATTTACCAATCGCTCCTGACTCAGGAAAACAACAAGGGCCTTATTCATCCTCGAAGCAGATTTAACATTATCAAACCCAACCACTTCTCCCACCGCTAACAGCACCTCTTCCAGAGAAATGGAGCTGTCAGGAACACACCTGAAGCCATGTCTCCGGGTTAAACCACCCATCCCATCCGAGCGAGAACCCATCGGGTTCCGCAAGTCTATTAACTTTATATAAATAAGCAAACAACCAAAAATAAATAAATAAATAAATAAAATATAATATAATATAATGTAGAAAAAATAATGCAGTGAGCGCTGAGTAGCAACAACTCACACATGCTCTTAGCTCACAAGCCCCTCCTACAATCCCACAATCCTGAGAGAGAGAGAGAGAATGAGAATTGAGGGGGGAGAGAGGTGACAGGCTCTAGTTTTTGGGGGTCTGGAGAGTAGCTGTGTGCTCTGAAAAATGTATTCAGTACCAAAAAGAATATTTATAAATAGTTGGGTTGAGTTTAAAATATTGCATTGTTTATTTTTTGTTTTATTTTATTTATTTATTTTTTTACTTTCTGATTGAAGTTCAACAGTAAATATTTGCATTTTATTACTTCTCCTGTCTGCTTCCTGCATAACATCAGCCAATTGACCTCACTATCTTAAACAGGAGAGGACCCAAGACTGATCCTTGGGACTCCTTTTGAGAGAGGGTGAGGTGTGGAGGTTGAGCTGCGTCAGGTTACCTGGTAGGTGCGGTCGGAGAGGTAGGAGGAGAACCAGGCCAGAGCAGTGCCAGAGATTCCCAGGTCAGTGAGAGAGGATAGGAGAATAGAGTGATCGACAGTTGACAGTGTCAAAGGCAGCAGAGAGATCGAGGAGATTTAAGACAGAGGAGAGAGAGGCAGCACGGGCAGAGTTTAGCAAGTTAATGACAGACAGGAGAGCAGTTTCAGTGGAGTAAGCAGAGTGGAAACCAGATTGGAGAAGGTTGAGCAGAGAGTGGTTAGACAGGAAAGCAGAGAGCTGGCGGTGTTCAGCCCTCTCGAGGGTTTTAGAGAGGAAGAGTAAGAGGGAGACAGGACGGTAGCTCTGGAGGGAGGTGGGGTTTTTTGAGGGGGGGAGTGATAGAGGCTTGTTTGAAGGCAGAGGGAAAGAGGCCAGAGAGAAGAGAGGTGTTCAGAAGGGAGGAGGCGAAGGGGAGTAGACTAGAGCAGCTTGAAGGAGGAGGCACACATGGTGGGTTTGTGGCCCCGGAGGAGGGAGGAGAGGTCAGTCTGAGAGGGGAGAGAAGGAGGGTGTTGGGGTTGGAGCGGGAGGGGTGGGGGAGGAGGGAGAGGTGTTAGAGTTTGCGGATATCAGAAATTTTAGAGGAGAAGAAATTGGCAAAGTCATCAGAGGAGAGAGGGAGGGAGGAGAGGGTAGAGAATAGTTTCCGGGGGTTGTGAGTGGAGGATTGGAAATAGGAGCGTTTAGCAGAGGAGAGTGTAGAGGAGAAGGAGGAGGGAGCGGTAGAGGTCTAGGGCAGCAGGGAGTTTGGTTCTCTTCCATTTCTTTTCAGCAGAGCGCAGTTCGGTTCTTGCTGAGCGGAGCACAGAGGAGAGCCAGGGGAGGGGAGGGGACAGAGGGAGTCGAGGGAGGAGGTAGCAGAGTCTACAGAAAGTTGGGAGAAGGATTCGATAGGAGGGAGGTGAGAGAGAGCAGTGGAGGGAAGGACAGGGGGGAGAGAGAGTGGAAGTTACGGCAGGGGTAGAGGGTCCAGTTGACGGCCAGCTTTGTGGGTAGGAGGGGATGGAGAGAGAGAAGTTGAAGGAGAGGAAGGAATCCAGCAGAGTGGGTGAGGTTGGAAAGTGGATATTGAAATCACCTAACAGGACAGTTGGGGTAGACGGAGAGGGGAGGGAGGAGAGGAGATAGTCAAGTTCATCGAGAAAGTGAGTGAGAGGTCCAGGGGGACGATACAGTACAATTAGCAGGAGTTGACAGGGAGAGGTTAGTTGGACAGCGTGAAATTCAGAGGTGTTAACAGAGAGTGAGGAGAGGTCAGAGGGGACAGAAAAGAGTAAGGAGGGAGAGAGGAGAAGACCAGTCCCACCTCCCCGTCCAGTGAGACGCGGAGTATGGGACAGGATGTAAAGAGAGAACATGGCAGCAGGAGTTAGTGTTATCAGGAGAGAGCCAGGTTTCAGTGAGAGCAAGGAAATCGAGAGAGAGGTGGGAGGCGAAGCCAGAGATGAAATCAGCTTTGTTAGCAGAAGAGTGACCGTTCCAGAGGGCACCAGAGAGAGTGCGGGAGGGAGGGGGAGGGGGAGTGGTGGCAGAGAGAGGACAGAGGATGGGAGTGAGAGGACACAACAGGGATGTGAGACATAGTCATGGCAGGTTAGAGGGGTTGGAGGAGCAGCAGCGGAGAGAGGGCAGAGGGCGGGGACGAGAGGACAGAACAGGGATGTGAGAGACAGTCATAGCAGGACAGGCAAGACAAAAGGCACAGTAGGAGCAGTGGGGTGGAGGGTACAGACCTGACTAGTAGATGGTTTCTTCCAGAGCGCCGTTAGGTTCGGATCTATTCCAACAGCCTCTCCGTGCAGGCCTCCCCTTGCTGGACTCCCACAGCTAGACTCCCAGCTCTTTTGTTGAGGCTCTTCAGTTTGCTGGCGCTGAAATAGGCTGCTTGATTAAATGTTACGACTGCGTGGCAAAAGAACCAACTAAACTGTGTGGAAACCAATCAAATAGCAAATCAACTTCTAATCAATTTAACCACTCACCTGGTACTAATCACACACTAACTCAGCTAATTTAAACACCACCTTACAATGTTACCAAATGTAGTTAGTTTAAAATTACTTGAAGCAGGAACTTACCTATCTGCCTCGGTCCCTGGTTGCCTGAAGACTGATGACTATTCGATGCCCACCCTTAACTTAGGTTCCACCTCACACTTTGCAAGGGAACTGCTCTGGAGACAATAGTTTCACACACTTCAATTGGATCACACCGATCAGCGTGGAGACCAATCCAAATGCAAACTACTCTAATCAAGTAAATTTAACTACCCTCCCTGATACAATTAACAAGTTGCAAATCAACCTTTTACTCAAATAACCACACTACCTGGGATAAAATCACACGCACACACTCCTCCCTAAATAGAAACACCAAATGAAATGATACTAAAATAGTTAATTCAAAAATTACTAGGAGCAGGATCAATTACCTATCTTGCCTCAGACGCTAGTTACATGGCAGGACAGGTGAGACAGATAAGTACAGTAGTCGTTGTAGTGGGAGCAGGAGCGGTGGGGGGAGGGTACATACCTGTCTAGTAGTTGGCGTCTTCCAGAGCGCTGCTAGGTTCAGATTTTCTCCAACAGCCTCTCCTTGCAGGTCTCTCCTCGCTGAACTCCCACAGCTAGACTCCCGGCTCTTTGGTAGAGAGGCTGTTCAGTTGGCTGCCACTTTGTGCTGGCGCACAAATAGGCTAGCTGTCATACTAAACTGTGCTAAAGATAATACATAAGCAATACAATAGTTTCAGTGCACTTCAATGGGATCACACAACTACAAAACACTGTGTGGAAACCGATCAAATTGCAAATCAACATCTATTCAATTTAACCACAACTTGAATCCCCCAGTCATTGATATTAAGAAACTGAGGTCACATTTTCAAATCATTCACTCCAGTCTTTAATTCCATGAGATTTAAGAGAAGATTCCATGGAAATGATACGCAGCTGAGAGGCAGACACTGCACTGAGGGTACAAGGCCATGAACAGCAGTGCTTAAAGGTTACAGACTGGAGTAAGCACTTTGAAAATACAACACTGGGTCTTTTGGATGAATAATATTCAGATACTTTGTATTACTAAATAGCAAGAGATGCGGTCAATGCCTAATTGTGTGGAAGTTACTGTACAATCTGTAGGTATTGTGTCTCAACACTGTTCTTTTTTTTTTTTTACTTGCGTTTTACATTTAATGAATTTGTCATTAGAGTGTTGGTCATTATTTTTGTGCTTTATAATATTAAACGTCCTCCAGAACTTGAGGGACTTCTCGTTTGAAATGTTTAATAACTTGGGGGCCTATTCACAATGCTTAGGGATTACTTTAAGTATTTGGAGATGTGTTTCAGAGGATTGAGTTCAATCAATCAACCAATCAATCAACCACTCAATCAATCACTGAACCACTCAATCAATCAACCAAGCCCTCAACCAATCAATCAATCAATCAACCAATCATTGAACCACTGAACCAATCATTGAACCACTGAACCAATCATTGAACCACTGAATCAATCAACCACTCAACCAATCAATCAACCACTCAATCAATCAACCACTCAATCAATCACTGAACCACTCAATCAATCAACCAAGCCCTCAACCAATCAACCACTCAATCAATCAACCAATCATTGAACCACTGAACCAATCATTGAACCACTGAACCAATCATTGAACCACAATCAATCAACCACTCAACCAATCAATCAACCACTCAATCAATCAACCACTCAATCAATCAATCACTGAACCAATCAATCAATCAATCAATCAACTACTCAACCAATCAATCAACCACTCAATCAATCAACCACTCAATCAATCAACCACTCAATCAATCACTGAACCAATCAATCAATCAATCAACCAATCAGTCAGTCAGTCATTTATATAGCGCCTTGCATACACAAAGTATATCAAAGCACTGCACAGGACAAAACAGAACATCTAAATACAATTCATGTGTATAGAAATGAAAGAAAAACAGAATTCAGTTTAAAAAAAGGTAATCTAAAAAAGTAAGTTTTCAATTTTGACACAGTGACTAAACGCTGTCTCCCTTCCTTTCTGTGTACACTTCTGAATCAGCTGATCTTAAATCACGAGAAAGTATGTATGTGACTAGAAGCGCCTTTTATATAATCTGGTGTCATACCTGAAGTGCTTTTAAAAGTCAGAAGTAATATTTTAAGATCAACTCTAAACTTCACTGGGAGCCAGTGCTGGGAAGCCTAGCAGCTGTAGTGGAGTGTCTGTCTGTGGAATGCATGTCCCTGGGGATGGGAGTGTAGTGGAGCGTCTGTCTGTGGAATGCATGTCCCTGGGGATAGGAGTGTAGTGGAGCGTTGTAACAAACTTACCTAGCGTACAATAACAAAACACCTAGGCCATAAGTGTATACTAGCACCGAGCATAAAACATTCAATACCACAGTCCCAGCAGGTAAATCGGTACAGCAAAAAGCAAGGATTTCACGAGAACCAAGGGAGTAAATTTTAAACAGGATAGGTTTATTATATCTATTTGTATATAGTACTAAGAACAGGTGTACCCTGGGGTAATCAGAACAGTAAGTCTTAAGTAAGATCAGAAATCTGGCAATTATCAACCCTGACTCAATGGTAAGCAAACTAAACATCCAGGTTGGTAAAACAAGCAATATCAAGTAAAACTATAGTAGAAGAAACTACTCAGTATATCTCTAGATAACCCTTCAAGGAACACACCAACACTGCAATGCTAATCACATATACATGGCAATTGGAAAAGACAAACATTATATATATATATATAATATTCCATCCCAGTTTCAGCTTTCTTGCAGAGGACAGCAGGTTTTCCTCAAGGACTTCTCTGTACTTTGCTCCATTCATTTTCCCTTCTATCCTGACAAGTGCCCCAGTCCCTGCCAATGAGAAACATCTCCATAACATGATGCTGCCACCACCATGCTTCACAGTAGGGATCTTGTTCTTTGGGTGATGCGCTGTGTTGTGTTTGCGGCAAACATAACGCTTTGCATTTAGGCCAAAAAGTTCCATTTTAGTTTCGTCAGACCACAAAACTTTTTGCCACATGGCTACATAATCTTCTGAGTGTTTTTTGCATTTTGTGTTTCTCTGCAAGAAAGCTGAAACTGGGATGGAAGTTCACCTTTTCAGCATGTCAACGACCCAAAGCACACAGCCAAAGGTACATTGGAGTGGCTAAGGAACAAAAAGGTAAATGTCCTTGAGTGGCCCAGTCAAAGCCCCGACCTAAATCCAATCGAAAATTTGTGGCATCACTTGAAGATTGCTGTCCATCAGCGCTCCCCAAGGAACTTGACAGCGCTTGAACAGTTTTGTAAAGAAGAATAGTCAAATATTGCCAAATCTAGGTGTGCAAAGTTGGTGGAGACCTATCCCAACAGACTCACAGCTGTAATTGCTGCCAAAGGTGCTTCCACCAAGTATTAACTCAGAGGGGTGGAGACTTTTCCAATTATGATCTTTCAGTTTTGTATTTTTAATATATAATTTTTTTCTCAATAAAAACTTTTTTCCCTTAACAGTGTGGAGTATGGTGTGTAGATAAGTAGAAAAAAATCCTCATTTAAATGCATGAAACTCTGAGGCACCGACACAACAAAATGTGAAAAAAGTTCAAGGCGGTGTAGACTTTCTTTAGGCACTGTACCTCAACATGAATTACACATTTCTGAGTACAAGGAATTATTTTGTTCCTTAAAGCCATTACTGAACATGTTACCAATGTGTCTGTATGGCCAGTCTTCAGGGAGAATTTGTCATGTGCTTAGTGATGTCATTGCCAATGTCATTGATGATGTCATATGTGATATCAAGTGTGACTGGAAACATACACAGGGTACAGAGTATAGGTTGCGCGGCTACCTTAACTTGCAATTTCTTAACCCTTTGGACTTTTGCAACCAAACCTTAACGTTACTTTAACTAAGTTTTTGCCATTGAATTTCCATTGTTTTGCAGAAGGCATCCTGGAAAATCAAACAACCACATTTGCCATCAGTTATCACTGATTAGCAGTTTTAATCCAGACAGAAACACAGATGTGACCCGTGTGTGCTGAACTATATATTCCATGTCTCCGTATTCAGCGAGTACCTTGCGTGGGGGGACTCTTGAATGCATGACAAATGCCACTTCAAAAATCAAAACTCCTCGGATACCAACATATTTTGCTTGATGCTTGTAGATCTCATCAACATCTATCCAAACATATCTTTGGATGGTATTTTGAGTCTCCCCACGCAAGTTATTACAGCCTAAACTTGGTACAAATAGCAAAAATTCTAATTTCAAGGGGGTTAATGAGCAGTGGGGGGCACTTGAAACCAAAAGTTTTTCACAGAATTTGGAAGGCTGGTTCCTAAGGTTCTTACAGCAATGCTTACATTTTAGGACCCACATCCCCTACAGGGTAAAGGGTTAGGCTGAAGTTCGAATAAAACTCGTCTTAGAATAAAACTTGTCTTACCCCTTGTCTTGCAATTTGCCAGAAGCGAGTAGGGTGCTGCTAGTATTTTGTTCTGAAAAGCCCTGTCCAATACGAGTAGAACGAGGTGCTACACATGATATAGCGTCTGAATTGCACCCAGGGTGATTTTTCTGGTCAAGGTCCCTTTCTCTCTTTAGGTTGACCTTTGCAAAAATATTTAAAAAAAATAATGTATCATTTCTGAACTCGGCGTGTTTGAAAACCTCCAGGTAAATTTTTCTAGGAAAATCTGAGACGGACGGCAACGGAATGTCCCTTTTCTGGTTGAGCTGGCGTGGAATGACCCTCATGCATATTGGTGGGGTTTTACACTCCATTTGAGCCACTTGTAAAATTGACTTTAAACAGTACCTTCGTTCAAACCTTAACTAGTCATACTTTGAACCCTGACTAGTCATACTTTCGCTCCAACTACATAACCACTATGCTACACAGATTCACATCTTAACCCTTTCAACAGACTAGGCTACTATTTACATTTACACTATCCAAAGGGCAATACATTGCCTCAATATAGGCTGAACAATTTTGCTATTCCCGTAATGTGTGTGTGTGTGTGTGTGTGTGTGTTATAAGTGAAAAAATAAGTGATATCTAAAACAAAAAATCATTGGAAATGTGAAAAAATGCCAAGTTATCAAAAGTGCCCAGCCATTTAAAGTGGAGATATCAAAAACACAAGCTAAGTTAGTAGAAACAATTGGGGCAACCTTGGCCCCCACCGCTTTGACAGTTGTGCCAATTTCCTTGGTGCTGGCCAAGGTTGCCCCAATTGTTTCTTCTAACTTCGCTTGTGTTTTCTACTACAAGTTAGAAGAAACAATTGGTGCAAATTTCAATGTGTTTTTGTTTCAGATTATTAAACGTGCGCAAGCAGCGCTTTCATACCCTGCAGTCCTGACTGTCTGTGTCCATTCTCTTGTGGGTCTGACGTCTCCACCAGCCAGCCTGCTCACAAGGTGTTTGTGTCTGGAATGTAGGAGTGTTTTATGCTGTTTCATACCCTGCAGTCCTGACTGTCTGTGTCCATTCTCTTGTGGGTCTGACGTCCCCACCAGCCAGCCTGCTCACAAGGTGTTTGTGTCTGGAATGTAGGAGTGTTTTATGCTGTTTTACTACAACTTTGCAGAGTAATGTCAGCTTTGTTATTTGAGATGATACTTATTGATCTGCAAAGTATGGATATAATACAGTCATTTTATGTGAAAACTAGAATTGAATTGTGGTGATGTTTTCTACTCTCTGTTAAATTGTAGCCTTGAATTGTACATTATATATAAAGTGGTGGTCTTGGCAAGAAAAAAAAAAATCAGGCAGATCATCCCTCCATACTGGAAGCGTGTGTGTTTCACGCAGGCAGATCATCCCTTCATACTGGAAGCGTGTGTGTTTCACGCAGGCAGATCATCCCTTCATACTGGAAGCGTGTGTGTTTCACGCAGGCAGATCATCCCTTCATACTGGAAGCGTGTGTGTTTCACGCAGGCAGATCATCCCTTCATACTGGAAGCGTGTGTGTTTCACGCAGACAGATCATGCCTCCATACTGGAAGCGTGTGTGTTTCACACTGGGAATTTTCTACTGTCTGCACTAGGAGGAATGGGAAACTCAAGCAATTCTCTTTTAGCTTCTAGAACTGTGCAAGTTGGAGGGATTACAAACATGCATGGTGTTCTGTATAAAACATTTTTTTTCATTTTCAAATGACATTTTTACACTACCTAGTTCTAGTAGGGGAGTAACAATTCACTGTGCATCGATGGATCATGACACTTTCGTTACATGAGATTTTGTAATAGAGGTGTGTATCGTTTGTATTGGGATACAAGACCACAGCATGACTCACTGCAGTTCACCAAATAGTTCTTGAATGAAGTGTGTTTTATAGTTCCAGTATTATGAATACATACTCTCCCTATCTCAATAGTCCAACATTAAACATGCATTAACCCAAGTAACCCACCCTGACCATCACATGTATTGTAGCCCATATTGTGCAGCAGCCTGCACATCCCAGTCCATTCTAGTGCTGGTGCTCAAATATTAGGGTATTGTTGTTGTTTTGTGTAACTCGTGATAGTGCTATTTTTGAAGCAGCTTTGAAATCTATAAAACCAAATATTCAAACACTTGTATTTTGACCATACAAAAGAAAGTATAAAAATGAATATTTCAGTGGATAAAGGTATTGGTCTATTTTTTATAATACTTGTAGCTTTTTTTTTTTAAGCCATCATTTTATTGGTGAAATCCCTTTTCTTTAACGGAAATAAGGTAAAAAGTGCAGCAAAACCAAAGCGTGCCTAGTTAATGTGAGACTGACTGTGTTTGTGTTGTCAAGTTTCAGACCCTGTCATGGGGGGAGCAAAGAGTAAGCCCAAGGACCCGGGCCAGCGCTCTCGCAGCCTGGATGGTACCATCAGCACCAGCGGCTCCCACTACCCCAAGCACCCCCACCCGCAGACACAGACCCCCCAGCGCAGCCCTGCCGGCGCCTCGCAGCCCTGCAGCAGCAGCACGGCCGAGCTCACTCCCTTCGGGGGCGTGGAGCCCTTGGGGGCTGGCCCGCTTGCAGGTATGGCACACAGAGTAGCCTTCACTTCAATTGCTTGTTACATGGTGCTCTGGGTTCTGGAGCTCCAGTAGGCCGCTCTTGTTCTCTAAATCTGCTTTTATCTGAGCTTGTTTGGAGAATATTTAGTGCTGGGACTAAACAGCCTTCCTCATTTCATTCAAATCATGTGACGATGTGACCTTTCAACTCTATCTACTCTGCATTTATATAGGCTGAGAAAGTAAATGGGGTTGGCAGAAGTCAAAAAGTGAAACAAATTAAAATCAGTAATTTGAAACAAATTGTTTTTGTATAAGTTACAGTTAAATGTGTATACAATGAAAGCAGCCCTGTGCAGCTCAAAGCCAGGTAAAGGCTAAGTGAGAACTCAGTAATGGAGCATCCCAACCCAGAGCCACTCAGAATGTCAGCTTTTTACATTCAGTTTGCTTTAAGAATCAACAGTTATAAATTGAGTTTCTAACCATCAATCGAATATTCATTGACAAAAGATTACCAGGCACAGTACAGTGTAAGGCAGGGCTGTCAAACTCAGTTCCTGGAGGGCCGCAGTGTCTTCTGGCTTTCCTTCCACCCGAGCTCTCAATTACTTAATTGGTCTAATTATTTGATTAACTGGACACATCTAACACTTCTCTTCAGGCCTCAAAATGTTCCATAGGTAGTGTACTTTGAATCAAGTGCATTTTTAAAACCATCAACTGTAAAAGACCTTGAAAAATATTAAATATGTCAAATTGCACAAATAATTAGATCAATTATGTTAATTGAGAGCTCAAGTTGGAATGAAAACCAAAAGACCCTGCGGCCCTCGAGGACTGGAGTTTGACACCCCTGGTGTAAGGCCATTTAGGTTTTTATATTGAACCTTTGTAAAGAATTCAGTTTGTGTACCACTTGTCAGTCCAGGGTTGGTGCTAGTGTTGTTGTATCTGGTACAGCTGTATTGGAGTGTTTTGAGGCTTGGCTGCAGTATAGAGAGGCTCCTGTCTGGCGCACACGGGTCTGTGGTTGTAGCCCTGACGAGTTCTGTCTTGAAAATGATGGGTTCAAATGGAGTTCTGCTGTAAATAGCTGAAGGAGTTACCATACTTTAATATCACTTTTATGAAGAATGTAGTTCTTGAAATATACTACAACACAGTCAAATGCATTGTAAAACGTTTTTGTATTTCCAGGAAAGTGCAGCAGCTAAAGAGTTAAAGGCCAGGCAGTGCAGACTTGTCTCTTCCAGTCAGTTTGGGGAGGGGATGCCCATTGCTCATGAATGAGAAAGCGAAGGGGGAGGATTACAATAGTATGCCAGAAGGAATGTGGTGGTGTGTATGGAATGTGGGCGTATGCTTCGGAATGTGGGTGTGTGCTTCGGAATGTGGGCGTGTGCTTCGGATTGAAGTTTTGGGATCTCAGTTCCAGGTGGTCTGAATACTGACAGTGTTGGGGGTTTATGACCACGACAAACTCAGTGTGTGCTTATTGATTCATGCGCAGTTAATGGTATTTAAAGTAATTGCTACAAAGGCCTCTAATGTGCAGTTTTAAAAGAAACATGTTATAGCACACATGGATTGTCATTTAAAAATGGATTGTTATCTCTGGTACTACTTTAGGTTAAAGGAAGATCTTTTTCTAAGCCTTATTCTCGGGTTATCCGTTTCCACTTCCTGGGTCATTTCACCTCCGCCGTGTCGTCTGGGTCGCGTTCCTAGCTGAAAGCTTGTCCATCAATAGAATGATTGGTTATTGACAGGAAGGAAGACAGTGAAGGGGCGGGGACAATTTCACTCTCCAGGTGAAATGACTGAGGAAATACAAGACAGTCTGAAAGCATGTATTCTTTAACAGATAACAGAGTTTGAAATGAATATACATGTTTCTATAACGTGTTTCTTTCAAAACGGCTCATTTGAGACCTATGCAATCATTAATGTGTGGCGGAGAGATTTTATGGAAATATTTTGTTACAATTTACTTTGATAATTGAGGTTGTTGTGTTATTTTTGTAGCCCCTGTTGTGTGATCTTTTAAAGACAGTGGGTGTGTGGCTGTATGTCTCACTTTACTTTCTCTGCTGTAGGGGGTGTCACCACGTTCGTAGCACTGTATGACTATGAGTCTCGGACCGCCACGGACCTGTCTTTCAAGAAGGGAGAGAGGCTTCAGATCGTCAACAACACGTAAGGACAGGCCAGCCCCCTCAGCTCTGTCCTGCCCTCTCCTGTCCTGCAGTGCCGTGTCCTGTCCTTTCCTGTCCTGCAGTGCCGTGTCCTGTCCTTTCCTGTCCTGCAGTGCCGTGTCCTGTCCTCTCCTGTCCTGCAGTGCCGTGTCCTGTCCTTTCCTGTCCTGCCCTCTCCTGTCCTGCATTGCCGTGTCCTGTCCTTTCCTGTCCTGTAGTGCCGTGTCCTGCCCTCTCCTGTCCTGCAGTGTCGTATCCTGCCCTGTTCTGTCCTTCCCTGTCCTGTCATATACTGCAGTGTCCTGTCTTGCCCTGTCCTGTAGTGTCCTCTCCTGTAGTGTCCTCTCCTGTCTTGTCATGCACTGTTCTGCCCTGTCCTGTCCTCTCCTGTAGTGACCTCTCCTGTCCTGTCCTGCAGTGTCCTCTCCTGTCTTGTCATGCACTGCACTGTAGCCTCCCCTCAGACAAGCAGACAGTCTTCCCAATCACTGCTGACAGCAAGGGTCCAAGGATTAAACTGCTTTTACTATTAGAATAATTAGCCACAGTCTGAGGAATAAGAACCCACCCCAGAGTCATTCAACATGGGAGCAGCTGAACCCATTAACCCATTAATGAGAGCTGTCATTACCAGCACCTTAATAATAATGAGAACATAAGAATATATACACAAGATATATGAATCGTATGTATGTATGTTTGTGTGTGTGTGTGTGTGTGTGCAGCATGTAAACAGATAGCTGTGCACCACAGCGCGTTTCCACGCTCTCGTGTCTTCCTCAGGTGGATAGTGTTTGCTGTTTAGGAACCCCTGTATTTTATACATCATCTCTCCCAGTTAAATGGATTATTGAATTAGTAAATTCAATTACACAAACTTAGAAAATATTCATAAGGAAAAGGATGTGTACGTAGACAAGAGCAATGCACGTGATACAAAGCACCGTAAACCAATCAATAGTCACTCCCATGCAAACTGAATATTTAAAAACATTGATTGTAAAGCAATGTGTTTATCTAATCATACAAATGAAAAACACAGGCAGAATACAACATTTTCTTTTTTCAATTCTTTTAAGCAATTAGGTCATTTTATTAAAGAAACTTGGATCATCGTACCACTATGAAGCATCATTTCTTATCTAACAGCAAGGAAGTCAGTTTTGTCAGAAGACTTGACTTCTATAAAAGAGTACTTGTTATATTGTGTTTCACTAAACACACTTGGGTAATTATCAGTTCTCATATTAAACTTTCTTACATATATGGGCAGAGGTCTAAGGTTTCATTTAGACGTGTGGTTCCATGCTTTTCAGTGTGAATATCCAGCATGATTCCCTTTAACACTATATTTATGATGTTGCCTCCTCTTTCAGGAACTACAGTTTTGTCTAATCCAATACATTTTAAACTGGAAGCTGAACCGTGGTTCATAGTTTTAAAATGTCTTGCTATTGCGTAATCCATATTTTGGTTTCTTATCGCAGGTTTGTGATCAGCGATACGTATTTTAAGATGGCGTTTTGTTTGAAATTTAAGAAATTTAAAAATGTCCCTGTGGTTTAATTTATGTGGGTTAAACAAAACGCCCTCTTCAGATCCGTTCTAGTGGTACGATGATTTCATGCACAGGATTGCCAGATGAAACACAGGAACCTTGATCCGAAGTGTCAGCTCACTGGATCGCTTGTAAAGATATTTTGGCTTATCTAGCCCAGGCAACGAGAACGGAAGAGCAGCTCCTGAACTGATTCTGAAAGCAGCACAGACTTGTGAATAGAAGCAAAACCCAGTGTTTGAGAAAGTGGAGTAAGAGCCACTCTGAACACGAGGACCGTACCAAACAAATACATCAAATAAACACTATTCTGAAGAGGCTTCCTCTTTGTAATATATTGAAATATATATATATTTGAAATCTGGGGTTGTGCAGTGTGACTCTGGGGGACCACATGGTTAAGCAGCCAGTAACAGGACCCAGAAAGCACTGCTGAGGTAACCTAGGAGGTGTAACAGTTTCCTGCGAGTAAGGCATGGAAGCAGAACTTTGAACTTAATGTAGTACCAGCAATAAAACCTGCATGCTTGTGATCACATGTGTTTGTCAAAACTGCACATATGAGCCTTAATGGAAGTGCAAAACATGTCACATTTCTGGAATTATTTGACCTACAATTCCTTTAAAAAGCCCCTGACAGAAGCAGTTCTAGTTTAATTTTGGAACTGTTCTTTTCAAGTCTCTTCTAAATGCTCTGCTTGCTGATCTGAGTCTGTCTCTGTGCCGTGTCCTGGAACCTGCGGTTTTATTTTTCTAACCTCTTTTCCCCTCGCATGCTTCATGACTTAATTTAGGAGAAAGTTGAACAGCAGGTAGGTACCCTTCCTTTCTTTCTTTCTCTCTCTCTCTCTCTCTCTCTCTCTCTCTCTCTCTCTCTCTCTATAATCTATCCATCATACGTGTTTGTGTGTAAAGAACCAGCTATGTAAGATGGAATAAATAGAGTGCAGAATGATCCTCTCACTGCGTATCCTTCATGTTGTTTAGTTTGCAGTTCTTGTTTTGTTTTCATTTTCACCCTTCTTGTTTAAGTGTGACCTCCGCGTGGTTCACAGCAGCGTCAAGTAAAGACCACGACAAGGTGCTTCCCGTTGGCTCCTTATCAATGGGAGACAAAAGGGAAGAGTGAGACTAATTTGATACTGTCTCACTTTCAACACCTGTGTCAGCTTCTATGTGTCTATATATATATATATATATATATATATGTTTGTTGTTAATTATTCTGTTCATTACAGTATAATTGATTGTGTTCTAATATTAGCTGCCAGTTTTCTTAAACAATAGGGCATTTGACCATTCAAGTACATATAGCTTACAAAGTAATTCCAGTAAACTGATCTAATATGCATTACCATAACTTCATAGATCTTACTTTTTTTCCTGTATGAAAGATGTACTCATGATTTGACTTTGGTATTTATAATCGATGAAGCCTCTTGAGGTCTCTTGCACTCTTTTCCGTGCTGCTCTTCATGAAGGAGCACATGTGACTTGCTTCTGGGAGTCCTTGTAGGATAAGAATTCGGAACGCTTCGTTTTCTTCCAAAGTGCATTTTTTTTAAATATAAATTTCTGCAGAAAAAAATGTAAACATTCTAAATGTTTGGCATGTATTTTCCAGAACTCCAGCTCCCAGAAGCGAGACACATTGGCTTGCATTTGAGTTTTTAATTCCTTCAAGTGACTGTAGGAAGTTGACAGGAAGTACAGCTTGGAAGCATCTTTATTATTATTATTATGTGTTTATTTAGCAGACGCCTTTATCCAAGGCGACTTACAGAGACTAGGGTGTGTGAACTATGCACTAGCTGCAGAGTCGCTTACAACTACGTCTCACCCGAAAGATGGAGCACAAGGAGGTTAAGTGACTTGCTCAGGGTCACACAATGAGTCAGTGGTTGAGGTGGGATTTGAACCGGGGACCTCCTGGTTACAAGCCCTTTTCTTTAACCACTGGACCACACTAAAACCACACTAAAACCTTCAAATAAATTCACATCAGAAAATTAAATTCACATGTCTGTTATTCATATAGGAAAATCTGAGACCTAGGAAATGCTAGCAATATAAATTGGGTAAGATTTACTGGAATGCTGCTGAAAGCTAGTGGAGTGTATTGTATGCTGTGTGTTTCAGAGACGGATGAGAGGTAATGGAGTGTATTGTATGCTGTGTGTTTCAGAGACGGATGAGAGGTAATGGAGTGTATTGTATGCTGTGTGTTTCAGGGACGGATGAGAGGTAATGGAGTGTATTGTATGCTGTGTGTTTCAGGGACGGATGAGAGGTAATGGAGTGTATTGTATGCTGTGTGTTTCAGGTGGATGAGAGGTAATGGAGTGTATTGTATGCTGTGTGTTTCAGGGACGGATGAGAGGTAATGGAGTGTATTGTATGCTGTGTGTTTCAGAGACGGATGAGAGGTAATGGAGTGTATTGTATGCTGTGTGTTTCAGACGGATGAGAGGTAATGGAGTGTATTGTATGCTGTGTGTTTCAGGGACGGATGAGAGGTAATGGAGTGTATTGTATGCTGTGTGTTTCAGAGACGGATGAGAGGTAATGGAGTGTATTGTATGCTGTGTGTTTCAGGTGGATGAGAGGTAATGGAGTGTATTGTATGCTGTGTGTTTCAGAGACGGATGAGAGGTAATGGAGTGTATTGTATGCTGTGTGTTTCAGGGACGGATGAGAGGTAATGGAGTGTATTGTATGCTGTGTGTTTCAGGTGGATGAGAGGTAATGGAGTGTATTGTATGCTGTGTGTTTCAGAGACGGATGAGAGGTAATGGAGTGTATTGTATGCTGTGTGTTTCAGAGACGGATGAGAGGTAATGGAGTGTATTGTATGCTGTGCGTTTCAGGGACGGATGAGAGGTAATGGAGTGTATTGTATGCTGTGTGTTTCAGACGGATGAGAGGTAATGGAGTGTATTGTATGCTGTGTGTTTCAGAGACGGATGAGAGGTAATGGAGTGTATTGTATGCTGTGTGTTTCAGGTGGATGAGAGGTAATGGAGTGTATTGTATGCTGTGTGTTTCAGAGACGGATGAGAGGTAATGGAGTGTATTGTATGCTGTGTGTTTCAGGTGGATGAGAGGTAATGGAGTGTATTGTATGCTGTGTGTTTCAGACGGATGAGAGGTAATGGAGTGTATTGTATGCTGTGTGTTTCAGGGACGGATGAGAGGTAATGGAGTGTATTGTATGCTGTGTGTTTCAGAGACGGATGAGAGGTAATGGAGTGTATTGTATGCTGTGTGTTTCAGGTGGATGAGAGGTAATGGAGTGTATTGTATGCTGTGTGTTTCAGAGACGGATGAGAGGTAATGGAGTGTATTGTATGCTGTGTGTTTCAGGGACGGATGAGAGGTAATGGAGTGTATTGTATGCTGTGTGTTTCAGACGGATGAGAGGTAATGGAGTGTATTGTATGCTGTGTGTTTCAGACGGATGAGAGGTAATGGAGTGTATTGTATGCTGTGTGTTTCAGGTGGATGAGAGGTAATGGAGTGTATTGTATGCTGTGTGTTTCAGACGGATGAGAGGTAATGGAGTGTATTGTATGCTGTGTGTTTCAGGTGGATGAGAGGTAATGGAGTGTATTGTATGCTGTGTGTTTCAGACGGATGAGAGGTAATGGAGTGTATTGTATGCTGTGTGTTTCAGGTGGATGAGAGGTAATGGAGTGTATTGTATGCTGTGTGTTTCAGAGACGGATGAGAGGTAATGGAGTGTATTGTATGCTGTGTGTTTCAGGTGGATGAGAGGTAATGGAGTGTATTGTATGCTGTGTATTTTGACGGCTGCTTGTTCTGTGTGTTTCAGGGAAGGAGACTGGTGGCTGGCTCGCTCTCTCACAACGGGGAACACTGGTTACGCTCCCAGTAATTACGTAGCGCCTTCGGACTCCATCCAGGCGGAAGAGTAAATCTCTTGCTTTCTAAAAACAAATATTGGGATAAAGAAGTCCTCTGTCTGTTTACACAGTGTCTGTCTGCTAACACTTTAGATACAGGTATTGAATCCATGCTTGACGAAGGTGAGGAGAGCTGTCTGTCTGTAATGACATAAACAAGCCTGGCATTCTGTTACAAGTCAGTTCCAGTTACGATGGGCCAAATCTAAGAAGACTTTGACAGACAGCGGACATGTCCTTCTGTATCTAAAACACATGTATGAGAGACTTCTGACAGTGTTGTTGACTGAGGTAAAACCCATGAGAAGTTCAGTGTTTGCGAGCATCATGAGTGGGTCTGGATTTTGATTGTCATATTTGTTCTCAATTTGTCAATACCTGCCTTAGAGCTGCATTGGGCTTGCCTGGAGAATCCTAACTGCTGGGACTTTATTTAGCAAATTTAGCAGATGCCTTTATCCAAGGCGACTTACAGAGGCTAGGGTGTGTGAACTATGCATCAGCAGCAGAGTCACTTATAATTACATCTCACCCGAAAGATGGCGCACAAGGAGGTTAAGTGACTTGCTCAGGGTCACACAATGAGTCAGTGGCTGAGTGGGGATTTGAACCGGAGACCTGCTGGTTACAAGCCCTTTTCTTTTACCACTGGACCACACAGCCTCCAGATTTAGCTTTCCTAATTCCATTCAAATCACGAGACAATGTGACTTTTCAACTAGCCTCACCAACTATCAGGATCTCCAGCCAATCTCAAAGCAGGTAAATGAAGATTCAGAGTAAAATTCTGTTAGCTCAATACTGGAGCCACAGAACCACTCGGAATGATTGCAAACACCATAAGTAGTAAATTAGTTAATAGGTGAAGGCTAAGGGATTGAATGCATAAGTAGTAAGGGAGATCAGTTAATAGGTGAAGGCTAAGGGATTGACTGAATACAAGAGTTGAAGGAAAGAGCTGAGGGCAGTGACGGGCCACTGTACATCTGTCCCAAGTTTTTGAAAGTGGCCAGACAGTGACCTTTCAATGTGTAGCCTGTCGTCTGACTGGATAGCAACATATTCCGCAGCATATTTGTTTGTGATTCTCTGTGTTTCCTCCTCAGGTGGTACTTTGGAAAGATCACTCGGAGGGAATCGGAGAGGATGCTGCTGAACCTGGAGAACCGGAGAGGAACCTTCCTGATCCGGGAGAGCGAGACCACAAAGGGTGGGACTGAGCAGCACATTCATGTCATACACAATATCTAAAAGAGAATAAACTAACCAATCATAACGTCAGGACATAAACACAAAAGCAAGCAGATAGCAGAGGACAACAAGAGACGCTCTTCTCAAGGGCCTTAACCAAATGTTAGACCGAACAGATAACTCTTAAGACCTTTTTTAAACCTATCAACTGACTGGCAGTTCCTGATGTTAACGGGGAGGTCATGCCATATCACAGGAGCCAGGTAGCTAAAAGAAGGACCTCTGAGACCAACCCGTTTCACATCAGGAACAACCAGCAGGTCAGCCTGGGAGGATCTAAGGGTACAAACCGGCTGGTAAGGGCAAAGTAATTCAGTAAGGTAAGCAGGACCCGTATCATTGCATGAGCAATAAGTCAGGAGAAGTAGTTTAAAAGATATTCGATACTTGATGGGAAGCCGATGAAGTTTAGCCAGGACTGTTGTAATGTGGTGGCACTTTTTCATACCATATGAACATAAGGACATAAGAAAGTTTACAAATGAGAGGAGGCCATTCAGCCCATCTTGCTCGCTTGGTTGTTAGTAGCTTATTGATCCCAGAATCTCATCAAGCAGCTTCTTGAAGGATCCCAGGGTGTCAGCTTCAACAACATTACTGGGGAGTTGGTTCCAGTCAAGATTATGGCAGCTGCGTTCTGAGCTATTTGTAATTGTGGTCATGTCCTAGTATACTTGCCTCAGACGGCCGAGGAGAACACACAAGAGACAGAGGTAGAGAGATTGACGTTGTTACACTGACACAGACGCACAGGATTTAATTAATAAACACAAACAAAAAGTAAACAATAATGTCATGTGACGCTACCAGCAATGGTAGCACACAGAGGACGGTTCAATACTGTAAAAACACTAAAAATAAAAACACAATACCACAAACTATAAATCAAAGGTGCCATGAAAACGACAGGCCTTGCAGCAGCCCGATCCTAGGGAGCTCCATGTTTTATACCGACGCTCGCTGAGACCGCCCACCTGCCTGCTGGAACAGCTGATTGCTTTCAGCTGCTGCTCCACGCAGACAGGTAGTGGTCCCAAACGGAGCGTCATCACAATTAAAAAATTCAGTTAATCTATTTACACAAATCTATATGTACAACAATCAATCACAAATATACATAATTCCCCATGTGCAGGGCTTCCACCCTGTCACAGTAATCTATCAATTGCTTTAGATGGAAGGCCTGCAAATAGGGAGTTACAGTAGTCAAGCCTAGAGGTTACAAAATCATAGGTCTCAATCTCAGCATCAGTGAGAGAGAGAGAGAAAACTTCAAACTTTACGAATCTTCCTTAAATGGAAAAAGAGGATTTGACAACAGAAGAAATATGTGCCTCAAAAGACATTGTGGTGTCCAAGTGTACCCCAAGGCTCTGTGCCGACTCCAACTCAGTACTGGAACCTAGACAACTTCACATTGTTAAACTAACTGAAGTAATCAACTTCAGTTGATTATATATATATATATATATATACACACAGTGCACTTCGTTTATAAGAATCAGCCGCATATATTGATCAAAACCACTGGGACAAAATCATTCCTATACTAACCATGCTAAAATACGCTTCACCTCACACAGGTTCACAGTACCTTTCTCCTTGAATCGTACACTCGGTACTCCTTTGGGTGTACATGGCTTGTCCTTCATCAGCAGCCTTGATTGCAAGTTTCCTTTGTCTTTATCGAGGGCTTAATCAGCCGCAGGTGCTTCCGATTGCCTGCAGTCCCGTGGCATTCTGGGAAATGTAGTCCCTGCACTACAATTCTTCTCCTCCTGTAGACTTCCTCCGTCGCCTCTTCCACAACATAAATAAATAAATTTTATATATATATATATATATATATATATATATATATACAGTACTGTGCAAAAGTTTTAGGCAGGTGTGATAAAATGCTGTAAAGTAAGAATGCTTTCAAAAATAGACATGTTAATAGTTTATATTTATCAATTAACAAAATGCAAAGTGAGTGAACAGAAGAAAAATCTACATCAAATCAATATTTGGTGTGACCACCCTTTGCCTTCAAAACAGCATCAATTCTTCTAGGTACACTTGCACACAGTTTTTGAAGGAACTCGGCAGGTAGATTGGCCCAAACATCTTGGAGAACTAACCACAGTTCTTCTGTGGATTTAGGCAGCCTCAGTTGCTTCCCTCTCTTCATATAATCCCAGACAGACTCGATGATGTTGAGATCAGGGCTCTGTGGGGGCCATACCATCACTTCCAGGACTCTTTGTTCTTCTTTACGCTGAAGATAGTTCTTAATGACTTTCGCTGTATGTTTGGGGTCGTTGTCATGCTGCAAAATAAATTTGGGGCCAATCAGATGCCTCCCTTTTGGTTTTTCATGATGGATAAGTATCTGCCTGTACTTCTCAGCATTGAGGAGACCATTAATTCTGACCAAATCCCCAACCATTTGCAGAAATGCAGCCCCAAACTTGCAAGGAACCTCCACCATGCGTCACTGTTGCCTGCAGACACTCATTCGTGTACCGCTCTCCAGCCCTTCGGCAAACAAACTGCCTTCTGCTACAGCCAAATATTTCAAATTTTGACTCATCAGTCCAGAGCACCTGCTGCCATTTTTCTGCACCCTAGTTCCTGTGTTTTCGTGCATGGTTGAGTCGCTTGGCCTTGTTTCCACGTCGGAGGTTTGGCTTTTTGGCCGCAAGTCTTCCATGAAGGCCACTTCTGACCAGACTTCTCCGGACAGTAGATGGGTGTACCAGGGTCCCACTCTTTTCTGCCAATTCTGAGCTGATGGTACTGCTGGACATCTTCCGATTGCGAAGGGAAGTAAGCATGATGTGTCTTTCATCTGCTGCAGTAAGTTTCCTTGGCCGACCACTGTGTCTACGGTCCTCAATGTTGCCCGTTTCTTTGTGCTTCTTCAAAAGAGCTTGGACAGCACATCTGGAAACCCCTGTTTGCCAGGGTTACAGTACAGGGTTACAATGCAAGATTCGTATTTAAATACAGTATAGTTTACAGTAAGTGCAAATAATACAACTAGAATACAATATGAAATGGGAGAATGAGATAATAGTGCAGGATGGTGCAGGACAGTGCATCAGCTGAGGATCCAGTGATGGGGTGCTGAGGTCAGGGAAGTCCAGTGCATGGAGGAGTGGCAGATCAAGAGAGCTACAAGTGCAGTTAAACAGGTTCACCCCAATCTGGCTGATAAATGCATTTTCTCCACTAGCCAACAAAGAAAAGAAAACAGCAGCCCTTCATGGTTTATTATAACACTGCGATAGGTAAGAGCGGCTGGCAGAGCCTTGTTTAAACTCGATTTTGAGGGATATGTTTTCTCAACCGCTTCAAAACAGATCGGGACAGCATTTCATATGCTCCATGTCCATGTGACAGATCATTTTTTTGTCCAAGTTTCGTGCAAATCTGTGTGGTAGTTAAGTTGCAGAATTGCGAAAAAAATTGTTTTGACAAATTAGTCAGAGATTTTTTTAGCTAAAATAACTCAAACGGCTGCGTGTTTAAACACCATGTCCGGCAGGCGGATCGTACTTGTTGACTAGGAGTGCCTTTTTTTGAAACCGAAAAAATTGATTAAGTATTTAGCGTGTTATTTTAATTTTTCTTCGCGCATGCAAGGTTTATTTTTGGTTAACTCATAACTTACGTATGCACAGTTGGGCTCCAGCACCACTGTGAGTTACCGGGGATTCATCAGTTTAATCATTCTCTGTGGGTAATTTAATTTGTATTACTTAGGTCACTTATATCTTGTGGATCCTGACTTTACCCCATTTAAGTTTTTAAGACTTTCTAAACTTTTTTTTTAAGTTTTTTTATAACTGCTTCGACCTTAACTCAGTGTTTGAAGCTAAACCCCGGATGCAGTACCATGATTGACAGCACTATCTCCAATGGGGGCTCCACACGCAGGATTACAGGGGGGCAGTGGGGAACAGTTGCCGCCCCCCAAACACATTTTTACATGATTTACAAGTACGGTAAGGGAAGAAAATGTAATAGGATTGTTTTGCCAGTGAATTTTCTGTGTGTAATTATTTTGATTTACCACAGGAAAGCGCAATAGAAACACACAGTATGTTTCTATTGCGCCATCTTGTATTGCACAGCTGAGGTACTCTCTTTTCGTTCGACGGTTTAGTAATGCTTTGGTTATTTTAGAATGGCTAAATGCACTTATACATTGGATTTGTATTTCACAAAACATAATAAAATTACCAATACCGGTACCAGTGTTCAAAGTGAAACACACCTGCTGTGTCACTCACAGGGCACGAGAAACACAGGGCCGGCACCTGAGCCTTCGGAAAGGGATCCAGTTCACGGTTTCGCAAATTGTTTAAGATTCATTGAAATCGGACCATACCAACCAGATACTTCATTGCCGGTGAGTAGAGGGATGAAATTTAGAAAAGAGTGGTATGTAACCTACCCTTGGCTTGAATACAGTCCAGCATTAGATGGAGCATTTTGTTTTCCTTGTCGCGGATTTGGTAGAAGTGGGTGCACAGAGGAAACCTTTCAGACGAGAGGATTTTCATTTTTATTTATTTATTTTTTTTAATAAATTTAGTCGTTGCCAATTTGAAATGGCCAATTATTTTATTATGCTCAGCTCACCGCTACCACCCCTGCGCTGACTCGGGAGGGCGAAGACGAACACACACTGTCCTCCGAAGCGTGTGCCGTCAGCCGACCGCTTTTTTTCACACTGCGGACTCACCATGCAGCCACCCAAGAGCTACAGCGTCGAAGGACAACGTAGCTCTCAGGCAGCTTACAGGCAAGCCCGCAGGCGCCCAGCCAGACTGCAGGGGTCGCTGGTGCGCGGTGAGCCGAGGACACCCTAACCCTCCCTCCCACCGGGCGATGCTCGGCCAATTGAGCGCTGCCCCCGGGAGCTCCCGTCCTCGGTCGGCAAAGGAATAGCCTGGACTCGAACCGGCGACGTCCAGACTATAGGACTCATCCTGCACTCTACGCAAGTGCTTTTACTGGATGCGCCACTCGGGAGAACCAGGCGAGAGGATTTTCAAATTGGAAAAAGGCAACAGACAGATTTAACGATCACCAAAACATTACAGCTCATGCAGCAGTGCAGATTTCTGCTTACAAAGATTCCCAAAGATTTGATGTAAACTACTGTAAAGAGGGTATAGTACTGTGTTCATTTTTTTTAAAAAATTTGGGCAGTATAACCGTGATGACGCTGTGTCTAAAATGCTAGTAAATCTGTGTGATATAGTATAGTACACACAAGAGATATTTACAATAATTAAGTCATTTTTTTTTTTTGGTCCCAAATCCCGCCCATGTTCATGATTATGAGGCTATTATCTTGTTTATATTAAGCGACATAATGGTTGAATCGATTGTATGGAAATGTGCCGTTCTCCTCCTAATGACACCATTTGAATCCATGGACATTTTTAAACGAGGTCTAAATATAAATACACTTATAAATATATTCATATTGTTGTTAATAATCAATCAGATAGCTAGCCTAATATAAACTATTCATGTTTTTCAATATTGTAAAAAAAAATATACTAGCCAAATTATAAAGCTTGTTTTATGTTTGAGAAGTCTGTGTATATGTGTATGAGGGATCTACAATGTGGTGTCTATGTATATGTGTATGAGGGATCTACAATGTGGTGTCTGTGTATTATTATTATTTGTTTATTTAGCAGATGCCTTTATCCAAGGCGACTTACAGAGACTAGGGTGTGTGAACTATGCAACAGCTGCAGAGTCACTTACAATTACGTCTCACCCGAAAGACGGAGCACAAGGAGGTGAAGTGACTATGTGTATGAGGGATCTACAATGTGGTGTCTATGTATATGTATATGTGTATGAGGGATCTACAATGTGGTGTCTATGTATATGTGTATGAGGAATCTACAATGTGGTGTCTATGTATATGTGTATGAGGAATCTACAATGTGGTGTCTATGTATATGTGTATGAGGGATCTACAATGTGGTGTCTATGTATATGTGTATGAGGGATCTATAATGTGGTGTCTATGTATATGTGTATGAGGAATCTACAATGTGGTGTCTATGTATATGTGTATGAGGGATCTACAATGTGGTGTCTATGTATATGTGTATGAGGCATCTACAATGTGGTGTCTATGTATATGTATATAAGGGATCTACAATGTGGTGTCTATGTATTGTATATGTGTATGAGGGATCTACAATGTGGTGTCTATGCCACCACTGTGCCTTACCTGACCTGTGTTCAAGGCTTTCCAGCACACACTGCTTAACTGGTACAGGAGGTGGGTTCATTCAGACAACGTGTAGTCATATTTGTATTTGCATTGGCACTTCACTGATAGTCAGGCGCACAGTAGCAGGGCTTCAGCAGGGCCCAAGGGTATGCGGTGCTCCTCCAATTAAAACCAGGGCTCAGACTGCATCATCTGCCATTGCTAGTACTGTACTGTGTGTGGTTATAGCAGATAGGAGATTATAATGGAGGCTTGTCTCCTCCTGAGGAAAAAAACTTTCTGAGTTTCTCCAGTTAAAACCGGTGCTCAGATCACATGATCTGCTGCTGCAAGTACTGTGGCTAACAGCAGATAAGAGTTTATAACAGAGACCTGTCTCCTCTGAAGAGCCAGAACTGCTGTTACTGTAGGGATGTGGAATCGGGTTTAGGTGAAAATCGTTTTTTTTTTTTTGTTCTTGCATTTTAGACAATATTTTATATATAGATCTCTCTTCAATGACTCCTGTGTTGTCAGGTTAATAATATAAAAACCCATGACAAATAAAAATATCCGCTAATTTATCAAACAGTTAGCATCAATTGTTGTTCTCTGGATTAGAATATTAGACCAATAAGACTAATCGTTTGTAACAATAGTTTTTGAACACTTTGATTTTCTTCATTTATTTAAAAGCATGACCAAGCACATACTTGCTATGGACATTCTTTTGGTAGACTTTGTATGCCACACATTTGTATGTGGTAATGCACTGGATGTGAGTCAGTCTTTGTCACAATCATGTTATTTACAGTGGTGGTGTTTGTGTGTAAGTGCTTGTGAATTGAGTGGGAATGTAGAGGGAGAGGTGGGGGGTGGAGAGAGTGAAAGTGAGAGAGACGCAAATAGGGCACTGTGAAGCTTGTGCTAAATATCCCAAGGCTATTTCTAACTAGCAAAGCAGCCTGAAGTCACCGCGCCCCCTGGAGTCTAGCTCTGGAAAGTTCATCGGGGCTTTCAGCTGCAAACTCTTTTCATTGTGGTGCTGCGCCCATGCCTCACATTGTGTATAACACTGCTGCGCTTCCCAGGTGAAAGACTGCATGCTGACGTGTTGGAAACAAGCCTGGTCAGGCCAGCGGTCAGTGTAGAAAAGCTGCTGGTTCTATTCTTTCAGCACTGTAGAAATGGGTGAGAGGTGTGTGCAGGGGTCTGCAGGATGGGTTGAGAGGTGTGTGCAGGGGTCTGCAGGATGGGTTGAGAGGTGTGTGCAGGGGTCTGCAGGATGGGTTGAGAGGTGTGTGCAGGGGTCTGCAGGATGGGTTGAGAGGTGTGTGCAGGGGTCTGCAGGATGGGTTGAGAGGTGTGTGCAGGGGTCTGCAGGATGGGTTGAGAGGTGTGTGCAGGGGTCTGCAGGATGGGTTGAGAGGTGTGTGCAGGGGTCTGCAGGATGGGTTGAGAGGTGTGTGCAGGGGTCTGCAGGATGGGTTGAGAGGTGTGTGCAGGGGTCTGCAGGATGGGTTGAGAGGTGTGTGCAGGGGTCTGCAGGATGGGTTGAGAGGTGTGTGCAGGGGTCTGCAGGATGGGTTGAGAGGTGTGTGCAGGGGTCTGCAGGATGGGTTGAGAGGTGTGTGCAGGGGTCTGCAGGATGGGTTGAGAGGTGTGTGCAGGGGTCTGCAGGATGGGTGAGAGGTGTGTGCAGGGGTCTGCAGGATGGGTTGAGAGGCGTGTGCAGGGGTCTGCAGGATGGGTTGAGAGGCGTGTGCAGGGGTCTGCAGGATGGGTTGAGAGGCGTGTGCAGGGGTCTGCAGGATGGGTTGAGAGGCGTGTGCAGGGGTCTGCAGGATGGGTTGAGAGGCGTGTGCAGGGGTCTGCAGGATGGGTTGAGAGGCGTGTGCAGGGGTCTGCAGGATGGGTTGAGAGGCGTGTGCAGGGGTCTGCAGGATGGGTTGAGAGGCGTGTGCAGGGGTCTGCAGGATGGGTTGAGAGGTGTGTGCAGGGGTCTGCAGGATGGGTTGAGAGGTGTGTGCAGTTGTCCTAAGAGATGGTTTGAGAGGTGTGTGCAGGTGTCCTAGGGGATGGGTTGAGAGGTGTGTGCAGGTGTCCTAGGGGATGGTTTGAGAGGTGTGTCCAGGGGTCTTAAGAGATGGTTTGAGAGGTGTGTGCAGGGGTCCTAAGGCATGGTTTAAAACTGAGGATCGCAGATAGCTCAGATTGTATTCACTTGTATTTTATAACGTGACACACAGTTAAAGATGTATCGTCTTCATACAGCTGGTATTGTGTAACTGATATGGTAGTCATATCAGTTACACAAACATGTGAAATAACTTTGATATCCTATCCTTGCTTCTTAATAAAAAAACAAATGCAATCTTTGACAACAGAAACATGCAGGGTCAAGGTTTTCCAGAACATTCCTCAAATGCACTCTTTAAGCATCTAGGTGAAGTTTGAATGCATGTTCCTCCACCATGCCCCCGGGAATACTTTATATTTGTTCACAAAAACACCAATGTCTAGTTTGTCATGAATTATCTTTGGAAAGGGATTCTAATGCATTTCTCTGTGTGCCTCATTTAGAAAAAAAAAACTTCAATTCAATAACAAGCGTTTCAACTAGAGGTGTTTTTCACGGCCGTCACTTTCTCAATGTACCTCACTCCCTGTGCTATGAAGCTAATGGCTCTGTTATCTTTCCGTGACAGGAGCCTACTGTCTCTCAGTTCTCGACTACGACAACACGAAAGGCCTGAATGTGAAACACTACAAAATCCGCAAGCTGGACAGCGGCGGGTTCTACATCACATCACGGACGCAGTTCAGCAACCTGCAGCAGCTGGTCACCTACTACCACAGTGAGTGCAGGGAACACAATCCAACTGCAGACATGAGCCTCCCATCCCATTGCTAACCCAGGAGGAGAAAACCTGCGCTTCCTGGAAGCATTATTATTATTATTATTATTATTATTATTATTATTATTATTATTATTATTATTATTATTATTATTATTTCTTTAAGCGACTTACAGTTGTTACAAAATACCACAATACAAAGTATCACATTACAGATAAGAGCAGTTATAAAGTACAGTGAAATCAGTTTAAAATAAGATCAAATTCAAATAAGAGCAAAATAAAGAATGCAGTAAATAATTACATTTAAGAGCGATTTCGACTAAGAGCAGTTAAACGTATAGTAAAAATATTTGGTTATAAGAATAAATTCCATTAAGAGCATGTAGTAACTACCATAAATGGAAAAGAACGATTTCAAATAAGAGCAATAACAAAAAACATGAATACGGATATCTTTCAGAATACAATCAAGTACGAGATATAGGAAATAGTTGTAATTAAGAGCAGCAGTAGAATACAGCAAGGTAAGGAGCAGTTCAGTGCAAGTACAAGATGATGCAAGTACTGGTACAATTGGGTGCCATATAGTCCAGAGTTGTGAGGTTTACAGATGCTGTCTGAACAAGTGTGTCTTGAGGAGGTGCCGGAAGGGGGTCAGGGACTTGAGCAGTCTTGATATCCATGGGTAGGTCGTTCCTCCAGTCTGTCTGTGTCCATGTAAATGTAGAGTAGGTGTTGTATCAAGCAAGTTTACTTGAATCGATCTGTAAGCATCTCCCCCGTGTGGTCTTCCCCCCCAGATCACGCAGATGGACTGTGCCACTGTCTGACCGAGGTCTGCCCCACCCTGAAGCCCCAGACTCAGGGACTGGCCCGGGACGCCTGGGAGATACCGAGGGAGTCTCTGCGTTTGGAACTCAAGCTGGGACAAGGCTGCTTCGGGGAGGTCTGGATGGGTAAGCACTGCCAGAGACACAGAGAGAGAGAGACACACACACACACACACACACACACACAGAAACACAGTGAGAGAGCGAGAGACACACACAGATAGAGACACACGCAAGCAAAATTATAAGTTATTTTTATTTTTATATATATATATATATATATATATATATATATATATATATATATATATATATATATATATAATATATATATATATATATATATATATATATATATATATATATATATATATATATATATATATATATATATATATACTGTATATACAACCTTCACTGTGATGGGTGAGGAAGGCACTGCCCAGCCAGCCAGCCTGCCCCTCAGCAGGTGCAGCAGGGGCTCTATGGCCAGTGAGTAGAGTATGCCAAACAGGGAGCAGCCCGTGTCATACCCTGTACGCTGCTGAAGGGCTGTCTCAGCCCATTGTTAATCTTTAAAACACAAAAACATTTAAATATAAAAGCCGAATATAAGAAATAAAAACAAGGCCAAACCTGAAGGCCTCCAGGGTTTTAAAGAGGTATGTGTGGTCGACCCTGTCAAATGCCTTTTCTTGGTTTAGGAGACCAGCCCTACATTAAGATCACACATATTTGTTAGAGATAAAAAGTCACACGTTAAAACAAACAAGTTATCGAATATGGAGTGTTGCTCATTATAAGTCTGTTTGCCATACATTTTGAAATTATTTTAAAATTGGAAAATAAAGGTGATGCAGGTCTCCAGTTTTTAAGCAGGCACCGGTCACCCTTCTTGGGCAGCAATGTGATCACTGCCCTACGGCAGCTGAGGGTTCCTTGTGTGTGAGGCTCTCTCAGTATGTGGAGCAAGTCCTCCCCTGTTACATTCCACAGTTTTTTAAAGAATTCAGCGGGCAGTCCATCGATCCCTGGAGTCTTGTCACTGGAGAGCTGTGTGATACGGCGGTCAGCTTCTGGTAGATCAGTGGCTCATTCAGGTGGTATTGTTCCTCCTCACTAATGCTGGGCAGACCCTGGAGCAGGTGGTCAGTGTCCTGATGGTCGCACGGCTCGTTCTTATATAGCTGGCTGTAGAACTGCACCGCCTCCCTGTTAATCTCCTCCCGGCTGTTGGCTGTACAGCTCTCTGCTGCAGGGCGTCCGGGCACAGCTGCCGGCTGTCTGCTCTCTACCGCAGGGCATCCGGGCACAGCTGTCGGCCGTCTGCTCTCTGCCGCAGGGCATCCGGGCATAGCTGTCGGCTGTCTGCTGTCTGCCGCAGGGCGTCCGGGCACAGCTGCCGGCTGTCTGCTCTCTGCCGCAGGGCATCCGGGCATAGCTGTCGGCTGTCTGCTGTCTGCCGCAGGGCGTCCGGGCACAGCTGCCGGCTGTCTGCTCTCTGCCGCAGGGCATCCGGGCACAGCTGTCGGCCATCTGCTCTCTGCCGCAGGGCATCCAGGCACAGCTGCCGGCTGTCTGCTCTCTGCCGCAGGGCGTCCAGGCACAGCTGCCGGCTGTCTGCTGTCCTCTTCTCCAGGCCGAAGAAGAAACTGGTAGGGGCGCCCATGTCAACTCCACGAAAGCACAAGCACTCCCTTCACGCTCTTCACCAGCAGGCTTCCCAGCTTGTGTTTCTGCAGGGTATTGCTCTGTGTCCAGGCTCTTCTCAAGGTGGAGGATTTTTGTCTCCAGCTCTGTCATGGCTGCGTTCAGTGACTTGGTTGCATTAAGTGTGTACTGCTGACAAAATATTTTATATTTTTATAATGTTTTTTCTTTGTTTTCCAAATATACCAGAACTAGTGGAATTGTTCAGTCAATGTCGTGTCTTGTAATAATGAGATATTGCCAGTAAGAGGTGCTGTGTGGCTCTGAGGGAGCAATGTTGTGATTTATTAGGCAGTGATGGTCAGAGAGACTGCTAGGGGTGATGCTGGCTTTAATGAATTCATTTAAGGTGAGTCTGTAAAGTGTACAAACGGTCCAGCCTCACCATATACACTCTGAGCAAGAGCGAGACGAGGTGTAGTCATGTATGAGGGTGCAGACACCTCCAGATGCACTCTGAGCGAGAGTGAGACCAGGTGTACTGCCGTGTATGAGGATGCAGACACCTCCAGATGCACTCTGAGCGAGAGGGAGACCAGGTGTACTGCCGTGTATGAGGGTGCAGACACCTCCAGATGCACTCTGAGCGAGAGTGAGACCAGGTGTACTGCCGTGTATGAGGATGCAGACACCTCCAGATGCACTCTGAGCGAGAGCGAGACCAGGTGTACTGCCATGTATGAGGGTGCAGACACCTCCAGATGCACTCTGAGCGAGAGCGAGACCAGGTGTACTGCCATGTATGAGGGTGCAGACACCTCCAGATGCACTCTGAGCGAGACCAGGTGTACTGTCGTGTATGAGGATGCAGACACCTCCAGATGCACTCTGAGCGAGAGCGAGACCAGGTGTACTGCCGTGTATGAGGGTGCAGACACCTCCAGATGTCAACAAGGTCACTGGACTTTAAAACTGCTGCCAACTCTCTCGCGGCTTGGGGATGGGGTTCCTCATTATTCCTATCAATGTTAAAATCAGTTGTGCAAATAAACCCCACCTCCTACGTCATCATTATTAATACTAAAAAGAGCTTGCTTTAATTTATTACAAATTTAAAATGAGTTCCCTCTGCCAATTTTTAGGAGCAAAAATATTAATAAAAATATACACTGCTTAGCACACATGCCCCCTTGTGACAGAGATCGAATGATTCTTGGTGTTAGATCTCCCTCCCAACTTGCGATTGCAAAGTGTAAAGGGAACAGAATACCGTGGACTAAATGGCATGACAGTTTATTCCCAGGGTTAGGTGGAAGTCGGCCATCTAGAAAGGGGGTGGAGCTACAGTATACAAACTCAATGACTTGGACGGGACACGGCGTGGCATCCGCAGATTGGAGGAGCAGATACGCTCGTTAACCAAGGGGTCATGAGTGAGGGTAAAAAAGGGGACGTAGTAAAGTGATCTGTTCCTTTGTAAATGGTTAGAACAAGACCTAAAGGAGACCTGTATTGTGAACCGTGAGTGTTTTGTTTGTATTCTTGAAATGTATTTGTTAACGACTGTAAGTCGCCCTGCTAAGAAATAAATAAATAATGGTCTAAATTGTCCTTGTTTGTTATTTAGACAGCTAACACAATTTGGAGCTGTCGCTAAAAGCCAGCACTAAACCAGACAACATCACTGCACTTGTTTTCACAGAGGATTGTATTTGCACTACGAGCACTAATTCATTCACTAACGAACTGTGTCTGTGTTTTGTGTTACATGTGGGTGTATAAAGGACGGGACTTTTGGTTACGGGTCAAACCCGGGGATTATAAATAAAGTGATACACGCCGCTGATTCACTTTACTTCATTATTGTTTACTGTTGTTTGCACCTGGATATCGTTGTCTGTCTGTTTGTTCTGCACTGCTGTATTACCTTCACCTGTACACACTTACCCACTTTGCCACACCCTTCCACTCTGCAAGCCACTCCACCTCAATCTCTCTGTGTCAGAAACATGCACCCTCCACTCCACTGGCCACTCTGTCTCAATCTCCCTGTCAGAAACACACCCCCTTCACTCTGCTGGCCACTCTGTCTCAATCTCCCTGTCAGAAACACACCCCCTCCACTCCGCTGACCACTCTGTCTCAATCGCAGTCAGAAACACACCCCCTCCACTCCGCTGGCCACTCTGTCTCAATCTCCTGTCAGAAACACACCCCTTCACTCTGCTGGCCACTCTGTCTCAATCTCCCTGTCAGAAACACACCCCCTCCACTCCGCTGACCACTCTGTCTCAATTTCCCTGTCAGAAACACACCCCCTCCACTCTGCTGGCCACTCTGTCTCAATCGCAGTCAGAAGCACACCCCCTCCACTCTGCTGGCCACTCTGTCTCAATCTCCCTGTCAGAAACACACCCCCTCTACTCTGCTGGCCACTCTGTCTCAATCTCCCTGTCAGAAACACACCCCCTTCACTCTGCTGGCCACTCTGTCTCAATCTCCCTGGAAACACACCCCCTTCCACTCCGCTGACAACTCTGTCTCAATCTCCCTGTCAGAAACACACCCCCTCCACTCCGCTGGCCACTCTGTCTCAATCTCCCTGGAAACACCCCCCCTCCACTCCGCTGACAACTCTGTCTCAATCTCCCTGTCAGAAAGCGACTTGATGCTTTCAAAGCCCAACAAAAAACGATTAATAAATAAACACAAAATAAGAAAAGAAAATGTAGAGCAATATTCCGCTCCTACTACACACAGCGTCCTGCTCTACTGCCTCCCTGCAAGCTCCTACCACCGATCCCCAATCCTGAGAGAGAGACCCTAAAGAGTGAATACCTGGTCAGGGTGAGAGACACAAACAGAAGCAAACTCCACCTGGCCATCGAAACAGGACACCACAGACAGTATTACACTTTGTTTTTGTGTACAAGTTTATTATTATTTGAACAGTAATATTGTAATTACGGTTTATTGTGAGTTCTTTCTCTGGTCGTTTTTCTGTTCTTTACAGGGATTGAGGTTACCACACCGGTATCGTACCGACCCGGTGCAAGTCACCGCATGTGGAGCGTGCCGAGGCTCAGAGTACAGTACCGACCCGGTGCGAGTCACCGCACGCGAAGAGTGCCGAGGCTGAGAGTACAGTACCGACCTGGTGCCAGTCACAGCACGTGGAGCGTGCCGAGGCTGAGAGTACAGTACCGACCCGGTGCGAGTCACTGCCCGCGGAGCGTGCCGAGGCTGAGAGTACAGTACCGACCTGGTGCCAGTCACAGCACGCGGAGCGTGCCGAGACTGAGAGTACAGTACCGACCCGGTGCGAGTCACCGCACGCGGAGCGTGCCGAGGCTGAGAGTACAGTACCGACCTGGTGCCAGTCACAGCACGCGGAGTGTGCCGAGGCTGAGAGTACAGTACCGACCTGGTGCCAGTCACAGCACGCGGAGCGTGCCGAGGCTGAGAGTACAGTACCGACCTGGTGCCAGTCACAGCACGCGGAGCGTGCCGAGGCTGAGAGTACAGTACCGACCTGGTGCCAGTCACAGCACGCGGAGCGTGCCGAGGCTGAGAGTACAGTACCGACCTGGTGCCAGTCACAGCACGCGGAGTGTGCCGAGGCTGAGAGTACAGTACCGACCTGGTGCCAGTCACAGCACGCGGAGTGTGCCGAGGCTGAGAGTACAGTACCGACCTGGTGCCAGTCACAGCACGCGGAGTGTGCCGAGGCTGAGAGTACAGTACCGACCCGGTGCGAGTAAACGCACGTGTAGTGTACTGAGGCGCTGAACCATCCTGATCCAGTACCAGAGGACTTGGTTTGGGTCTTGAACTGCCATCTTTTAGTTGTACTGTTCCAGTGTTACAGTACTATACACCTTATTACAATACTGTACAGTGGCGTTGCTTCTTGAGCAGACTGAGGCAGCAGTTTTTCACATTACTGTACACTGCACTCACCATGTTACATTACTGGACAGCAGCGCTGTGTAGAATTGCACTTATGACGGCTTTGGTACACTCACCCATTCGGTAATGGTTACATTTATTATTTGATAGGGAACATTGTGTTATTATCATAACCCTGGTTCCCTGAATTAGAAAAGATAAATGAAGCTGGCATCTGTGCCTGCAGTCGTCTTATGCTCTCGGGGACAGGCATGACTGCGTCACAGGCTCTAGCGTGCAGCTTTGGTATTTCATTCAGGTTTCTTATGCTCTCGGGGGCGGGCATGACTGCGTCACAGGCTCTAGCGTGCAGCTTTGGTATTTCATTCAGGTTTCTTATGCTCTCGGGGGTGAGCATGACCGCGTCACAGGCTCTAGCGTGCAGCTTTGGTATTTCATTCACGTTTCTTATGCTCTTGGGGGCGGGCATGACTGGGTCACAGGCTCTAGCGTGCAGCTTTGGTATTTCATTCACGTTTCTTATGCTCTCGTGGGCGGGCATGACTGCGTCACAGGCTCTAGCGTGCAGCTTTGGTATTTCATTCACGTTTCTTATGCTCTCAGGGGCGGGCATGACTGGGTCACAGGCTCTAGCGTGCAGCTTTGGTATTTCATTCACGTTTCTTATGCTCTCGGGGGCATGACTGCTTCGCAGGCTCTCGCGTGCAGGTTCGGTATTTCATTCAGGTTTCTTGTGTTGCAGTGCAGACTCAGCTTCAGGCTCCACTGGCTCCGGGTCAGGGGGCTGCTCCATCTCCCTGATCGCTCCCCACCAGGAGCTCCCTGATCCTGCTCTGCTTCAGCCCCATCCCTCTTTATCGGTCAATGTTTCCTGATGTCCCTGAGCTCCACAAATAAAACACCCCATTGTATCTGAACTGGCAAAAACAACGCAATTCGTCCCATCTGCATTAAAATCTCATGATACCTCAATAATTGAATTTAGATCATTTTGTATAATAAACACTTGTCTCTAAATGACAATACATGTTTTACTCTGGAGGTTTAACATCCGAGAGCAATCGTCTTAATGGGGTACATTCATTTTCCATATTGCACTAATTCTCTTTCCAGTAAGACATTAGTCAGTATTACTTTTGTTATGGGTATCACTAAAGGTAACACTTCAGTAAATGAGAAGCTTGTTTATAAAAGCTTAGTATTCTAAATATTATAAATTTAATTTATAGCTAAACAACCATACATTTTTCTGCGGTTTTAAATAAATGTGTTTGTGTGTTTAAAGTGTATAGTAGTGGTCAACTAGCAGTTTCAATATTTAGCTGTTTGAATTGAAAGGAAAGTTGTTCTAAAGCATGCGGTTTCAGATGGACGGATTCAACCATTACATATAAATATGATTTTAGAACATTAAAAAAGCAGTAATTTTCAAAAAGGTGTTCAAACTGTGTGTATGCAAATAAGAGCCAGACGTTATTAAATACTTGATTTATTATTATTTTTATAAGAGGTGACGAGTCACCTTGACTGTTCTGCAGATTAGTCATCGTTCTCCTCCAGTACGTCCCCTTGTGAGTCCTGTAGTGGAGGGGCTGGTCTCCTGATGCCCGGGCTGTGTTCTCCTCCAGAACGTCCCCTTGCGAGTCCTATAGTGGCGGGGCTGGTCTCCTGATGCCCGGGTTGTGTTCTCCTCCACAGGCACTTGGAACGGCACGACGCAGGTGGCGATCAAGACCCTGAAAACAGGCACCATGTCCCCCGAGGCCTTCCTGCAGGAGGCGCAGGTGATGAAGAAGCTGCGGCACGAGAAGCTGGTGCAGCTGTACGCCGTCGTCTCAGAGGAGCCCATCTACATCGTCACAGAGTACATGAGCCAAGGTGAGAGCAGCAAGCCAACACAGACTCAGTGCAAGGTTCCACTCACTGATCTAACTGAGCTTGAACCAGACATCTATGTATTACCATTAGATTAGTCTAAATGAAACACTACTCCCACGAGAGGGAAGAGGGATCTGCTGGTGAGAGTGGGGAAGGATAATGATCTCCAGGCTGACTCTCTCTCACTCTGTCCCTCCCTCATTCACCCCTTCATAGGCAGCCTGCTCGATTTCCTGAAAGGAGACACAGGGAAGTTGTTGCGGCTCCCTCAGCTGGTGGACGTGGCCTCTCAGGTGAGTCCCAGGCTTCAATGTCTAATTCCCTTAATTGTGCTTAACTTGATTGAACTTAACTTGGCTGACCCCAACAGCTATGTAAACACCGAGGCTGACCCCAACAGCTATGTAAACACCGAGGCTGACCCCTGCAGCTATGTAAACACCGAGGCTGACCCCTGCAGCTATGTAGACACCGAGGCTGACCCCAACAGCTATGTAAACACCGAGGCTGACCCCTGCAGCTATGTAAACACCGAGGCTGACCCCTGCAGCTATGTAGACACCGAGGCTGACCCCTGCAGCTATGTAAACACCGAGGCTGACCCCTGCAGCTATGTAAACACCGAGGCTGACCCCTGCAGCTATGTAAACACCGAGGCTGACCCCTGCAGCTATGTAGACACCGAGGCTGACCCCTGCAGCTATGTAGACACCGAGGCTGACCCCTGCAGCTATGTAGACACCGAGGCTGACCCCTGCAGCTATGTAAACACCGAGGCTGACCCCTGCAGCTATGGCCAACAGTTTTGCATCGCCTAGAATTTAAGATTGAGACATAATAAAAAATATATGAACATAATTTAGATGTTTTATTTAACATCTAATAATCAAATAAACTACAAAATGATATTGCAAGAGTTTACTGGAAGCTGTAATAGTAGTACAATATTTATTGTTAGATTTTGAAATATCACATTTTTAAAGTTTTTGTTAAGTATATGGAAAACTACAAAGCGGTATATAATTCAGTTTGTTAATGTAACGTTATTCAGCAGGTTAATCGACTTTATGAAGCTAAATTTGTTAATTCTATCGGGTGATGCAAAACGTGTTGTCATAACTGTAGGGATTGAAATGCCTATTTTTGACAATGGAAAAACTTTCAGGCAAAATTGAAAACATTTAACAGCTGACTAACTTTGAAATGTTTACTATGACTAGTTACCACTTTAAATAAATAAACCCCCTAATCATGTGTTTCCTGATGTCTAGGGCTGTTTGTAAACACCCTGCTTGTTTGCTATATTTTAGAACTGCATTGAATCTTTTAAAACGATTGATTCATGTTTAAAGGTCATTTTATGTTAAACGCTTCTTCTGTCCATCTGAACCTGCATGCTTTACAATGACTTTGTTTCAATTCAAACAGCTGAATACAATTCCAGTATTGACATTGCTATTTCCCCAGTAGTAGACCCTGTAAACACACAGGAAGGTGATGCTGTTGTTCAGTGTATCGTCTTGCTGGTAAGAAAAGGGTTTGAAAGTGCAGCGTGTGATTCGTCGCCTTTCTTTTTCAGTCCACTGTGTGCTGCTGCCCCTTCTGTACTCTTCCCTCTGTGCCCTTAGATTGCAGCTGGCATGGCCTACGTAGAGAGGATGAACTACGTTCACCGGGACCTGCGGGCGGCTAACATCCTGGTCGGGGACAGTCTGGTGTGCAAGGTGGCTGACTTCGGACTGGCTCGACTCATAGAGGACAATGAATACACTGCCAGACAGGGTGAGCATGCAACCTCCCTGGCGACCACTGGGGGGCACCAAATCAAACACACAATTACACTGCCAGACAGGACGAAACCTTATTTAAAAGGCATGTCGTATGCAGACAGGCTAAAAGAATGGAATCTATTGAATCTTCTTGAACCAAGAAGACTACGCGGTGATCTGATTCAACCATTCAAAATTCTAAAATGTATCTAAAAGTCCCAGGGGACTTTTTCGACCTGAAAAAAGAAACAAGGACCAGGGGTCACAAATGGAGATTAGATAAAGGGGTATTCAGAACAGAAAATAGGAGGCACTTTTTTACACAGAGAATTGTGAGGGTCTGGAACCAACTCCCCAGTAATGTTGTTGAAGCTGACACCCTGGGATCCTTCAAGAAGCTGCCTGATGAGATTCTGGGATCAATAAGCTACTAACAACCAAACAAGCAAGATGGGCCGAATGGCCTCCTCTCATTTGTAAACTTTCTTATGTTTTTATACAGGATGTAGTCTGAGATTTGAGGACTTTCTCAACCCCGTCGTTTTTATATTTGATTTTTAAATGTGTTTATTATTAGTAATAATATCAGGAGGTTGTTCCTATATTTGATTTTTAAATGTTTATTATTAGTAATAATATCAGGATCACATATTACTTCCTTATCCTACACACACGTTTCTAATAAATGAACCAGTTTGAGTCTTACTGAAAACTAGAGCATTCTCAACAAGAACACCCCTCAACTGCTGAGAGCCATTGACCATTGGAAACAGAGCCCTGAAACTTCTCTTTGTCTCCCGATCAGGTGCCAAGTTCCCAATCAAGTGGACATCCCCCGAGGCAGCTCTGTATGGCCGCTTCACCATCAAGTCAGACGTCTGGTCCTTCGGAGTCCTGCTGACTGAGCTCGCCACCAAGGGCCGGGTGCCCTACCCAGGTAGGAGGCTAACACAGCACTGAGGAATCAAGAGAGGGTGCTCTACCCAGGTAGGAGGCTAACACAGCACTGAGGAATCAAGAGAGGGTGCTCTACCCAGGTAGGAGGCTAACACAGCACTGAGGAATCAAGAGAGGGTGCTCTACCCAGGTAGGAGGCTAACACAGCACTGAGGAATCAAGAGAGGGTGCTCTACTCAGGTAGGAGGCTAACACAGCACTGAGGAATCAAGAGAGGGTGCTCTACCCAGGTAGGAGGCTAACACAGCACTGAGGAATCAAGAGAGGGTGCTCTACCCAGGTAGGAGGCTAACACAGCACTGAGGAATCAAGAGAGGGTGCTCTACCCAGGTAGGAGGCTAACACAGCACTGAGGAATCAAGAGAGGGTGCTCTACCCAGGTAGGAGGCTAACACAGCACTGAGGAATCAAGAGAGGGTGCTCTACCCAGGTAGGAAGCTAACACAGCACTGAGGAATCAAGCGAGGGTGCTCTATCCTAACACTAACACAGGCTAACACACACAGCAGAGATGAGGAATCAATCAGTCCTTTGTTGGCTGTCATAGAGCTCCGGAGCTGCTCTCTACTTATAATATAATAATCTGTATTTATAGAGCACCTTTCATGCTGTAAGATTCAAGGTACGTCATACAAGTTCTTCTACTTGCCTATTTTAACACTAAGATATATTTCATTGAAATTATGTCTACAGTTCACATGCCATTGCACAAGCTTCCAGTGTTGTATAAATGATAATTACACATCTAGAGTTTGTTGAATAAGTAGGCTATCCCTCTGCAGTGGCTTGTTCTCTGCTAATATTGAAACATTGGAGCTTGTATTCTGTGGATGACAGTGCCCTCCAAATCACCAAATCAGTTCACACTACATTAAAATAAACTGCCTCTTGCATTTAGAGCCACTGTATGAAAGCGTTGTATTAATGTAGCTTTTATTAGGTACTGTAGCATTATAATACAATCATAATAAAGTTAAAGAAAGGATGCTTCATTGGCAGTGATGTTAATAGCCTTAATACAAGATACACTTCTTACCTGTGTGTCTTTACCTAAGTTCTGCTCCTGGCAGTGCTGCAGAGTTGTATTGCGTGTGTTTTAGCTGTGAGAATTCAGCTGCGTACAGAGCTGCTTCTGTAAGTGGCTAGATCAGCCAAACTGTCTTGGAAGTTAGAGCCAGAGCCATCTAGTGATCGGCTGCTTTGGATCCAGATTCCTATTGTGGGCGATACAGATGAAGACACTTTATTTGATCTGGTCTCCAGATGGTCTCCAGATATAGGAGGCTGTGTGGTCCAGTGGTTAAAGAAAAGGGCTTGTAACCAGGAGGTTCCCGGTTCAAATCCCACCTCAGCCACTGACTAATTGTGTGACCCTGAGCAAGTCACTTAACCTCCTTGTGCTCCGTCTTTCGGGTGAGACGTAATTGTAAGTGACTCTGCAGCTGATGCATAGTTCACACACCCTAGTCTCTGTAAGTCGCCTTGGATAAAGGCATCTGCTAAATAAACAAATAATAATAATAATAATAATGTCAATAGCAGGCAATCAGAAGGGAAGCGCAGCTCTTGGTTTTGTGTAAATTCCTCTGAGAATACTGGGATTGCAATAAGAGCCGGTCTGAATGATGGCACCATCCTGAAAGGTAAGAGAACAGAACAATGAAAGACATTTTACACCATTTACTCATCAGTCTTATCCAAGCGTCCATTATCATCCGGTCCTGGTTTGGGGTACAGATTGTATTAAACACATGTTTACAAGTGCACGTTCCACTGCACTATATGGTCATTTTCCAGTAGGAATTGTTGTGGAAGGACTAATAATGTGCACCCAACTGTACATAAGGGTGTATTTCCTTCAGTGGGTTTGGTGACAGATCACTACTACACATCATTACAATAAGAAGAATAAAAGAATGTTATATTGATCAAAATGTGAGAAACAGATATATGCAACAATGTAAGTGTGACATGCAGATGTATGCGCAGAAAGATACCCCAGATATCTCAGAATCTGATAAGCTCAATAACCTCTGATCAATATTGATACCACGTTTCATGACAATTGGGTCAACGGTTCTCCAGCTATATAGAGAAATGAAGTGTGACATACAGTACATATGTACGACTGCCTGAACTATATGCACTTTGCAGGGGATGAGAACAACAGTATTAATAGTGTGTCTCTGTGCGTCTCCCCTCCTCTCCTGCAGGGATGAGAACAACAGTATTAATAGTGTGTCTCTGTGCGTCTCCCCTCCTCTCCTGCAGGGATGAGAACAACAGTATTAATCGTGTGTCTCTGTGCGTCTCCCCTCCTCTCCTGCAGGGATGAGAACAACAGTATTAATAGTGTGTCTCTGTGCGTCTCCCCTCCTCTCCTGCAGGGATGAGAACAACAGTATTAATCGTGTGTCTCTGTGCGTCTCCCCTCCTCTCCTGCAGGGATGAGAACAACAGTATTAATAGTGTGTCTCTGTGCGTCTCCCCTCCTCTCCTGCAGGGATGGTGAATCGGGAGGTGCTGGACCAGGTGGAGCGTGGCTACAGGATGCCCTGTCCGGCCGAATGCCCCGACTCGCTCCACGACTTGATGCTGACCTGCTGGAGGAAGGAGGCTGAGGAGCGGCCCACCTTTGAATACCTGCAGAGCTTCCTGGAGGACTACTTCACTTCCACAGAGCCGCAGTACCAGCCTGGAGAGAACCTCTAGAACTGAACCCACTGCCAGGGGTCTACCACTAGAGCGAGCTATTCAAACACTGACCCTACCCTGCCAGGGGTCTACCACTAGAGCGAGCTATTCAAACACTGACCCTACCCTGCCAGGGGTCTACCACTAGAGCACGCTATTCAAACACTGACCCTACCCTGCCAGGGGTCTACCACTAGAGCACGCCATTCAAACACTGACCCTACCCTGCCAGGGGTCTACCACTAGAGCACGCTATCCAGCTGCTCCTGGGTTTATTTCCAATGAATTTTATTTTTGAATGCTTGTAAAAGCAGGGATTCCTTCTGATTTCAGGTCCGTTTTTGATAGGTGATGCTGGGGCTGGTATCTTCTCAACTACAGTGTTTAGAAGGCTGCTTTGCTGATCTTCGCCTTCCTGTTATTTTTGAATTCTGTTTTGTTACTCAGTTATGCTGGTAGGTTTTGTTTCTTGAATGTGCCATAGTCTCGAATTCCCTGAGGCCTGCAGGCACTGGAAGTTGTGTAAAAGAGCCCAATCAGTCATTCCCAGGGCCTGTTAAAAACCAAAACCTGATTTTGCTGATTTTTTTCCTTGTGACTTGTTAAACAGAAAGTGTGTGAGGGGTATTTTTTAACTGTAGTCTTCCAAGCTTGTGGTCCTGTACTTCCACAGTCGATAGGGACATGGAGGTTGGAAAGCAGGCCAGCTACCCCATGCGGCACTCAGTACCTTGCCTGGGCGAGCGGACAGACGGTCGCTTCATGTTTGGGTTAATGAACAATGATGGTGTTGGCACTGTGCTGACCCGACCTGCTTAAGCTGGACTCTGGTGTGTGTGTTGTGCAGGGATGTCACGGTGCTGACCCGACCTGGTTAAACTGGACTCTGGTGTGTGTGTTGTGCAGGGATGTCACGGTGCTGACCCGACCTGGTTAAACTGGACTCTGGTGTGTGTTGTGCAGGGATGTCACGGTGCTGACCCGACCTGGTTAAACTGAACTCTGGTGTGTGTGTTGTGCAGGGATGTCACTGTGCTGACCCGACCTGGTTAAACTGAACTCTGGTGTGTGTGTTGTGCAGGGATGTTACTACAAGCTGACAGCAGGGGTGTGTATTTAGATAGGTTTCCTGTATTACATGAGGCTTCCATAACTTTGAGTAGATAAGATTGGTACAAAAGTAGCTTCAAATGTAATGGCTGTATTCCATTCCATTTACTATTTGATGGGGTAACGACCATGTTGAGGCTTCAGTTGCTCCAATACTCATTTTCTCTATTGTTTGGAGCTGCCACTGGAGAATCCAAAGTCCCAGGACTGAACAGCCTTCCTCATTCCATTCAATCATGTGACTTTTTAACTAGCCCCACTATTTCTATGTAGACAGAGTAGGTAGGGCTGGCAGAGCTGGAAACATTGTCACATGATTTGAATGGAATGAGGAGGATGTTCAGTCCAGCACTTCTGCAGACAAGCAGCGCCAAACAATAGAGAAAAATGAGAACTCCGTATTGGAGCTACAAAAACCAAAACATAGTAAGGGATGTAAGAGTGCAAATAAAATGACATTTGAAGCAATTTGTAATCCACACCCAGAATGAGGGTCCCTGTCCAGCTGCACTGTATACTAGCACTAGACCCCTATCCCTGTCCGGCTGCACTGTATACTAGCACTAGACCCCTATCCCTGTCTGGCTGCACTGTATACCAGCACTAGACCCCTATCCCTGTCTGGCTGCACTGTATACCAGCACTAGACCCCTATCCCTGTCAGGCTGCACTGTATACCAGCACTAAGACCCCTATTATCTCATTAGCCAGACCATATATTCAGAACTGATTTAGTACAACCTTCATTATTAACTACAAACCAGGAAACTACAGTCTATGTGCGTCCCAGACATCGGGTAGGGTAGGGTAGGGTAGGGTGGCTCCTCCACTGTGGCCAGTGTGACATGCTTTTAAAACCACAGTACTTTCACTGTTAGGCACTTCATGATTCCAGGATCCCTGCTGTGGTTTTGTTGTTTGTTTTTTGGCAATTGAAATGCATACAGGTTTGTTTTGTTTTGTATGTGTCTCCTGTTTGTACAATAATACTGAGTTTATAGGAAATGTGTTGCTGCCCCCTCTAATGGCGACTGCAAGACCTGCTTCTACTGGTCACTGATTTTAAATTCCAAGCCAGGATCTGTCATCCACATATGCATCTACAATCTACAAAGATCAAAGATTGTGTGTCTTCTGTATTTTCCATTTAGAAATTCCTTTACCTTCCTCCAGTATTTTCGTGTGTTTTGTGCAGTCTGTAGGGGTGATCAGATTAATAGCATCTCTGTATGGCTGTATTGGGGCTGATAAGGCTGCAGTATTGTTAAGTTTTGGAAATCTTCATCTGGATTATAAGGAGGCTTGAAAACAGCTATTAGAGGACCTGAAGAATTCTAAACCATTTAGCCAGTGCAGTGTTGCCATTGACTCCCTTAACCAGTGCGGTCATGCCATTGCCTCCCTTAACCAGTGCAGTCATGCCATTGACTCCCTTAGCCAGTGCAGTGTTACCATTGACTCCCTTAGCCAGTGCAGTGTTGCCATTGACTCCCTTAACCAGTGCGGTCATGCCATTGCCTCCCTTAACCAGTGCAGTCATGCCATTGACTCCCTTAGCCAGTGCAGTGTTGCCATTGACTCCCTTAACCAGTGCAGTCATGCCATTGACTCTTAACCAGTGCAGTCATGCCATTGCCTCCCTTAGCCAGTGCGGTCATGCCATTGTCTCCTTAGCCAGCAGTCGCTCCAGAGGCACCTCTGAATGAGCACGTTACTGCCCTCTGCTGATGGTTGTGTGTGATCTTTATTTCACTGTATGCCAGGGGTGGGCAATTCTGGTCCTGGATGGCCGGTGTCCCTCCTGGTGTTCGTTCCAACTGACCAATTAAGCTTTCAATAAGCACTTAATTGGTGCAATTAAGTAATTTAGGGTACAGTTGGAACAAAAACCAGGAGGGACCCTGGCCCTCCAGGACAGGAATTGCCCACCCCTGCTGTATGCAGTACACATTTTTTCGGAACCTCTGAATGAGCACGTTACTGCCCTCTGCTGATGGTTCCGTGCTGCAGCGGTGTTGCGTGTGATCTGTATTACACTGTATGCGGTACACATTTTTCTGAACCTGTGCAGATCTGAATATTTTCACCTGTGCCATTCCTTTAATCATGCTTTTTTAACATACACATAATTCTGTTTTAAAGGAAGGTGATTTTTAGTAAGAAGAACTCATGTAAAGTTTATGATGTGTTTTCTCCAGAATGAATGAAATTAGATACTTTGTACCTTACGGCTGTAACATGCCTCTTCATGGTGTAATCTTATTTGTGCAATAAATACAATTTCAAAAATGAGAGTAGATTTACTGTATTCACAGGAACACATGAAACAGAGTAATACTTCTATCAATCTAATGTACTCTGCAGTTCACGTTGTTAGAGATTGTTTGGGATTTAAAAATCCAGTTTTATTATCAGAGCTAATAAAGAGATACAATGATTATATAAAGCCTTTTATAACATGTGGATAAATAGGGCTTCTGCTTTTCAGTTTTAACCAACAGAAAAAACAAAGATAAAACAACCCGATACAAAAAAAAAAAAAAAAAAACCTGCAAAAAAAAAAGTGGGCAGTATTTATATTTGTAATTTGTATCGTAAATTTGTATTGATTCGTTCTGAGTGGCAGCAAATTCCCACATTTCTATTGGAGGATTGTGACACGCTCCTGAGATTTAAAACAAGATTAAAAGAAATGGAGGGTTGTTCTTGCTCGCGAGATTTAAAGCTATAGACAGTTCGATAGGCAGTATTGACACGCTCGTGAAATTTAAAACAGAATTGAAAATTGTGGCAAAATGTAAAAAATGCCTAAACACACACAAACCCTAGAAGAATATGCCTGTGACCACAAGGATTTCACTGTGGAAAACAGCAAAAGAAAGAAGGTACAATTGAAAAAGTGTGCAAGCACTGTCTAGTTACTATACATATTGCGACAGAAAAAAACCGAAAACAATATTTTCATACAGTTTATAAAATGTGAAAGCCCCCACCCACCCCCAAACAGAAGCCCTAATTGTAAACCTGATAACATGTGGGTTATAAACGTTATTATTAGGTTCGCACGCGAGTACCAGCAGAAATGGTTCAGTACTCAGCAATATTAGGGGTCATCATCAAAGTCACTGTCGAGCTCCACCTCTTCCTCCGATAGTTAAACAATTGGGATGTGAAGGATCAGGGTGTCTCGCGCCACGCCAGTGTCCCTCATACAGCACGAGCGACTTACATTCTGAGCCAGGAGATATGTTTCATTATTATTATTTATTTTATTCGTTAACAAGTGTGGGAGTTATGTAAAATCCCCCCCCCCCCATATTTTTTGTGAATAACATTTACATTTCTTTATGCATTCAAGTTATGGTGAATTGTGAATGCTTTAGAACATAAGAAAGTTTACTATTTTTAATCATTTAAAAATATAAAATAATAATAGTGTGGTTCGCTGGAGGACAGTGCAGCTGCGTCAGTAGAGGTCCAATCTCCAGTCAGTCGTGTATGCTGCCTGTAATAGGAGAGACTGATAATATGGCGCTGTACTAAAGCAATATATTTAATGATTTTCATTAATAAACAGAGAGGTTTATTTTCTACAACCAACACTCATCCACATACACAGGAGAGAAGGTTTGCGTCGTGTGAGAAGTTTTAAGGGGGGCTTGATTAGGGTGGTAATTAATAATTTAGCACCAGTAGCCTCTGGTGCTAAACATTCAAAAGAGTTTCGCACCAGTTTTCAAAGTGATTTGCACCCTGTCAAGGATGCTGGGTTCAGGATCAAAGGTTCCAGCGTCATCTTGCATGTATGAATGTGCATGAGGGCAGAAAGGTGTGAGGCTGATGGGGGGGGGGGATCAGTATTTGTTTATTAAAATGTTGACATATGAAAACCTAAGCTCACAAGCAGCACTGCTTAACCCTTTCAGGACCGCTTAACCCTTTCAAGTATTTTTCACTGCGATGCTCATAGGGTAGTCATAGGGTTTGCTCGAGTCGGGTAGTCACGGTTTGCTCGAGTCGGGTAGTCACAGGGTTTGCTCGAGTCGGGTAGTCACAGGGTTTGCTCGAGTCGGGTAGTCACAGGGTTTGCTCGAGTCGGGTAGTCACAGGGTTTGCTCGAGTCGGGTAGTCACAGGGTTTGCTCGAGTCGGGTAGTCACAGGGTTTGCTCGAGTCGGGTAGTCACAGGGTTTGCTCGAGTCGGGTAGTCACAGGGTTTGCTCGAGTCGGGTAGTCACAGGGTTTGCTCGAGTCGAGTAGTCACAGGGTTAGCTCGAGGCGGGTAGTCAGAGTTTGCTCGAGTCGAGTACAGTAGAGTCACCTATCTGGCTCGAGTCAATTCGAGTCAATCAGCTTCATTTTACAGGAGATTAGCAATCTACAAGTAAAAAAAGGAACATTTCAATTGAAAATATATTATTGAGATGCACAATAATGTGGTCACACTTGCCTCACCATTAAAGGTCCACGGTTTCTGCCATGTTTTGTCTCTCCATTACAGTAAATTCATGATTTCTTGGCCTATTTATAAACAGACTTTGTTACTGACTATACAGAGGCCCTATTTCCTATGCTCAATTGGGTTGGCTGTGCAATAATGGATACCACGAAACAAAACAATGCGTTTAACCATTTATCAATTTTACCTTCACCTTCTCTTTTATTAGATACCTTAACCATATGAAAGGAACATTTTGTAGCATTTAATCTTGCTTCTAGGCCTTAAAACATATTAGTTACAAAGGAAAACAGTTCAAGTAATGCAACTGAGGCGAAATCAGAGTTTTAACACCATTGCATCCTCGCACATACATGCTCCAGTTCAAAATCAATAAACTGTAATTTGCTTAATATTACAGAAAGAAATGTATCTTGAAAGGCTAATAGTTTAGATAATAATGCGTGTTACAAAATAAGTAATTTTTATTATTCAGATAAAAAAGGGTTGTTCATGAATATGTTTAAAAAAAAGTTTAGAATAAAAAAAATATTTCACACAGAACACATTGCACCGTAAACCCTTTAACCACCTCTGCATAGCACAATAAAATCCCAGCTGTTTGTCCAAACAAAATCATCAATGTAGTTAAAATGTGCAAACGTACAGTAATATTAAGAGGTCAATTGTATTTTGAATAACCCTACTAACGTAATGGTATGGAACTGCTGTTATAAAAACATGCAAAAAAAGAACACATTTCTTTTACATGTCTTTAATTTATCTGTTCACCCACTATGACAAAACAGTTCCATCCTCAACCTCCTTTCGTTGTTGATTGTGCCTAGTCCCAAAATCATGCTGCTGTGGTCTGGTCTGTTCTTTCATTTTTATGAATTTATTCTTCAAAAACACAAACTTTTTTAACCAAACTAACTGTAAAACATCTATCCAGCATGCAAATCCTGATGTATTAAATGAATCAAATACGTCTAAGGCTGATTAACTCATTTCGGGAATTCTGGAAAACAAAGATGGCCGTGCAACAGCTTCACTGATCATCTGCACCATGTGCTGCCATGCCAGTGGCTGTAGGCTACGGGAATGTAAAAAAATAAATACATATTAAGAATATAAGGACGTTTACAAACGAGAGGAGGCCATTCAGCCCATCTTGCTCGTTTGGCTGTTAGTAGCTTATTGATCCCAAAATCTCATCAAGCAGCTTTTTGAAGGATCCCAGGGTGTCAGCTTCAACAACATTACTGGAGAGTTGGTTCCAGACCCTCACAATTCTCTGTGTAAAAAAGTGCCTCCTATTTTCTGTTCTGATTGCCCCTTTATCAAATCTACATTTGTGACCCCTGGTCCTTGTTTCTTTTTTCAGGTCGAAAAAGTCCCCTGGGTCGACATTGTCAATACCTTTTAGGATTTTGAATGCTTGATTCAAATCACCGCGTAGTCTTCTTTGTTCAAGCCTGAATAGATTCAATTCTTTTAGCCTGTCTGCATACAACATGCCTTTTAAACCCGGGATAATTCTGGTTGCTCTACTTTGAACTCTTTTTAGAGCAGCAATATCCTTTTTGTAACGAGGTGACCAGAACTGAACACAATATTCTAGGTGAGGTCTTACTAATGCATTGTAAAGTTTTAACATTACTTCCCTTGATTTAAATTCAACTCTTCTCACAATATATCCGAGCATCTTGTTGGCCTTTTTTATAGCTTCCCCACATTGTCTAGATGAATACATTTCTGAGTCAACATAAACTCCTTGGTCTTTTTCATAGTTCCGTTCTTCAATTTCAGTATCTCCCATATTTATAATGCACATTTTTATTGCCCAGCCAATGCACAACACCAGGCCCATGTCGGGCAAGTCGGGGTTCCACCGCTGCAAGGCCTGCAACGCCAATATCCCGCTAGAGGACAAACATACCCTCTGTGCGCGGTGCATGGGCGTTCAACATGAGAGGGACTCGAGAGGGACGTGGCCTGTAGCATCTAAAGGGTTGTTTGTGCGTTCATTTCTGTTTCTGTGTGTTCAAAGTTTATAAGCTTGTACATGAGTTTGGATTTTAAAAACAACTAACAATTTTAGGAAAATACGGCTTTTTTGCCAGTTCTTTTTTGTTTTATAAAACAATTTTTTTAAACATAATATAACTTTAGATCAATATACATTAAACCCCTATTTTTTCTACCGCATTAAATTATAAGCTTATTCAAATAAAAATCTGTTGATTGACCCACCAAATGAGTACTGATACTTGATACTTGGTAAGAAATAAAAAAAAAAGCCCAAAACCGATTTCAGTTATTTTCGACCCAGTTTATTTTAGTTTGTCATTTCTCAGTGCTGGCAGGATGCAGACTGCTTATTCTCTCCCGGTCTACTCCATAGACGACGAGCGCAGGTACTCTTGATTTATCTTCCACGCTGCTGACGCTCTTCCCTCTTTGTCACATGTTCCTCTCGCTCATAGAGAGGCAGGGCTTGTATGCATCAGAAGGGCTGGGGTTACTGAAAACAAAACTGATCGTGTCATTTATTTTATCATAAAGACTATGACTCAAGTTGAGTGGAGACTTTTGGGCCGGGACTCGACTCGAGTCGAGTCATTACAACTCTAGACTGCCCCACTGCTACACTGCTCCCTCCTTGCACACTTTCCAGCCAGGGAAAATCTGGCCTGCGTCCTGAAGCAAAGGGGCAGTCGGATCTGACGACACGGCCTGGCTCCGTCTGCGGGGGGAGTCTGGTCACCGACATTGGCGGCGGTCTCTGTCTGTGGTGGGCAATCGGATGAGGTTGGGTTAGCAGGGTGCTGGGTGGGGTTGAATGTGATGAGGATGAGGGGGGAGAGACAGCATGGCTGCGGGAATCTGGTTGCAATGGACGGCGGCAGCAGTTGCGCATCCTGGGGTGATGTGCGGGAGAAGGCACAGTACAGTAGCTTGTGACTCACCAGTCGTTCGGTCACCAAAGTAGGGGGCGAGCCGGTGGCCAGCAGGGAGTAGTTTTACCCATTATACCACTTTGCCAAGACTCCTGAGGACTTCACAGGGACCCACCCACAGACTGTCAAGCTTCGGGCAGCAACCTTTCCCTTTTTGGGCACGTAGACCCCACAAACTCCCCTGCTTCAAAGTGCTGTCCTTTCTCCCTCTGGTGAACTGGTGGGCTGCATCCATCTGGTCTTGTAACCGGCCACCATATTTGGGGCTGGGAGGTAATGTCCTTGCATCTGGGTGCCGTCCGAACAGCAGTTTCCCAGGGGTCTGTAGTTCCCTCCTCAACATAAGTAGGGCCAGAGTGCAGCCAGCGGATTCCTACACAGAGGTTCTATAAGCGAGCAGGATCAGTGGCAGCTGGAGGTCCCAATCCTGCTGGTGGCAATGGCCAGTTGAGCGGAGAGCGTTCTGTTAAAGCGTTCCACCAGCCTTCACTCTGAGGGTGAAGGGGAGTGGTTCTGGTCTTCCGGATCCCCAAGCGGTGGCAGACATTGGCGAGCACCTGCGACTTGAACTTTCTCCCTTGGTCAGAGTGCCATTCATTGGGGGCTCTGAAGCGCGAGAAGAACCCTTTGATAATTGTCTCCCCACCGTGCCTTTTGGTTTGGTAGGACCTCTGCTTCTGGCCATTTGGAAAAGTAATCCATCGCCACCAGCAAGTAGTGGTTGCCGCTGTCAGACACAGGAAGGGGGCCAAAGACGTCTACCCCCACCTGTTCCATGGGCATTCCGACCGGGAACTGCTGCAAAGGTGCATCGGACTGTCTGGCTGGCTGCACAGTCGTCACATTGGTGGCAGTGGCATCCCTCACGTCCCGTCGGCAGCGGCCCCAGTAGCAGGACTATTGTAAAAGTCGCACGGTCTCGGATTCCCCGAAGTGCCCTGTGCCATGTACTATGTGAACCGCACTCAGGACCGCTGATTGTAGTGTACGGGGCACCACCAGCTGCCATCTGTCCTCTCTTGACGCCAGCTCCAACCATGCCGTTGCAGGACCTCTTCCCGGAGGGCCAAGCCGTCCCACTGTACCTCTAGCGGGGGGGAGCAGGCGGCAATGGTTTCCCAGGAGTGGCGCATGCCTCCTGCCAGCCATTGGAAGATCAGCTGTAAGTCTGGGTCTTGCTTCTGTTGTGCTCTCCACTCCATGGCTGGAACAATGGTGAGCTCATGGCAAACCTCTACTAGGTTTTCAGCTCCTCTCCTGGTTCCTGTTGCTCCCTCTTCTCGCAATGGCGGCAGCCGTTTTGCAAGTAGGGCATCTTGACAGGGCGTCTGCATTCTGGTGGCAATTGCCTGCTTGGTGTTGGATGCCAAAATCCTATTTCTTGGAGTTGCTCCAACCTTCTGGCTGCTTGAAACTAACCAACCACTGGAGGGATGCGTGGTGCACAGGGTGAAGTGTCTCCCACACAGGTATGGTTGGAATTGTTTGAGCGCAGCGGCTACTGCCAGGAGTTCTCGGCGTGCGACAAAATACCTGTGTTCTGTTCAATTGAAGGCTTGGCTGAAGTATGCGATGACTCTGGCGCTGAGGGAATCAGGATGGGAGCCTGGTTCATTTTCAGGTTGCCGAAAGCGTCCGCACACTGCGCGGGTAACTGGGGCACGAAGTGTCGATAGTATGAAGCCAGACCCAGGAAGCCCCAAGGCTGGTGGTGGCCACCTCACGTTGCATCAGTCGGGACTTATCGGGATGCAGCTCGAGTCTGGCGGTCTTGAGGCGCTGCAACATGGTTCACACATTAGCCAGGGCTTCAAGTCTCTGATACAGTCCATGTTAACCGTTGTCTGGACACAACTGCCCCGCCGCTACAATATTAAGTAAAATGCTTAAATGTTTTTTTTTTAAAACTCACTTTTAAATGTAATAAAACCTTGAAGCAGCCAATGATAGCACCTGCAGGGATGAACTTTTTAGTGCGTTGGAACCCTCCGGCCTTAAGTGAACTATGGGGACTGGTATTTAATTTTAGTCAGTGATACTAAGCTTGGTTACCTGGAGATCGTTGACAGATCCCAGAGACTCCATAAAAAATCAGGAAGTTAGGCAGGTATGGGTCACATCCAGATAATATGCTTGACCTTGCAAGCATGAGCACCCTCGCTGCCGATATGAAAAATGCTTTCCTGTTCAAAATGTACTGATGGTACGCATTTGCATGTTAAAAACAATCTGGAAGTCTGTTTTTTTTGTTTGTTTTTTTGGTGTGCATGCGTACCTGCATACCAGTTCTGTGAATCCCTGCTATAAAGCTTTTAGAACAAATGCAAGGTGTTTTCTAAGTATATTCTTTAAACTTGAGTACATTCAACAACAACAAAGATCATCATATTAAATCCGGCAATTGTTTATTATTTATTGTACTGAAAAAATGTTGGTTAACATATTTCTGGCCATAATCATCTGTGAGTCAAGCTAAAAAGGCACAGTTCCACTTCCGAGATGTTCCTCTCTCTTCCAGCAGACGATCGGTTTGTCCTTAAAGAGACGCTGTGGAGCATTAAGTGCCTTTTTTATTTTGTTTTCGTTCTGCTTTTTAAAACGGTGTGAGAAAGAACTATTAGCTATGGAGAAAGTCACAATTAAAGTAAAAAGTTGATAATTATTTAGTTATAAAGTCCAAGCCTATTGCAGATCTTTTTAATAAAGTCCAAGCCTAATGCAGACCTTTTTAAAAAACTTAAATAATTTTGACACAATAAGCAACACTGGACACTGAAACTTGCTTTGCTGAGTCAAATTATTTTATTACCACAGACAGCCTTAGTTCAGAATTCAGTCTGAATGAAGTCCTGTATGAAATCGGAAAAAAAGGACAAAGTAGCAATAATAATAATAACAATAATAAACAACAACAACAACAATAAGAATAAAAATAATAATGACAAAAGGAGGTTGTTTATATATACAGAATGGGGAAAATCCAGACAACCTGTGGTCCGTGACTGCCCAGCAATCGCAAACCCAAAGGGTAGCCTGAGGAGAATTCACACAGCCGCAGAGCACAAGAGAAAGAGGATGCATTCACACAGCACAAGAGAAAGAGGATGCATTCACACAGCACAAGAGAAAGAGGATGCATTCACACAGCCGCGGAGCATAAGAGGCTGAATTTCATTGAATTTCTGTTCAGATTCTCAGAGCGACCAAAGTGTAAGGAATCGCTTTTGAGTCTTAATGAAAAGCATAAACTTCTCTTTGTCTGAATATACCTTCTCTTTGTCTGAATATACAGTAACCCGTTGCGTATCCACTCTAATCGTTTATCCACCACGTCAGTCACTTCAGCAACGTTAGTTTATTATTGAACAAAAGATTAGTTCAGATATTGTAGATCCACCAACGTTTTTGTACACTGTGTTGTATGTGCTCCGTGCGCTGCCATTGCTGGTAGTGTCACATGAGCTGTTCAGTCTGTTGATATGTAAATAAATCCTGTTCGCCTGTGGGTGCGTATCAACTTCATCCTCCATCTCGATCTCCTATCTGCCACTCAGCAGCGAACGCACGCACCCACACGGCTACCCTGTCACAAGCATTAATACCCTGTATCTTTCTAAACATGGGATTTAGGGGAGCTCCTAATAAAAACTGAATCTCAAAACAATAATTGTGTTAATATAGTAATTGTTACAGCTGTGTATAAAGGATTCAGTCATCCGACTTTTTACATATCCACCCTTACTCTGGTCGGCTATGCGACGGAGTTTAAGGTCTTATAATTTGAATGAGGAAGGCTGCTCAGTCCCAGCACCTAGGATTCTCCAGACAAGCTCAACGCCTGATAAAGGCAGATTTGCAAAATTAGCCTTCCTTTTTTTTCTAAAAGGAATTGTAATTAAAATGCATGAACACATAAAAGGCTTTTGGTGTGATACAATGGTTCTGTATTGGATTTGTAGAACAAGGAGAGGGCTGTGAATGGAGCAGGCTACAGAAGGAGGGGTTATAACGGTTCTGTATTGGATTTGTAGAACAGGGAGAGGGCTGTGAATGGAGCAGGCTACAGGAGGAGGGGTTATAACGGTTCTGTATTGGATTTGTAGAACAGGGAGAGGGCTGTGAATGGAGCAGGCTACAGGAGGAGGGGTTATATAAGACAAGGGGGTGCAGAGGCACTGGTTCAGTCAAAAGCATTGAAACATTCTGCAAAAGGGCTCAACACTGACCAAAGATTTAGCCAAAGCATTTGTTTACTTAACTTTTACCTCCACTTAAAAGGGTGGATAACAATACTAATACTGTACAAACTGGTTTCCAGTATTTGAAACCCTGACACTTGCAGGAAATCAAAAGCAGAGATTCTCAGTCACTTTGTTCAAAGTCTGAAAGAAGCAAAGATGGGCATTAGTAGGGTTGCATCTCATGTTAATACTGTGTTGTTTACAGTCACAAAACAGAACATTGAACAAAAGCTACTGGTAACACTGAAATGTGTGGACTAGAGGTGACCCAATCTACCATCATTCTTTAGTTTTGTCCACAGGCTGTTCAGTGTGGTTTCCATTTGCTTCAATCACACACAGGTGCCTTCATTCTTCATTCCTGCAGCAGAAACACTTTACCAGTACGTGTGGCCCATAGGGGCGCAGTCTATACTATACCGCCTTCATTTCTATAACATTGCATTGCCTCTGCCCCGTCAAAGGTAAATAAAAGCCAGACCTTTCTACATGAACAGGTTAGCCGTGTCCAGCACAAACAACATGCACACCTTGGAACAGGGACTGAGCCTCATACTCTTTATATACCCACAAGAGCAATGCTGCTGCTGCTGCAGCTTGAAGAGCTTCACAGGGATCAAGAACTCCAGCAGCCCTTGCAGTGATGATGCTCCGATCAGCTGTTTACAACATCCTGCCAGGAAAGGGTAATTGAAGCCAATAGAAACCCCACTAATAGCACGTGGGTTGACACTTCTTGAATATTAGGAAACAGCACCCTCTATAGCTGCAGTGGAAATCATCCAGGGGCAAGGGTATGCAAGACGGCAAGTATTCCTAAAAGAGATGGCCTAAAACAGGGCTGTCAAACTCAGCTCTTGGAGGGCCGCAGTGTCTTCTGGCTTTCCTTCCACCCGAGCTCTCAATTACTTAATTGGTCTAATTATTTGATTAACTGGACACATTTAACACTTCTCTTCAGGCCTCAAAATGTTCCATAGGTAGTGTACCTTGAATCAGTGCATTTTTAAAACTGAAAAGACCTTGAAAAATATTAAATATGTCAAATTGAACAAATAATTTGGTCAATTATGTTAACCGAGAGCTCAAGTTGGAATGAAAACCAGAAGACCCTGCGGCCCTCGAGGACTGGAGTTTGACACCCCTGCAATGACATATTTACTAGGGAACTCATTTCCCCTTTAACCCTTTGCGGTCCATTTATTAATTCTGCGTCAGGCTCGCCAGGTCTAATTAATTTTTCACGCAGCAGTTAATTTTAGGCAGCTGTTTAAAAGTATTTTTTCACAGTCAAGCGGGTTTAAATGGCCCTGCATATCAACAAAGCACTCACTAGGCATCTCCAGCCCGCCCCACCCTTTCGTTTGCTATCGCTTTCACATATGCTACCAAATAAAAATAATAATAATAATAATAATAATAGTCGTACATACCGATCAATCGTCTCCTGATGACTTCGTTTTATCACCAAACTCCTCAATAATGCAATCCAAGTCATTATTTTATTGCTATAACATCTCAAAAAGCTCTGCAAATGTCCGTGATAGTCTCTGTCGCTGATACTGTACTCCCAGCTTGTTTCCATCGACCGCCCCATCTGATGCCAATGGGGTACTATGACTATTCATGAGATCGCCTTTTTTTTTTTTAAATCGGCTTGTCTCGGCTCCTTCGTTCCCACTCGGCCATTGAATGGTTTTCTCGGCTTTTCCGTTGAAAAACCGACTTTTCGTTTTAAAATGATGTCGGACAGGGTCCGACAAAGGACCTGGTGGGAATAATTGCAATGTCGGACCCAGTCCGACAATGGACCGCAAAGGGTTAATGGAGCGCCCATAAGGAAGATTTCATTTCTGTGCATCCATGTTTAATATTCATCACATTTCACAAGCCAAACAACATACCCAAGCCTGAAGTTGTTTAAAGATGCCACTGATGTAGGAAACATTACCTTAAAATGAGTAAATTGCACAAGTAGGCCTGGATTCAATACATTGAAAATAAGAATGTGACAATAGACTTCACTGAAAATATCCTCTATGGTAGTTCTGTTAAAGACGAAACAACCTCCATATAAATATTTCATTTCTGGCTGTCAAAATTGTAAGCAAAGTTCCCATCATACAGACCCTTGTGCTTTCAATACTTGTTGTCCATCACAGCATGCCTTTCTGAAACACTCTTGTGATGTCCATGCTGTCTGGAATGAACCCCAAGGGGGGGGGGGTCTGGTCCAAGCACACTGGCAGCAGTAGAAGCTGGAATGATGGCTGCACTGGGTTTTCCATTGTTCTACCTGCTATCAGCAGAAACATTTCATTGCTTGAGCACAAATCACTTGCAAATATGCAATCCTGTCAGCTAAAAGCTTGTGTTCTCTGCTAAAGTGTGAGGTTTTAAAGGTAAGCAAGTTGTTCCCAAGTCCCTTGTTTTTATTCTTTTGGCTTCCTTTTTTAAGCCCGTTGTAACGGTCATGTAAAGCTGAGAAGGATCAGTGCGCTGCTATGGAGAAGATGTTCCTCCCTCTTCCTGGAGACAATCGATTTGTCCATAAAGAGATGCTGTTAAGGGTTCTGTGCCACGTAACACTTGTAAACTTGGCATCAGAACATTGCCTTGATTCAGCCAGTGTTGTGGGAAAGTGGCATGGCTCTATTTTAAGAAGCCGACGAACATAGACAGAAAAGGTGTTTGAGAGAACTACGACCGAGGGAGAAGGGCACAAGCAGTGCTATTAACAATATATTTATTACATCAATGCCATGTCACTGTACTTACTTGTTTCACCTTTCCCTTGCCTTGTTGTAATGCTTGCAATCATTCTGAGTGGTTCTGTTGCTCCATATTGAGTTTTATCTAAATCTATATCTGTCTTTACCAGTCTGTGAGCTTGTCTGGAGAATCCTAACTGAGGGTTAGAACTGAGCAGCCTTCCTCATTCTGCTCAAATCATGGGACAATGTGGCCATTCAACTTGGCTGGTCCCACCTACTCCCTCTATATAGTAGGTTTGGGCCAGTAGAGTTGAAAGGTCAAATGGCTTGAATGGAATAAGGGACTCAGTGCTAGGCAGTTAGAATTCTCCAACATGCTCCAAGTCAGGCAAGGGCAGAGAAAATGGTAACTGAATCTACAGAACCTAGAACCATCGGTAACTGAATCTACAGGATGTAGAACCATCGGTAACTGAATCTACAGAATTTAGAACCATCGGTAACTGAATCTACAGGATGTAGAACCATCGGTAACTGAATCTACAGAATTTAGAACCATCGGTAACTGAATCTACAGGATGTAGAACCACTGGTAACTGAATCTACAGAATCTAGAACCACTGGTAACTGAATCTACAGAATCTAGAACCACAGGTAACAATCTACAGAATCTAGAACCACTGGTAACTGAATCTACCAAATCTAGAACCACTGGTAACTGAATCTACAGAATCTAGAACCATCGGTAACTGAATCTACAGAATCTAGAACCATGCTCAGCAATTGCAAACATCACAAAGGCAAGTCAATAAAATGACATTGGAAGCTTATTGCTTTTAGGACAATGATCCTAACTGTAAGCTGCAAATGCCTCTTTCTGGTCTTGTCCCATTTTTATCACTGCTGTGACATGTCAATATTAAAAAGGCAGGACCAGTGGGTATGCCAGTAGGAGAGTGAACTGGAACACAGAGTCAAAGCTGAAAACACACAGAACCGCACGTCAACCCCACTGCTGGAAATCCACAACTAGAAAAACCAGCAGCATGAAAAATGAGATCCCCGTGTCCTACAGCCACGCTCATTAACACAGGCAGGGGAGGACATTCCCCTGATACACTGAGACAGACCACAACACATCCACACAGTGATCACATCGAATAAGCAGAGACACACCGAGACTGACCCCAACACATCACACAGTGATCACATCGAATAAGCAGAGACACACTCAGACTGACCCCAACACATCACACAGTGATCACATCGAATAAGCACTAAAGTGGTGCTATATTCCTGTTGCCGGAGGACGCTGGTATGCTAAAAGTTTCACACTCTGTTACCAATCTGTCTGCAGTAAAGTGAATTCTCCTCAGGCGGAAAGTAAGCAATTAGTACAGTCTGAGACAGACGACACAGCTTTCTACCTTAACAGGGCAAGAAACACAAAAATCCACCTTAGGTCACAAACAGAAAGGAGTTTGTCGGCTTGCCAACTTAATAACACAGGAGGAAGCCACTGCTACGAATAAAGAAAAGTATGTTGTCACCTCCCCATCAAGTGCAGGGTTTCCAAAGCAGGAAAAGTTCTCGTCTCCAGTGCCTTCTTACAGGCACCAAAATCTGGAACCCAATATTTTATAATAAAAAAGCAAAAGATTAAAAGAAATTTCATAATCTTGTAAAAATAAAAAAAAAAGTTTAATTCGATGCAGCTAAATGAAATTTCAGTACAGAATGAAGCGGTATGGTCTCAAATCTCAATTATAAAATGACATCACATATATATATATATATATATATATATATATATATATATATATATATATATATATATATATATATATATATATATAATCACACACATATATACACACACACACACATACATACATATACGCTCCCTTATACAAAGCGATGGAAAGAAAGTAAAATAAATCTGCTTGTATTTTTTTATTGTTTTTTTTTTTTAATTTAACTGCGTGTGTCCTGTAGCTGAGGCCCTGAGGTTTAAGAACGGATAGCTCCCGGGACTGATCGGGGACCAAGCCCTTCGTTTTGCATTCGGACAAAAATGGGAACGCGGAGCTCCGTGATTGGTGTTCCAGGTTCAAGTCCCACCTCCTGAGCTGGTGAGAGGATCCAAAATCGGCTTGCTGGCTCTTCAGCCCTTGCTTTATGAGGTCAGTGGAAACAGGACCGGTAACAGACGTATACACCCAGGGCCAGAGCGCTGCACACGCACATGTTGGCCAGCAGGGGCTTCCAAGCACCCAGCGGGCTGTCGTCCTCCTCCTCCGTCTTCCCCTGCCCTCGACTGGCCCGTTCGTCCGGCTGGGTGGCGGTCTCTCCCACAGCTCTCCTCCTCACTACGGGCTCCTCATTGTGGCTGCAGAGACAGGCAGGTTATATTACACTTCAAATCTTATTTAAATTACGCTCCTTATCTTTCAGAGTAAGTACACTCAAATGTTAACCCCTTGTCTTGTTATGGTGTTTGCAATCATTGCGAGTGGTTGTGTTGCTCCGTATTGAGTTTCATTTTTCTCTAAATCTGCCTTTACCTGCTTTGTCTGGAGAACGCTAATTGCTAGAATTCAGTCTTCCTCATTCCATTCAAATCACTTTTGAACTGTGCCAGTCACAGTCACACCTGTTTGACACTTACAGACAGAATGGAAGTGGGGCTGGCAGTGGTGTCACATGACAAATGCAAGATAGTGGTTCAGTCCCGCCACTTCAAATTCTCCAGACAGCCCAAGGCAGCTCAAAATCAGGTAAAGACAAATTTAGGAGAAATGAACAATAATCAAGAACCCCTCTGAATAATGTTTCTTTGACTGCCTCTTCTGGCTTCTCCTACCACCTTTATGCGGATGATGCCCAGACCTTCCTGTCCTATGACTCCCACATCTCAGAATGCCTCTTAGCAATCTCAACTTGAGCGCATTCTCACAATCAAACTCCTCTACTTGGCACATCTAGTAAAGGCATTCCGAGTGGAGTGCAGGATGCGCCCTATAGCCTGGAGGTCGCCTCTCCATCTTAGGATCCCTTATCACTCTCCATCCTCATCTGTTAAAACCATAGGTGTTATTCTTGACCCCTCCCTCTCCTCCTCAACACATTTCTTCCTCAACACACAATTGCCGCTTGCTTCTTAGCAACATTTACCGAATCCGTCCTCTTCCTACTATTTACTCCACTCAACTCCTGGTGCAAGCTCTTGCATGCTCCAGATTGGACTATTGCAACTCCTTGCTGGTCTCCCTGCTTCGACTATCTGCCCCCTTCAGTTCATTCAAAATTTTGCTGCTCGTCTTGTATTCTCCCAAACTCGCTACTCTCATGCTAGCCCTCTGCTTCGCACCCTCCTCTGGCTCCTTATCTCTGCTTGCATTCAATTCAAGACCCTTGTTCTAGCTACCGCTCTCTTCACCACACTGGCCCCTCCTACCTCCAATCCCTCATGTCTCCCTGCACCCCCTCTCGCCCTCTCCGCTCCTCCTCTACAGGTCATGCCTTTCCTCCACCCCCCTCCTGGCTTGTCTGCTACGTCTCTTCCCTAGCCCCTCTGTGGTGGAACCAGCCACCGGAGAACGTCAGGACTGCTTTGGTCGGCCTCCTCGAGACCCATCTGTTTAGACTGCACTACATCTATCCCTCCTGCTCTGCACTGGACTTCCCTGACCTCGGCACCACGTTACTGGATCCTCAACTAATGCACTATCCCTGCACTACTAATATGTAATTGTAGATATAACTTATTGTAATCCTAACTTGTTGCATCCTAGTTCATATTGTATTTTAGTTATAGCATTTGTTATTATTTGCACTTACTGTAAACTATACTGTACTTAAATATGAAGCTTGCATTGTAACCATGTACTGCCCTGTAACACCTGTAAGTCACCTTGGATAAAGGAGTCTGCCACATAAATAAATAAATGAATGAAGAAATAAATAAATAATAAATACCAATAATGTAGGCTAATGCAAAGAGCTCTCCTGAACTCTCAGCCAAAATAAAATAACTTAACAGACTTCCCAACTGAAATAAATAACCCACAATATTTGTGTAACTGCAATCACTCGGAATGACTGCAAACACCAGAAATGTAACTTCTATTATTCTGAGAACAGCTGGCTCACTGCTTCTTCTTCAGTCAGACAATTCAACATCAAGCCATTAATCTGGAATCAAGAGCTGTGTTTCCACTGTCATGAACCCTATTCATGAGAGTGACTGCCCGCCCCTCCCCTTCCTCTGCAAGCAGGTTCATTCAGGTCTCAGTGTGGAGAATGGGTAGCAAAGCACTGTGCTGTTCCAGTGACTGCCCACCCCTCCCCTCCCTCTGCAAGCAGGTTCATTCAGGTCTCAGTGTGGAGAATGGGTAGCAAAGCACTGTGCTGTTCCAGTGACTGCCCACCCCTCCCCTCCCTCTGCAAGCAGGTTCATTCAGGTCTCAGTGTGGAGAATGGGTAGTAAAGCACTGTGCTGTTCCAGTGACTGCCCACCCCTCCCCTCCCTCTGCAAGCAGGTTCATTCAGGTCTCAGTGTGGAGAATGGGTAGTAAAGCACTGTGCTGTTCCAGTGACTGCCGCCCTCCCTCCCTCTGCAAGCAGGTTCATTCAGGTCTCAGTGTGGAGAATGGGTAGTAAAGCACTGTTTATATTGCTTAGTTCCACCTCCAATTTTTTCCCCAGCTTCTCTCGGCCATTGAAAGCTTTTCTCTGCTTTTTCCAGAGAAAAAACGACTAGGGACCTGTGATTGACGCCTTTTTGATGATGTCAGACAGAGTTAAAGCAAGCTCTCAATACCCTCCCAATTACAGTAAAACCTTTGTTTCTGTGCAGAACCAGACCCCGGTGCCCTTGCAGCTGTACCTGTCTCTCACCCTGTGCTGTTCTCAATGCCTTGCCTGACCTCATCATCTTGTACTTCTGTACCTGTCTCTCACCCGTTGCTGTTCTCAATGCCTTGCCTGACCTCATCATCTTGTACTTCTGTACCTGTCGCTCACCCGGTGCTGTTCTCAATGCCTTGCCTGACCTCACATCGATCAGGAGATTCCTGCCCGATGGGCGCTGTATTAGCAGACCGAGTGGGTTACAGGTTAATTACACTTGCTAGCTCCTTTAATGTTTCTCTTTTATTTTTTTATTAAGGCAAGGCCCATCAATGCTCGTCTGGTTCATATCAGCTGACTGATCTTAACACCTTGTTCGGACTAGATAACTCATTCACCTCTCTGTGTGAAGAGTCTCCTACCCTCTAGGCTAAGTCTTTGCTTAATTTCCAACTGTGTCCTTTGGACCTGGTTTCTGTACTGCACTTAAGTATTGGTTGGGATTAACTTTCAAGATTTAAATGCTCTTCAATAAAGCCCCTCTTCGTTCTTCTATGTGTAGGGTAATAGATTCAGTTCAACCTATCTTTATAGCTCATTCCTTTAAAGCAACCATGAATACTTCCATAACTTAACAAGTTGTGTACTTCCATTTGTTCGAAGTCTCAAACGTCCAGTTTTGAAAGAAAAAAAAATCTGGTTAAAAAAAATCTGTTTGCAAGCCCTGCTTTCAGTTAACGTTGCACTTACTTGGTCACCTATAGGATGAAATTGTCCCCACCCCTTACAAAGGCGTCTTTCCAGGCACTGACCAACCAGCTGCTTCTCCTATTAACTGACATGCTTTCAGCCAGTAACATGACCCAGAACACAATGAAATGAACCAGGAAGTGTGACACATATCCTGAGAATAGATATAGAAACGGAGAGCTTCCGTTAACCTAAAGTAGAACCAGATATGTTTTAAAATGAAATCCCACGTTTCCTATGACATAGATTTCTTTCAAAACTGCACTCTTGAGATCTACTTAGCTAATGAAAGGGTCACATCGTGCAATGATTTTGTTAGCTACAATTCCATAAGCTCTGGCATTAGTCTGGTGGCTCTTCGTTGGACTCTCTCCAGGACCACAAGGCATTGACAGGGTCAACATCGAACCAGCGAACCTTTGAACACAACCAATAATTTAGGTTACAATCTTGGTTACCTAGCAACAAGAGGCTCCTCCTCCTCCTCTGGAAAATCCACCCTCGATGCAGGGGGGAAGAAGATGATTGGTTCAGAAGTCTTGCCATTGGGTGCGTCCACACCAATGCGCTTGGGAGGGCGTGGGGGGGGAGGAGTGAACTCGGGGGGAGTGTCCTCCTCGTTTGACAGCTCTTTCCAAGATTCCTAAACAGACAAAAAACAAGTCAGACTGGGACAGTCAGACACAGAGGACTGTGCTTCAGACACACAGACTCCATGCTGTCATCCCTCAGACACACAGACTCCACGCTGTCATCCCTCACAGGACACACAGACTCCACGCCGTCATCCCTCAGACACACAGACTCCACGCTGTTATCCCTCACAGGACACACAGACTCCACGCCGTCATCCCTCAGACACACAGACTCCGCGCTGTCATTCCACACAGACAGACAGACAGACTCCACGCTGTCATCCCTCACAGACAGACACACAGACTCCATGCTGTCATCCCTCACAGACACACAGACTCCACGCCGTCATACCTCACAGACACACAGACTCCACGCTGTCATCCCTCACAGGACACACAGACTACACGCCGTCATCCCTCACAGACAGACAGACTCCACGCTGTCATCCCTCACACACACAGACTCCACGCTGTCATCCCTCACAGACACACAGACTCCACGCTGTCATCCCTCACAGACACACAGACTCCACGCTGTCATCCCTCAGACACAAAGACTCCACGCCGTCATCCCTCACAGACACACAGACTCCACGCTGTCATCCCTCACAGACACACAGACTCCACACTGTCATCCCTCACAGACACACAGACTCCACGCTGTCATCCCTCACAGACACCCAGACACCACGTTGTCATCCCTCACAGACACACAGAATCCATGCCGTCGTCCGTCACAGACACACAGACTCCACGCTGTCGTCCCTCACAGACACACAGACTCCACGCTGTCATCCCTCACACACAGACTCCACGCTGTCATCCCTCACAGACACACAGACTCCACGCTGTCATCCCTCACAGACACACAGACTCCACGCTGTCATCCCTCACAGACACACAGACTCCACGCTGTCATCCCTCACAGACACACAGACTCCACGCTGTCATCCCTCACAGACACACAGACTCCACGCTGTCATCCCTCACAGACACACACAGACTCCACGCCGTCATCCCTCACACACACAGACTCCACGCTGTCATCCCTCAGACAGACACACAGACTCCACGCTGTCATCCCTCACAGACACACAGACTCCACGCTGTCATCCCTCACAGACACACAGACTCCACGCTGTCATCCCTCACAGACACACAGACTCCACGCTGTCATCCCTCACAGACACACAGACTCCACGCTGTCATCCCTCACAGACACACAGACTCCACGCTGTCATCCCTCACAGACACACACAGACTCCACGCTGTCATCCCTCACAGACACACAGACTCCACGCTGTCATCCCTCACAGACACACAGACTCCACGCTGTCATCCCTCACAGACACACAGACTCCACGCTGTCATCCCTCACAGACACACAGACTCCACGCTGTCATCCCTCACAGACACACAGACTCCACGCTGTCATCCCTCACACAGACACACAGACTCCACGCTGTCATCCCTCAGCACACAGACTCCACGCTGTCATCCCAGACACAGACTCCACGCTGTCATCCTCACACAGACTCCACGCTGTCATCCCTCACAGACAGACCACACCCAGACCTCCACCTGTCATCCCTCACAGACACACAGACTCCACGCTGTCATCCCTCACAGACACACAGACTCCACGCTGTCATCCCTCACAGACACACAGACTCCACGCTGTCATCCCTCACAGACACACAGACTCCACGCTGTCATCCCTCACAGACACACAGACTCCACGCTGTCATCCCTCACAGACACACAGACTCCACGCTGTCATCCCTACAGACACACAGACTCCACGCTGTCATCCCTCAGACACAGACTCCACGCTGTCATCCCTCACAGACACAGACTCCACGCTGTCATCCCTCACACACAGACTCCAGTCATCCCTCACACACACAGACTCCACGCTGTCATCCCTCACAGACACACAGACTCCACGCTGTCATCCCTCACAGACACACAGACTCCACGCTGTCATCCCTCACACACACAGACTCCACGCTGTCATCCCTCACAGACACACAGACTCCACGCTGTCATCCCTCACAGACACACAGACTCCACGCTGTCATCCCTCAGACACACAGACTCCACGCCGTCATCCCTCACAGACACACAGACTCCACGCTGTCATCCCTCACAGACACACAGACTCCACGCTGTCATCCCTCACAGACACACAGACTCCACGCTGTCATCCCTCACAGACACACAGACTCCACGCTGTCATCCCTCACAGACACACAGACTCCACGCTGTCATCCCTCACAGACACACAGACTCCACGCTGTCATCCCTCACAGACACACAGACTCCACGCTGTCATCCCTCACACACAGACTCCACGTTGTCATCCCTCACAGACACACAGACTCCACGCTGTCATCCCTCAGACAGACACACAGACTCCACGCTGTCATCCCTCAGACACACAGACTCCACGCTGTCATCCCTCACAGACACACAGACTCCACGCTGTCATCCCTCACACACAGACTCCACGCTGTCATCCCTCACAGACACACAGACTCTACGTTGTCATCCCTCAGACACACAGACTCCACGCTGTCATCCCTCAGACACACAGACTCCACGCCGTCATCCCTCACAGACACACAGACTCCACGCTGTCATCCCTCACAGACACACAGACTCCACGCTGTCATCCCTCAGACACACAGACTCCACGCTGTCATCCCTCACAGACACACAGACTCCACGCTGTCATCCCTCACAGACAGACACACAGACTCCACGCTGTCATCCCTCAGACACACAGACTCCACGCTGTCATCCCTCACAGACACACAGACTCCACGCTGTCATCCCTCACAGACACACAGACTCCACGCTGTCATCCCTCACAGACACACAGACTCCACGCTGTCATCCCTCACAGACACACAGACTCCACGCTGTCATCCCTCACAGACAGACACACAGACTCCACGCTGTCATCCCTCACACACACAGACTCCACGCTGTCATCCCTCACAGACACACAGACTCCACGCTGTCATCCCTCAGACACACAGACTCCACGCTGTCATCCCTCACAGACACACAGACTCCACGCTGTCATCCCTCACAGACACACAGACTCCACGCTGTCATCCCTCAGACACACAGACTCCACGCTGTCATCCCTCAGACACACAGACTCCACGCTGTCATCCCTCACAGACACACAGACTCCACGCTGTCATCCCTCACAGACACACAGACTCCACGCTGTCATCCCTCAGACACACAGACTCCACGCTGTCATCCTCAAACACACAGACTCCACGCTGTCATCCCTCACACACACAGACTCCACGCTGTCATCCCTCACAGACACACAGACTCCACGTTGTCATCCCTCAGACACAGACTTCACGCTGTCATCCCTAAGACACACAGACTCCACGCCGTCATCCCTCACAGACTCCACGCCGTCATCCCTCAGACACACAGACTCCACTGTCATCCCTCAGACACACAGACTCCACGCTGTCATCCCTCACAGACACACAGACTCCACGCTGTCATCCCTCACACACAGACTCCACGCCGTCATCCCTCACAGACACACAGACTCCACGCTGTCATCCCTCACACACACAGACTCCACGCTGTCATCCCTCACAGACACACAGACTCCACGCTGTCATCCCTCACAGACACACAGACTCCACGCTGTCATCCCTCACAGACACACAGACTCCACGCTGTCATCCCTCACAGACACAGACTCCACACTGTCATCCCTCAGACTCCACGCTGTCATCCCTCACAGACACACAGACTCCACGTTGTCATCCCTCACAGACACACAGACTCCATGCCGTCATCCCTCAGACAGACACACAGACTCCACGCTGTCATCCCTCACAGACACACAGACTCCACGCTGTCATCCCTCAGACACACAGACTCCACGCTGTCATCCCTCACACACAGACTCCACGCTGTCATCCCTCACAGACACACAGACTCCACGCTGTCATCCCTCACAGACAGACACACAGACTCCACGCTGTCATCCCTCAGACACACAGACTCCACGCTGTCATCCCTCACAGACAGACACACAGACTCCACGCTGTCATCCCTCAGACACACAGACTCCACGCTGTCATCCCTCACAGACACACAGACTCCACGCTGTCATCCCTCACAGACAGACACACAGACTCCACGCTGTCATCCCTCACACACAGACTCCACGCTGTCATCCCTCACAGACACACAGACTCCACGCTGTCATCCCTCACAGACACACAGACTCCACGCTGTCATCCCTCAGACACACAGACTCCACGCTGTCATCCCTCACACACACAGACTCCACGCTGTCATCCCTCAGACACACAGACTCCACGCTGTCATCCCTCACAGACACACAGACTCCACGCTGTCATCCCTCACAGACAGACACACAGACTCCACGCTGTCATCCCTCACAGACAGACACACAGACTCCACGCCGTCATCCCTCACAGACAGACACACAGACTCCACGCCGTCATCCCTCACAGACAGACACACAGACTCCACGCCGTCATCCCTCACAGACAGACACACAGACTCCACGCCGTCATCCCTCACAGACAGACACACAGACTCCACGCCGTCATCCCTCACACACAGACTCCACGCTGTCATCCCTCACAGACAGACACACAGACTCCACGCTGTCATCCCTCACAGACAGACACACAGACTCCACGCTGTCATCCCTCACACACACAGACTCCACGCTGTCATCCCTCACACACACAGACTCCACGCTGTCATCCCTCACAGACACACAGACTCCACGCTGTCATCCCTCACAGACACACAGACTCCACGCTGTCATCCCTCACAGACACACAGACTCCACGCTGTCATCCCTCACAGACACACAGACTCCACGCTGTCATCCCTCACAGACACACAGACTCCACGCTGTCATCCATCACAGACACACAGACTCCACGCTGTCATCCCTCACAGACACACAGACTCCACGCTGTCATCCCTCACAGACACACAGACTCCACGCTGTCATCCCTCAGACAGACACACAGACTCCACGGTGTCATCCATCACAGACACACAGACTCCACGCTGTCATCCCTCACACACACAGACTGCACGCTGTCATCCCTCACAGACACACGGAACAAATCCAACTGAAACGCTTGAAAGAAGTGGCGGTCCAAAGAAAACGACAGGTACAGCAGGTAGGAGATGTGAAGAACAAAATTCTACAATGTATAAATGTTTAAATATATTGTATAGATTATATACAAATTTAAGTAAATCTGACTGGGATTTTTGCAAAACGAAAAATCTTTGTCTGTGGAAAATCTCCATTTAAAAGACATTTGGCTTGGATCCCCACAGATCACCAAGCTTCAAAAGGAAAAAGGAATCTACATTCTAAACACATACCATTTGTCATTTGTTTTAGGCTTCAAAATAATTTAATTGACACCTAAGACATTAAAACATCTGAAAAGGCAAGCAGATGAGATTCTTGTCAATTCCCAGAGTCTGTCTCATCTTGACAGTCCTGTCAGGAAATATATCAAATAGAGCAGCAGCGCCATCTGGTGGACAATGGAGATAATATTGCTGGAGATTCTTATAATGTAATTCAATGGACTACACAGGGGTAGACAATTCCAGTCCTGGAGGGCCGGCGTCCCTCCTGGTTTTTGTTCCAACTGTACCCTAAATTATGTAATTGGACCAATAAAGTGCTTATTAGAAGCTTAACTGGTCATTTGGAACAAACACCAGGAGGGATACTGGCCCTCCAGCACCGGAATTGCCCTGGACTACAGTATCCACCACTTACACTGTCGAGTGTTATTGTGTGCAAATAGCGTTTGCCATTTACCATTCCCATTGATTTCAATAACAAAGGCACTGCTTATACTGTAGTAATTGCTCTTATTAATCCACCAATCAGCTGTTTTCACCTTGTTACCTTGCCATTCACATAGATTAATACAAAGGTCAGCAGTTTACTGTAATAAAAGCTTAACAGATCGATCAATCAGCTGTTTGCACCTTATTACTGAGCAATTACCCCTGTACTGTACCTTGGCTATTTAATCCTTGTCAGGTTTACAGTTTGAAAAAACAGCACTGACTGTAACAGCAAGCATGGCTGGAAAGAGAAAAGCGATGAGCATCAACACAAAAATTCAGTGTGCAAATAAAAAGTCTCTGTTAGATGCTGTGCGCTTACTAAAGCAGACACATGCAACATTGTTTAAAGAAAAGCTGGGTTTTCTGTAGTGAGGAGGAGAGTGCAGACAAAAATACAACAAAACTGAAACTCTGTGACAACACCAGAGGGGATGTCAGAGGAAGAACTCTCAGATGTGTCACCTTGGCAACCAGGATGCTCTGTCTGAAACAGACACCAATGATGTAAGCGTGCGTGCTGCGCTTGTAACGCTGCGGCGTGCTATGAAGCAGCATCCGGATATAGAGTGAATTGACAAGGTTTACTGTACCGACTGTACCATGAAGGATTTTTAAAGCATGGAAATGAAGGATAGTCATCTCCGTGTATAGGAACACCTCCTAAGAGAACACTTCGTCTAAGGGAACATCCTTGTGGTGAAACTGATTTTTTCCCCCTCATTGTAAATGCTCCGGCTAAAGGAACAGGAACTTTGCTTAAAAGAACACCTTCTTGGCACCGATAGCAATCCGTTCACAATGCTTGCAGAACTGTTTTGAAACCTGATAACTCATCATCATCAAACTTAAATTAAAATGGTTTATTCAGTCTTTTCAAAAGTGGCTTGACATTGTCAGTGTCTTGAGGCACACTGATTGGCTTATTCAATCTTTCCAGAACCACTGTTTTCAGGCAGTACACTGTGGTGCACTAGATGGATGTGAAGAGACTTTAGGTTTTCACAGTACACTGCGGTGCACTAGATGGATGTGAAGAGACTTTAGGTTTTCAGGCAGTACATTGTGGTGCACTAGATGCATGTAAAGAGACTTTAGGTTTTCAGGCAGTATACTGCGGTGCACTAGATGGATGTGAAGAGATTTTAGGTTTTCAGGCAGTACACTGCGGTGCACTAGATGGATGTGAAGAGATTTTAGGTTTTCAGGCAGTACACTGCAGTGCAGTAGATGGATGTGAAGAGACTTTAGGTTGACATTGTCAGTGTCTTGAGGCACACTGATTGGCTTATTCAATCTTTCCAGAACCACTGTTTTCAGGCAGTACACTGTGGTGCACTAGATGGATGTGAAGAGACTTTAGGTTTTCACAGTACACTGCGGTGCACTAGATGGATGTGAAGAGACTTTAGGTTTTCAGGCAGTACATTGTGGTGCACTAGATGCATGTAAAGAGATTTTAGGTTTTCAGGCAGTACACTGCAGTGCAGTAGATGGATGTGAAGAGACTTTAGGTTTTCAGGTAGTACACTGCAGTGCACTAGATGGATGTGAAGAGACTTTAGGTTTTCAGGCAGTACACTGCAGTGCACTAGATGCATGTAAAGAGACTTTCTGATCTAGCCTACATTCTGTCTATGGGACACAACTAGGACTGAAGAGCAGCTCCTGAACACTGTCAAAGACTTATCAAAACTTTAAAAACAAAATCACTATATTTAAGGAATAAGCGCCACTCGGATTTTTCTTGCAAACATCCTAAAAGGGTAACGGAACAGTAATAAGTTAATTAGAACATGTCACTTCTGAGTATGGAAATCTGCGCTGCGCACCTGCACTGACGGGTCTCCCATGATGCTCTTGGCCCCCTCAATCACAGCCAGGTAGGAGAATCTCAGCTGGTCTGCAGTTTGGATCAGTCCCATCCGGAATCGACGCATCTCCAGTAGGACGTCCCGCACACTGACAGAGGAGGGGTCCTTACGAAGGGACATCTAGGAGACAGGGAGAGACATTATTGTCCATGGGCTTACAAATACCCTTTCTGTGTTCATAGATATATGCAACCCAGACTAGATCAACCAAGTGCCTTTATAAAAGTCAGAGCAGCTTCTTTAAACTTGAAAGGACGGGGGGAGAAAACAAAAAAAACAGAAGGGAGACCACATCAAAACAAGGGCAACAACTCAGGAAAGACAGCCATTAAATGTATTTATATAAATGCTAGAAGTCTCAGAAACAAAATGTTAGACTTGAAGATACTGCACTAACAAGTAACTACGATGTGATAGGTGTTACAGAAACCTGGCTGTCTGAGAGTGATGGAGACTAATATAATATTAGTGGGTATACACTGTATAGGAAAGACAGGCAGGACAGAAGAGGCGTAGGGGTAGCGCTATACATAAGAAATAGTCTTGAAGCCCAGGTGTTAAAATCTGGACAAAGAAAACAACACCGAATCAATATGGGTCAGAATAATGGACAAAAATTCAAAGGGCATAATAATAGGAGCATGCTATAGACCGCCAAATTCAGACACTGAGCAAAATAATCTGTTATACAATGACATTAGAAGTGCGTGTAGAAAAGGAGAAGCCATACTAATGGGGGATTTCAACTTCCCCCATATAAAGTGGGAAAACCTGATGGGGAGCACGACGGACGAAATTGAAATGGTGGAAATGACAAATGACTGCTTCCTAACACAATTTGTCAAGGCACCGACTAGAGGGGAGGCATGCCTTGATTTAGTCTTTTCAAATAAAGGACAGAATAACTAAAACAGAGGTCAGAGAGCCATTGGCAAACTCAGACCACAACATGGTCTCATTTGAAGTAATTTTTAAAACCCCAAAAGTAATGACTAAAGCTAAGGTTTACAATTTTAGAAAAGCAAACTATGAAGGTATGAAACAGAGACTAACAGAAGTAGATTGGAGTAAAATAGAGAAAACATCCACAGAGAAGGATGGCTGTTTTTTAAACATGTAGTACTAGAGGCGCAAAACAATTACATCCCAAAAGTACACAAATCTAAATCTAAAACAAAATGGCCAAAATGGTTTAATAGATCAATTAAAAAAAATATTCAGCGAAAAAAGGCAATTTACAGTGCGTTTAAAGGGACCAAAAACAAAGTACACAGAAAGAGTACTTGGAACAGCAAACACAAGTCAAAAAGGAAGTTAGAAAGGCCAAGAGAGAGATAGAAATCAATATTGCTAAGGGGGCTAAACCAATTCCAAAATGTTTTTCAAGTATTATAACAGCAGGAGAACATTCAAAGAGGAGGTTAAATGTCTAAGAGATACAAATGGCAAAATCATAAATAGCAAATATATTAAATTATTACTTTTCACAGGTTTTTACAAAGAAGGATATGGACAACATGCCCCACATGTCGACCTGTTCCTATCCAATTTTAAATAACTTTAGCATATCAGAGGCAGAAGTGTTAAAGGGACTAGGAGCTCTTAAAATAAACAATTCCCCGGGCCGGATGAGATCCTCCCAATAGTACTCAAAGAAATGAAAAGTTGTTATTTACAAACCGCTAACCAAGATCATGCAACAGCCTCTTGACACAGGGGTTGTACCAACAGACCTGAGAATTACAAACATAATACCGATCCACAAAAAGGGAGACAAAACCGAACCAGGTAACTACAGACCAATAAGCCTGACTTCCATTATATGTAAACTTATGGAAACTATAATAAGATCCAAAATGGAAAATTACCTATATGGTAACAATATCCTGGGAGACAGTTAGCATGGTTTTAGGAAAGGGAGATAGAGTCTAACTAACCTGCTTGACTTTTTTGAGGATGCAACATCGACAATGGATAACTGCAAAGCATACGACGTGGTTTATTTAGATTTCCAGAAAGCTTTTGACAAAGTCCCACATAAAAGATTAATTCTCAAACTGAACGCAGTAGGGATTCAAGGAAATGCATGCACATGGATTAGGGAGTGGTTAAAATGTAGAAAACAGAATTATGATTTCCATTACATGAGAGTAGATGTTAAAACTTCATGCTGATTTGAACTTGGCTCTCGCCAAGATAAGCACCAACTAAGACGTAGCTTCACAGTAAACTAATGTGATCCATATGTGTCTCCATCCATTTGCACTTCCTTCCATATGATGATGTAGATAGATATCCTTCTGTCTGGTGTTGATGGCTGAAGTGTAATGCTGGCTCCAGGGATCAGCTTATTTTGCCTCCCTAGCGCATCAGCACACACAACAGCTGCGATGCTGGCTCCGGGGATCAACCATAGTGCGGTCTCCCCAGCGCATCAGCATGACAACCGTCTGGATTGAGCTAAGTAGGGTACATCTCTGGGGTCTTCAAGTGGGCACCTTCCATCCTCGGTGTTTCGTCGACTAGCCCACGACACCTCAAGAGGGCTCGACGGTGATTCTGGCGTCCCAGCATCACCCCCCTCCGTAAAAGTATTGATTAGAGGAGAAAACTCAAAATGGAGCGAGGTAACCAGTGGTGTACCACAGGGATCAATATTAGGTCCTCTGCTATACCTAATCTACATTAATGATTTAGATTCTGGTATAGTAAGCAAACTAGTTAAATTTGCAGACGACACAAAAATAGGAGGAGTGGCAAACACTGTTGCAGCAGCAAAGGTCATTCAAAATGATCTAGACAGCATTCAGAACTGGACAGACACATGGCAAATGACATTTAACCCTTTGCGGTCCATTTATTAATTCTGCGTCAGGCTCGCCAGGTCTAATTCATTTTTACACGCGCAGTTAATTTTAGACGCGCTGTTTAAAAGTATTTTTTTCCACAGTCAAACGGGTTTAAATGGCCCTGCATATCAACAAAGCACTCACTAGGGATCTCCAGCCCCGCCCCACCCTTTCGTTTGCTATAGCTTTCACCTATGCTACCAAATAAAAAATAATAATAATAATAATAATAGTCGTACATACCGATCAATCGTCTCCTGATGACTCGTTTTATCACCAAACTCCTCAATAATGCAATCCAATATTTTATTGCTATAACATCTCAAAAAAGCTCTGCAAATGTCCGTGATAGTCTCTGTGCGCTGATACTGTACTCCCAGCTTGTTTCCATACGACCGCCCCATCTGATGAAGGGGGGCTAGTATGACTATTCATGAGATACGCCTTTTTTTTTTTTTTTTTTAATCGGCTTGTCTCGGCTCCTTTCGTTCCCACTCGGCCATTGAATGGTTTTCTCGGCTTTTTCCGTTGAAAAACCGACTTTTTTGCGTTTTTTGCGTATTTAAAATGATGTCGGACAGGGTCCGACAAAGGACCTGGTGGGAATAATTGCTATGTCGGACCCAGTCCGACAATGGACCGCAAAGGGTTAAGAGAGAAAAGTGTAAGGTACTGCATGCAGGCAATAAAAATCAATTGGGCATTCGATGCCCCCGTGTGAACGTAGCGGACACCACAATGCAAAAGAGCCGGGCTCGTTTGCAGTCGTGGTTTTAGTGCTTTTAACATCATCTCATCTCACCGACACAGGACATATACACACACACACACGAATGAGTCAGTGCTTGGAAATTCTGGCCTGTGATTGGTTAAAACCTCATCATAGGAGGAACAGATTTAACTATTGCCCTGACATCCAAACACCACTGGCCAATAGTCTCCTTCTCTCATGTGATTGGTTCACATCACTGTCAGTCCCGCCCCTTTTCAAAGGAACTCCCTCCACCTCCCCTCCAACAACAAGATAAAATGGCTGAATGAAAAAACTACTTAACGGCAATTCTGTGACTTAATAGAAAATGAATTACAAAACATACTACAAAAGAAAGAAAAAAACTTGTTTAGTTATTTACTTATACTGTATCAGCTATACAATGCATTAGTAAGACCTCACCTAGAATATTCTGGTCACCTCGTTACAAAAAGGATATTGCTGCTCTAGAAAGAATGCAAAGAAGAGCAACCAGAATTACCCCGGGCTTAAAAGGCATGTCGTATGCAGACAGGACCAGGGGTCACAAATGGAGATTAGATAAAGGGGCATTCAGAACAGAAAATAGGAGGCACTTTTTTTACAGAGAATTGTGAGGGTCTGGAACCAACTCCCCAGTAATGTTGTTGAAGCGGACACCCTGGGATCCTTCAAGAAGCTGCTTGATGAGATTCTGGGATCAATAAGCTACTAACAACCAAACGAGCAAGATGGGCTGAATGGCCTCCTCTCGTTTGTAAACTTTCTTAATGTTCTTAACAAAATACTGCAGAGCCATAAATATTTGTGACCAAAATATCGGGCGAATCACACCCATAAAACTTATTTTGCTCCAGGCATGTTGGCGCCCTGTTGCACTGGTAGTAGTAGTATATTACTTCATCATATGTACAGCACTATGATATTCGTGCCAACAATGTTTATGGTTTTTTTCATACGTGAAACGCATAATAAAAGGCTTGCAAATATTTATGTCTTTTCAGTGTATAAAGTCATATTTACTATCCAACCTTGACTTTCAGTTTTTTATTTTTCTTAAAAATATTTCCCAACATGAAACCAATGTCACCTTACAATAATTGATTTTGAGTTTCAGTGTTTTAAAATAAAATATCAAACAGAACGAAATTTCAATGTACCATTTGTAATTCAGTAATATGAGAGAATTTGTCAGTGGTCTGAATACTTTTGCAAGGCACTGTATATATATAGTTTTGCATAAGTATTCACCTCCCTTGGACTTTTCCACATTTTGTAGTGTTACAACCTGGAATTAAAATGGATTTAATTAGGATTTTTTGTCACTGATCTACACAAAATAGTCCATAATGTTGAAGTGGGGAAAAACAATCTACATATTTTTCAAAATTATTTACAAATAAAAAACTGAAAAGTCTTGATTGCATAAGTATTCACCCCCTTTGCTGTGACACCCCTAAATAATCTCTGGTGCAACCAATTGCCTTCAGAAGTCACATAATTAGTTGAATGGAGTCCACCTGTGTGCAATTAAAGTGTCACATGATCTCAGATTAAATACACCTGTTTCTGGAAGGCCCCAGAGTTTGTTAGAGAGCATATCTAAACAAATAGCATCATGAAGACCAAGGAGCTATCAAAACAAGTCCGGGATAAAGTTCTGGAGAAGCACCAATCAGGGTTGGGTTATAAAAAAATATCCCGAACTTTGAACATCCCCCGGAACACCGTTAAATCCATTATTAAAAAATGGAAAGAATATGGCACAACCGCGACTCTGCCTAGAGAAGGCTGTCCACAAAAACTCAGTGACCAGGTAAGGAGGGTATTAGTCAGAGAAGCAACCAAGAGGCCAATGATAACTTTGAAGGAGCTGGAGAGATCCACAGCTGAGATGGGAGAAACCGTCCATGGGACAACTATAACCGGACGCTCCACAAAGCTGGGCTTTATGGAAGAGTGGTGAGAAGAAAGCCATTGCTGAAAAAAACCCATATCAAATCCCATCTGGATTTTGCCAAAAGGCATGTGGGAGACACAGCAAACATGTGAAAAGGGTTCTCTGGTCTGATGAGACCAAAACTGAACTTTTTGGCCTTAGCGCACAACGCTCATCACCCTGAGAACACCATCCCCACGGTGAAGCATGGTGGTGGCAGCATCATGTTATGGGGATGCTTTTCATCGGCAGGGACTGGGAAACTGGTCAGGATTGAGGGCAAGATGGATGGAGCCAAATACAGGGAAATTCTAGAGGAAAACTTGTTTCAGTCTGCAAGAGACCTGGGACTGGGGCGGACGTTCACCTTTTAGCAGGACAATGACCCTAAACACACAGCCAAAGCTACACTGGAGTGGTTTAAAAACAAGAACCCGAATGTCTTAGAATGGCCCAGTCAAAGCCCAGACCTCAATCCGATTGAGAATCTGTGGCAAGACTTGAAAATTGCTGTTCACCAACAGTCCCCATCCAACTTGACAGAGCTTGAGCAATTTTGCCAAGAAGAATGGGCAAAAATTGCAGGATCCAGATGTGCAAAGCTGGTAGAGACTTACTCAAAAAGACTCACAGCTGTAATTGCTGCCAAAGGTGCTTCTACCAAGTATTGACTCAGGGGGGTGAATACTTATGCAACCAACTTTTGTGTCACAATAAAAAATATTTTGCACCTTCAAAAGTGTTAAGTATGTTGTGTAAATCAAATGGTAAAAATCCCAATGAAATCCATTTTAATTCCAGGTTGTAACACTACAAAATGTGGAAAAGCCCAAGGGGGGTGAGTACTTATGCAAGTCACTGCATGCATGTATGTATGTATGTATGTATGTATGTATGTATGTATGTATGTATGTATGTATGTATGTATGTATTATATATATATATATATATATATATATATATATGTATATATGTGTGTATATATATATATATATATATATATATATATATATATATATATATATATATATATATATATATATATATATATATATACAGTACTGTGCAAAAGTTTTAGGCAGGTGTGAAAAAATGCTGTAAAGTAAGAATGCTTTCAAAAATAGACATGTTAATAGATTATATTTATCAATTAACTAAATGCAAAGTGAGTGAACAGAAGAAAAATCTAAATCAAATCCATATTTGGTGTGACCACCCTTTGCCTTCAAAACAGCATCAATTCTTCTAGGTACACTTGCACAAAGTCAGAGATTTTGTAGGCATATAGTCAGGTGTATGATTAAACAATTATACCAAACAGGTGCTAATGATCATCAATTCAATATGTAGGTTGAAACACAATCATTAACTGAAACAGAAACAGCTGTGTAGGAGGAATACAACTGGGTGAGGAACAGCCAAACTCAGCTAACAAGGTGAGGTTGCTGAAGACAGTTTACTGTCAAAAGTCATACACCATGGCAAGACTGAGCACAGCAACAAGACACAAGGTAGTTATACTGCATCAGCAAGGTCTCTCCCAGGCAGAAATTTCAAGGCAGACAGGGGTTTCCAGATGTGCTGTCCAAGCTCTTTTGAAGAAGCACAAAGAAACAGGCAACGTTGAGGACCGTGAGACGCAGTGGTCTGCCAAGGAAACTTACTGCAGCAGATGAAAGACACATCATGCTTACTTCCCTTCGCAATCGGAAGATGTCCAGCAGTGCCATCAGCTCAGAACTGGCAGAAAACAGTGGGACCCTGGTACACCCATCTACTGTCCGGAGAAGTCTGGTCAGAAGTGGCCTTCATGGAAGACTTGCGGCCAAAAGCCATACCTCCGGCGTGGAAACAAGGCCAAGCGACTCAACTATGCCCGAAAACACAGGAACTGGGGTGCAGAAAAATGGCAGCAGGTGCTCTGGACTGATGAGTCAAAATTTGAAATATTTGGCTGTAGCAGAAGGCAGTTTGTTCGCGAAGGGTTGGAAGCGCATACCGAATGAGTGTCTGCAGGCAACAGTGAAGCATGGTGGAGGTTCCTTGCAAGTTTGGGGCTGCATTTCTGCAAATGGAGTTGGGGATTTGGTCAGAATTAATGGTCTCCTCAATGCTGAGAAGTACAGGCAGATACTTATCCATCATGCAATACCATCAGGGAGGCATCTGATTGGCCCCAAATTTATTCTGCAGCATGACAACGACCCCAAACATACAGCGAAAGTCATTAAGAACTATCTTCAGCATAAAGAAGAACAAGGAGTCCTGGAAGTGATGGTATGGCCCCCACAGAGCCCTGATCTCAACATCATCGAGTCTGTCTGGGATTACATGAAGAGAGAGAAGCAACTGAGGCTGCCTAAATCCACAGAAGAACTGTGGTTAGTTCTCCAAGATGTTTGGGCCAACCTACCTGCCGAGTTCCTTCAAAAACTGTGTGCAAGTGTACCTAGAAGAATTGATGCTTGATGCTGTTTTGAAGGCAAAGGGTGGTCACACCAAATATGGATTTGATTTAGATTTTTCTTCTGTTCACTCACTTTGCATTTAGTTAATTGATAAATATAATCTATTAACATGTCTATTTTTGAAAGCATTCTTACTTTACAGCATTTTTCACACCTGCCTAAGACTTTTGCACAGTACTGTATATATATATATATATATATATATATATATATATATATATATATATATATATATATATATATATATATATATATATATACACATACACACACACACACACACACACACACACACACACATACATATCCCTGCTTCTTGTTTTATCTTCTCAATGTTTTTTCAATTGCGCTACTTATTTTAAAAAACACAATATTAGAGGATGTGTGATAGAAGCCAGTTTGTTTTATGCAGCTAATTCCAGTCCCTGACCGATTTTGATGTGTTTCACATACAGTATGCATGTATCAGTTCAGTGAATGCTGTCTTTACAGTAGCACAGGTAGGAATACGTTATATGATTTGTGACTGACCCCGTCCTACCTCAGCAGTAATGAATATGTTATTAATGTGCAGATTTGTGACTGACCCCGTCATACCTCAGCAGCAGCAGTAGCAATACAAGACTCTGGGGTAGTCAGGTGCTTTAAACAATGTTACTAGAAGTAAGAGCCAGCCTGGGGTTTTGTAACTATGTACATTTTGTTCAAAATAAGTGCATTCTCAAAATGATATTTTCATTTATTCCTACCCCCCCCCCACCCCCGACCATGGCTCCCCACTTCTAGAAAGACTCCAGCAGCACTGGTTACAATCACTTTAAGATCAATCTAATGGAAGTGAAGTGTGCAGTTGCGTCTCTTACCAGTAGGAGGCAGGTGTCGACCAGGCAGAAGGTCCCGGAGCGGCCGATCCCTGCGCTGCAGTGCACCACCGCAGGGCCCTGCTCCGAGCCGAGGCAGCCGGACTCCCGCACCTTGAACAGGAAGTTGAGGAAGGAGGCGGGGGATTCAGGGACCCCGAAATCAGGCCAGGTGGTGTAGTGGAAATGCAGGATCTCGCGAGTCTCCTGGGTCTGGGGGAGAGAGGAGGAGCAGCACATTCACTTTCCAATTGAACACATCAAGATAGACTTTGCATTCAATTCCCCAGGGAGGGCAGTCACTGGAACAGCACAGTGCTTTACTATCCATTCTCCACACTGAGACCTGACCTGAACCTGCTTGCAGAGGGAGGGCGGGCAGTCACTGGAACAGCACAGTGCTTTACTATCCATTCTCCACACTGAGACCTGACCTGAACCTGCTTGCAGAGGGAGGGCGGGCAGTCACTGGAACAGCACAGTGCTTTACTATCCGTTCTCCACACTGAGACCTGACCTGAACCTGCTTGCAGAGGGAGGGCGGGCAGTCACTGGAACAGCACAGTGCTTTACTATCCATTCTCCACACTGAGACCTGACCTGAACCTGCTTGCAGAGGGAGGGCGGGCAGTCACTGGAACAGCACAGTGCTTTACTACCCATTCTCCACACTGAGACCTGACCTGAACCTGCTTGCAGAGGGAGGGCGGGCAGTCACTGGAACAGCACAGTGCTTTACTACCCATTCTCCACACTGAGACCTGACCTGAACCTGCTTGCAGAGGGAGGGGAGGGGCGGGCAGTTACTGGAACAGCACAGTGCTCATCAAGTGCTCAGAATGGGGCTCGTGTCAGTGGAATCATTGCCTCACAAAACCTGTGGGGGTGTGGCAGTCTGGCTCGCAGTGGTGAGTGTGATGACGTCACGGACCAGGAAGAAACTGAAACCACAACAATGGATGGGCGGGCGAAACTGAACGCAACGGCGTTCAGTTGATTTTATTAATAAACAAACAAAACAAAAGATTTAAACAAAACAACAAAACAAAAGGGCACGAGGGCCAAACGAATAAACAGACAAACAAGTAAGTGGCGTGCTGGCTAAACCAGCACGTTTTAGCAATTGTTTTATGTCGTCTCTCCGCTCTCTCCGCTCTCTACTCCAAAACTCCACACCGCAGCACAGACAGCTGTCGGTTCTTATACTCTGGCCGAGGGTTAACTAGCTATTAATTATCTTATTACCCTCGGCCACAGTCTGCAGCGTTTGGTAAGGATGCATGACTGTCAGCTAGTTAAATAATCAGTAGCTGATCAGTCATGCATCCTCACGGGTTTTAAATATACATATAAAAGGCGGCGCTTTTACCAGCGCCGCAAACAAAAATACAAATAATAATAAATAGGGCGGGACACTCCCACAGGGGGCCATACCACCAAACTTGCAAGGAACCTCCACCATGCTTCACTGTTGCCTGCAGACACTCATTTGTGTACGCTCTCCAGCCCTTCGGCGAACAAACTGCCTTCTGCTACAGCCAAATATTTCACATTTTGACTCATCACTCCAGAGCACCTGCTGCCATTTTTCTGCACCCCAGTTCCTGTGTTTTCGGGCATAGTTGAGTCGCTTGGCCTTGTTTCCACGTCGGAGGTATGGCTTTTTGGCCGCAAGTCTTCCATGAAGGCCACTTCTGACCAGACTTCTCCGGACAGTAGATGGGTGTACCAGGGTCCCACTGCTTTCTGCCAGTTCTGAGCGATGGCACTGCTGGACATCTTCCGATTGCGAAGGGAAGTAAGCATGATGTGTCTTTCATCTGCTGCAGTAAGTTTCCTTGGCCGACCACTGCGTCTACGGTCCTCAACGTTGCCCGTTTCTTTGTGCTTCTTCAAAAGAGCTTGGACAGCACATCTGGAAACCCCTGTCTGCCTTGAAATTTCTGCCTAGGAGAGACCTTGCTGATGCAGTATAACTACCTTGTGTCTTGTTGCTGTGCTCAGTCTTGCCATGGTGTATGACTTTTGACAGTAAACTGTCTTCAGCAACCTCACCTTGTTAGCTGAGTTTGGCTGTTCCTCACCCAGTTTTATTCCTCCTACACAGCTGTTTCTGTTTCAGTTAATGATTGTGTTTCAACCTACATATTGAATCGATGATCATTAGCACCTGTTTGGTATAATTGTTTAATCATACACCTGACTATATGCCTACAAAATCCCTGACTTTGTGCAAGTGTACCTAGAAGAATTGATGCTGTTTTGAAGGCAAAGGGTGGTCACACCAAATATGGATTTGATTTAGATTTTTCTTCTGTTCACTCACTTTGCATTTAGTTAATTGATAAATATAATCTATTAACATGTCTATTTTTGAAAGCATTCTTACTTTACAGCATTTTTTCACACCTGCCTAAAACTTTTGCACAGTACTGTATATATATATATATATATATATATATATATATATATATATATATATATATATATATATATATATATATATATATATATTATACACACACACACACACACACACAGTATATACTGTATATATATATATATATATATATATTTTTTTTTTGAAATCCTGACATTTGTTTGAATTGCCAAGAATCTACAAAAGTGCCCTGGAACTAATGTTATATAGAATAAATGTTTTTGGCCAATAGAAAACGTAAAAAGCCTATGATGCTTTCATTTGTCAAAATATCTTAAAATACATAAACTAATAATTATGTTTTAAGAGGTCTACTGTATCTGCGAGAGTAGAAAAATAAAAATGTGTGTGTGTGGGGGGGTGGGGGCACGGGTATTGCGTGGCGTTGCGTTAGGGTCTGTTCTTTATTTTTGAGGTCATGAGGTGGCAACCCTAGTCGGGGTGAAAACCAATTCCATTTCCATTCCTTTCAAATCCATTCCCAAGTGACCTCCCTAGTAAAAGCATACACGTCGTTCTCGAGTGCAGCCCCAGCTCCAGAAAAGCCTGGCTTCTCTGCTCTCACCTGCACGTTCTCCAGCTCCACGTGTCTCACAGTGTAATACGACTTGACATCCTCTGAGATCAGAGTTCACCTGCAGGTTCTCCAGCTCCAGCTGTCTCACAGTGTAATACGACTTGACATCCTGTGAGATCAGAGCTCACCTGCAGGTTCTCCAGCTCCAGCTGTCTCACAGTGTAATACGACTTGACATCCTCTGAGATCAGAGCTCACCTGCAGGTTCTCCAGCTCCAGCTGTCTCACAGTGTAATACGACTTGACATCCTCTGAGATCAGAGTTAGCTTGAAGTGTGTGTCTGCAAACTCCATCTCTCTCTCCTCTCGCTGCGGCCAATACTGGGCACACTTCACCTGGGGAGAGACAGCAGAGAGGAGTTTAAAACGAGTATTTACAAACGAGAGCAGGCAATGCAGCCCATCAGTGCTAGAAGCTGTTTGATATCAAAACCTTCCGTCTTAAGGATCCTAATGAAGTATTGCGGTGCTGGGCGACATTAACATTTATATCTTAATTAGAGCTAATCTAGATCTTAAAGTACATCTAACAAATAAAACAATTCCCGAAATCTCATGTGAAATGTATTCATTACTTTGTAGCTCTCATATTATGTTAAACGTGTATTACATTTTATTGGTATTTTTTTAAGACCCTTTAGTGAAAAATATATGTATGTATGTATATATATATATATATATATATATATATATATATATATATATATATATATATATATAAAAAATCAATCAAAGGAAAAAAAATCCCATTTAAATGCATCAAGATTTCAGGTTGTAATACAACAAACTGTGAAAACATCCAAGGGGGGGTATACATATTATATATATATATATATATATATATATACATACACACACACACACACACACACACACACACACAGTGGTTTGAAGAAGTATTCACCCTCCTGCAAAGTTTTCACATTTTGTTGGCGCTTTCAAATTAGACTTTAAATGTAGAATCTACACAAACTACTCCACATTGATAAAGTTAAAAATGCATGCAGAATACAAATAAGTAAGATTTACAGAGAAAAACAGATTAATCTCATTTGCATAAGTATTCAACCCCTTTGCTACTGCAGCCCTAAATCAGCTCAGGTTCAAATGATTTGTTTGAAAGGTCACACAATTAGTGAACTGGTTTCAGCCTGTGTGTACTAAAAGTGGTTTAACTTGTAGATAATTTCCCTCAGGTATATAAAGACTTTCAAGCTGCAACTCACATAGTGATCTAACAAAGCAACCATGGAGACCAAGGAGCTTTCGAAACAAGTCAGGGATAAAGTGGTAGAGAAACACAGAGCAGGAGAAGGGTACAAGAAAATTTCAAAAGGCGCTGATTATTCCTCTTAGCACAGTGAAGTCCATCATTAACAAGTGGAAGATGCATCATACCACCCAGACACTACCCAGATCAGGTTGCCCTCCCAAACTGAGCAGCCAGGCAAGCAGGAAACTGGTTCGGGATGTCACTCTGAAGCCAACAATGACCTTGAGAGATCTGCAAAGTTCTGTGTCGGAGATGGGAGTCAGTGTTCACACGTCAGCAATAAGCCGGTCCCTACACAAAGCTGGCCTGTATGGACGGGTGGCAAGAAAGAAGCCATTACTCAAAAAATTTCATCTTAAAGCATGTATGAAGTTTGCGAAAAAGCACGTAGATGATCCTGCAGACATGTGGAAAAAGGTTTTGTGGTCAAACGAGACGAGACAGAAATGGAACTTTTCAGTCTAAATTCCAAGTGTTACGGCTGGCGCAAACCCGACACTGCACATCACCCAGTCAACACCATCCCAACTGTCAAGCATGGTGGTGGTGGCAGCAGCATGTCATGGGGATGCTTCTCTTCAGCAGGGACTGGGAAGCTTGTCAGGATAGAGGGGAGAATGGATAGTGCAAAGTACAGGTGAATCCTTGAGGAAAACCTGTTTGAGTCAGCCAAGACTCTGATACTGGGGAGGAAATTCACATTTCAGCAGAACAATGACCCGAAGCACAAAGTCAAAGCCACACTGGAGTGGTTGAACAAGAAGAGAATTAATGTTCGAGTGGCCCAGTCAAAGTCCTGACTTGAAACTAATTGAAAATTTATGGCGATACTTGAAGATTGCAGTCCATCGACGATCCCCAGTAAACTTATCAGAACTGGAGAAATTTTCCAGTGAAGAATGGGCAAACATTTAGCCATCCTACTGTGCAAAGCTAGTAGAGACCTATCCAAAAAGACTCATAGCAGTAATTGCTGCAAAAGGTGCTTCTACCAAGTATTGACTTAAGGGGCTGAATACTTATACAACCAGTAAATTTCATTTTGTACATTTTCTTTGCAAGTTTCGCTGACATTTAATCTCCTCCTCATATAACAGTGTTCAGTTTAACCACTACAGCTTTGAATAAAAAACATTTGTTTGAAACACTGTGCATACATTATTTGTAATTCAACTGAATATGAAAACTTTGCAGAGGGGTGAATACTTGCAGTTAGGGTTGAACTCAGCCACAAAAGCAATGAAATGTGTAACTCTCCATTACCACCCCACACAAGCAGCCAAAGGAACCAGACAACACAAGCAACTGCAGACTGCTGTCATCAGAGAAGACATAGAACATGCAACTCTTTCCAGAGGACACAAGACATCCATGCCGCTACACACCTGGGCGGTACAGTCCTGCGACGTCAGATCTTACATGCTGGAAGCAAGAATCTGTGTGCCATGTGCAGGGGAGGTCGTGGGTTGTTAGATGCGCATCATATATATACCACTCCTAGAACTACGGTTACATGTGACTAACCCTCATTTCTAGGGATGTGGATAAGGCACACTATCAACTCTTATGGCAGACTGCTAGCAGTTCTGTGGGAGGAGGAGTAAAGGCACACACCCCTTATTTAGGAAAAAGAGACAGCAGAACCAAGGCTGCAAGACAAGCACCCCAGCGTAACTCAAGGTGGATATGGCAATGGGAGGTACAGGTGTGTGCTGACTTCCAGGTAGCAGCCCTGCAGATTTCTGGATAGGCATGTCCCTGGAAGCAGCAGTATATCTGTTGGAATGAGCCTTACTCCCCGCAGCAGGCACCCTACAGCCAATCTATATGGCTATTTGAATGCTTTGAAATGCTAGAAAATGGTAATAGTGCATTGAGACATGTCAATTACTTTCAAACTTGCATTGAGATCAAAAGTGCATGCAAATATAGTTCTGTTTTTGTAAAGTTGATCTGGTTCTGTAGCCTGAAGTGGGTATGTATGTGTTGAAGTGTACAAGTGTATCCATTGCTACAGCACCGGTGGACAATGATGATGGATGTCTCTTGTGTCCTCTGGAGGACAACATGCCCCACATGTTGACCTGTTCCCATCCAATTTAAAATAACTTTAGCATAAAAGAGGCAGAAGTGTTAAAGGGACTAGGAGCTCTTAAAATAAACAAATCCCCTGGGCCAGATGAGATCCTCCCAATAGTACTCAAAGAAACGAAAGAAGTTATTTACAAACCGCTAACCAAGATCATGCAACAGTCTCGACACAGGGGTTGTACCGACAGACTGGAAAATTGCAAACATAATACTGATCCACAAAAAGGGAGACAAAACCGAACCAGGTATCTGCAGACCAATAAGCCTGACTTCTATTATATGTAAACTTATGGAAACTATAATAAGATCTAAAATGGAAAATTACCTATATGACAACAATATCCTGGGAGACAGTCAGCATGGTTTTAGAAAAGGGAAATCGTGTCTAACAAACCTGCTTGACTTTTTTGAGGATGCAACATTGAAAATGGATAATTGAAAAGCATATGACATGGTTTATTTAGATTTCCAGAAAACTTTTGACAAATTCCCGCATAAAAGATTAATTCTCAAACTGAACGCAGTAGGGATTCTAGGAAATGCATGCACATAGATTAGGGAGTGGTTAACATGTAGAAAACAGAAAGTACTGATTAGAGGAGAAACCTCAAAATGGAGCGAGGTAACCAGTGGTGTACCACAGGGATCAGTATTAGGTCCTTTGCTATTCCTAATCTACATTAATGATTTAGATTCTGGTATAGTAAGCAAACTCGTTAGATTTGCAGACGACACAAAAATAGGAGTGGCAAACACTGTTGCAGCAGCAAAGGTCATTCAAAATTATCTAGACAGCATTCTTATTCAGAAATGGGCAGACACATGGCAAATGACATTTAATAGAGAAAAGTGTAAAGTATTGCACGCAGGCAATAAAAATGTGCATTATAAATATCATATGGGAGATACTGAAATTGAAGGAGGGAACTATGAAAAAGACCTAGGAGTTTATGTTGACTCAGAAATGTCTTCATCTAGACAATGTGGGGAAGCTATAAAAAAAGGCAAACAAGATGCTCGGATATATTGCGAGAAGTGTTGAATTTAAATCAAGGGAAGTAATATTAAAACTTTACAATGCATTAGTAAGACCTCACCTAGAATATTGTGTTCAGTTCTGGTCATCTCGTTACAAAAAGGATATTGCTGCTCTAGAAAGAGTGCAAAGAAGAGCAACCAGAATTATCCCGGGTTTAAAAGGCATGTCATATGCAGACAGGCTAAAAGAACTGAATCTGTTCAGTCTTGAACAAAGAAGACTATGCGATGATTCAAGCATTCAAAATCCTAAAAGGTATAGACAATGTCGACCCTGGGGACTTTTTTGACCTGAAAAAAGAAACAAGGACCAGGGGTCACAAATGGAGATTCGATAAAGGGGCATTCAGAACAGAAAATAGGAGGCAGTTTTTTACACAGAGAATTGTGAGGGTCTGGAACCAACTCCCCAGTAATGTTGTTGAAGCTGACACCCTGGGATCCTTCAAGAAGCTGCTTGATGAGATTCTGGGATCAATAAGCTACTAACAACCAAACAAGCAAGATGGGCTGAATGGCCTCCTCTTGTTTGTAAACTTTATGATCTTCTTATGTCTTCCCTGATGACAGCAGTCTGCGGTTGCTTGTGTTGTCTGGTTCCTTTGGCTGCTTGTGTGGGGGTGAGAATGGCCAGTTAGGGTTAAAAACCTTAACATCACATTTCCTTGCTTTTGTGGCGATGAGTTCAACCCTGACTGCTGCATTAACGCAGTTTTTTTGCAAAGAATGTCCTTGCTTTTTGAAGAGACTACAGCACTTCTGTGGTGTTCCATACATGACTGCTACATTTCACCACATTGTATTAGACATGTTAATGCAAAGAGTGCAAACTCAGTAATTCTAGCAAAATAGTAAAACAAGGTTGATCTTTTGTATTGACATAGTTTTTTAAATCTATGCTGCATAACTGTAAGATAAGAAATGAAGTGTCACAATAGACAACATAAGTGACTTAACGTAATGTAGTGGCCCTTTATGTCAGTTTAAACAGGTTATAATGGACAAGACATAAGGTTCATTTCACAAGGTCTCAAAATGCCTCATGTTTTGTCCATAAAAACCTCCAATTATCATCTATTAATGAAACATTTATAATTAGGGCTTGCATTTCGCCACAACTTGCGATTGGGAAAGGTAGGGTGCTTTTTTTTTTGTGGTGAAGTCTACGTGAACTGATTAACGTTTTCCGGTATTTATTGGCTGTACGCCAATTTCATTTTTTTTGTATCGGGGGTGTTTTATCGGTTTTTACCAGAAGCCCTATTTATAATGCAATCTTCATTAACAGTAAAAAAAAATAAAATAATCATGACCATGAAACATGAATGTAAATAATTGTTACACAGCAAGGATGTAACATACTGCTCATTCTCAACTGTTTAAGTGATTCTATTAAATGTAATGTTAAGCTGGAGTTGGTGTGATTTTACTGCAGTGTGGTGTTCAACTGCAGGTCCATGTGGCTATTATTCGACCTGCAGGTTATTGTTCAAAGCCATTTAACATAATGAGAAGGGCCTTCCCAGATGATAAAGCACTCTTACGAGGGTTAGATTGCTATTAGAAAATGGATACGTTAAAAAAACACGCAAAAAAACCCAACAACAACAACATTTCAAGTTTTTGTTTGTTTTTTTCATGATTTTATGCAGCACTAGTTTTGTTGCGAATGAATACAATCATTTTCCCCACTGAGTAATGTGGCTTGCTCAGAATTCCACCCAAGCCTTCACCCCAGCGGTGGACACTTCATGGGTATTTAACATGGTAAAAGTTTCTACATACAAGAAGCTGTTCTTCTGTTCAGGTACCTCGGACAGGAAATCAAACCTGTTTGTAAAACATGTAAAGAATAAAAGCACAGCTATGTTTTTTATTTGGGTTTGAGTGCATGTTCGTGTGTTTGTTCTAAAGCCTCCTTCCTGGCATTAGAGAAAAGCGTGCCGTGCCTGTGTTGTTAGGATATGCTCTGTTTTATCCACTGTTTTCTTCAACTCGTCATTCAAACCGGAGACCAGTTGCTATTGTGGTTACTGTATTGACGCTGACAGCAAACACTATTAGACTTATTTTTAAACTTTATTTGCTATATTAAATGTAAATAGATAGTTAGGACAGCAAGGAAGCAGTATAATCTACATTGACAGACAACGTTCAGAGGGCGTGTACAAGAAGAGATTTTCAATCAACAAGCAGAAAAATGGTAAAATACATGAACCCCTCCCTCCCTCCCTCCTTCCCCATCATCCCCTTCCCCCTCCCCCCAACCCGAAAAACAGAAGCCCTAATTATATTCTGGTGTTTGGAAGACTTTGATATTATCAATACTGAAATACGCAATATCGATATACAATTTTCATATCGATGCCCACCGCTAATAAAATATTTATATATATACACACTACCGGTCAAAAGTTTTAGAACACCCCCATTTTTCCAGTTTTTATTGAAATTTAAGCAGTTCAAGTCCAGTGAATAACCTGAAATGGTACAAAGGTAAGCGGTAAACTGCCAGAGGTTAAAAAAAAAGTTCAGGTTACCAAAAACTGAAAAATAATGTACATTTCAGAGTTATACAAAAAGGCCTTTTTCAGGGAACAAGTAATGGGTTAACAACTTACAGCTGTTCTGCAGCAATGGAAGTAAATTAAGCCTTGAAAGTTGATGCTAACAATTCCTACAGGTGTCCCAACTTTTGTTGATTACTTACAAATCCTCTGTCTGTATAAAAGCAGTGTTGGAACAGACTGTGTTACTACACCCTCTTAACCCTTTGCGGTCCTTTGTCGGACTTGGTCCGACATTGCAATTATTCCCATCAGGTCCTTTGTCGGACCCTGTCCGACATCATTTTAAAAACGCAAAACACGCAAAAAAGTCGGTTTTTCAACGGAAAAAGCCGAAAAACCATTCAATGGCCGAAAGTGGGAACGAAAGGAGCCGAGACAAGCCGATTAAAAACAAAAAAAAAAAAAAGGCGTATCTCATGAATAGTCATACTAGCCCCGATCATCAGATGGGGTGGTCATATGGAAACAAGCTTGGAGTTACAGTATCAGCACACAGAGACTATCACGGACATTTGCAGAGCTTTTTTGAGATGTTACAGCAATAAAATAATGACTTTGATTGCATTATTGAGGAGTTTGGTGATAAAACGAGTCATCAGGAGACGATTGATCGGTATGTACGACTATTATTATTATTTTTTATTTGGTAGCATATGTGAAAGCGATAGCAAACGAAAGGGTGGGGCGGGGCTGGAGATCCGTAGTGAGTGCTTTGTTGATATGCAGGGCCATTTAAACCCGTTTGACTGTGGAAAAAAACACTTTTAAACAGCGCGTCTAAAATTAACTGCGCGTGTGAAAATAAATTGGACCTGGCGAGCCTGACGCAGAATTAATAAATGGACCGCAAAGGGTTAAGCATTACTTGGACAGTATTGTACTGCAGGAAGTAGTATATTGCTATCATAATGGCGAGAAAAAGGCAATTAACGAAGGAAGACAGACAGACCATTATAACCCTTAAAAGTGTAGGTCTTTCCTTTAGAGAAATTGCAAAGAAAGCCAAGGTGTCAGTGAGTACAGTTTCCTACACCATCAAAAGGCACTTGGAAACTGGAGGAAACTCTGACAGGAAGAGGTCTGGCAGACCCAAAGCCAAAAACAGAATCAGAAGACAAGTTTCTGAGAGTCAACAGCTTGCGTGATAGGCGGCTCACAGGACAACAGCTTCAAGCACAGCTTAACACTGGTCGAAGTAAGCAAGTCTCAGTTTCAACTGTGAAGAGAAGACTTGAGCTGCAGGTTTGACAGGTCAGTGGCAGTAAGAAAGCCATTGCTAAGATGGCAAAATAAGAAAAAGAGGCTTGCCTGGGCCATGAAGCACCGCCAGTGGACTACTGAAGACTGGAAGAAGGTCTTATGGACCGATGAATCAAAATTTGAAATCTTCGGTTCATCACGCAGGGTTTTTGTACGCCGTCGAGTAGGTGAAAGGATGGTTCCTCGGTGTGTGACACCAACTGTCAAACATGGAGGAGGAAGCGTGATGATCTGGGGCTCTGTTGCTGGATCCAGAGTCGGCGACTTGCACAGAGTGAGTGGCACCCTGAACCAAAACGGCTACCACAGCATTTTGCAGCGCCATGCAATACCCTCTTGTATACGCCTAGTTGGTCAGGGGTTCATCCTACAGCAAGATAATGACCCAAAACATACCTCCAGGCTATGTCAGAACTACCTTAGAAGAAAAGAACAAGACGGTAGGCTTCAAATCATGGAATGGCCAGCACACAGTCTCCAGACTTAAACCCCATCGAGCTGGTTTGGGATGAACTGGACAGAAGGGTGAAAGCAAAGCAACCTACAAGTGCAACACATTTGTGGGAACTTCCGCAACAGTGTTGGGAAGAACTTTCCGAACAATATTTGATTTCCATTGTAGAAAGAATGCCACGAGTGTGTTCGGCTGTTATATCTGCAAAAGGTGGCTACTTTGATGAGTCAAAAATTTAGATTAAATTTTGTTAAACAAAACGATTCCATGATTTCTTTTTTTTTATCTCCAATTGTTTATTTGTTCTATGCTTTAAATTTCAGAGTACATTGAGACAATGTGTAAATTTCAATAAAAACTGGAAAAATTGAGGTGTTCTAAAACTTTTGACCGGTAGTGTGTATGTGTATATATATATATATATATATATATATATATATATATATATATATATATATATATATATATATATATATATAATGTGATGCTAATATTAAAGAAGACGAGGTTCAGCAGTACAGTTCAGGTTTTTTTTTAATTTTTTTTAAATAGTGTGTTTCAGTGCTGTACAGACGTTCTATGTCGTTAACCGTTGAGTTTCTCTGAGATATTAATGTACTAACTTTATTTATTTATTTTTTTTTAATATGTTCTCATTTTGTTGATCATCAATTTCTGTACTGTGGGTGTTGTCGTGTGATTGAAAACGAGACATTGTGTTTGAATTGAAAGTGATGGTCTCAAGGAGTTGAATGGGTCAAAGTTCAAGTATATTTTCCTCTAGAGGAATTATCACTTTGACGTCACTACTGTGGTATTATTACTTTTTCGAATGGCTCAGGATGCAAATATAGCCTTCATCCATATATATATATATATATATATATATATATATATATATATATATATATATATATATATATATATATATATATAAAATTAGATATGAGCGATTAATCTAAAATCCGGTTCATTTCTGATTATTAAATTAAATACCGAAACCGTGTGAGCGATTAATAAACTGCAAAATTTCGATCGATTATTTTACATCACTCATCATAAAAGTTACTCCCACATTCCAGCGGCTCGCGCCAGGCAGTCACTGAAGCAGCTCTCCCTGGGATCTGTAGTCCATAGGAACCTCTTCATTAGAAAAACTTGTCAGAGAAAGAAGGGGAGTGAGTGTTTAATACAGAAAGCTCATAAACACAAACTATTTGAATTGTATTTACACATTTATCAATAACCTTATTAATGACGTTTCGTTCCGCAAGAGAAACGCGGAGGATATTAAATTCTATTAATGGGTCAGTCCATGTCAGATCACTCTCCCTCGAAACTGAAGGCTCATGGATGTTGATATAAATATGCATTTATAAGTGAGCTCCCCAGTTATTGTATTGTTTTACTGAGACTTTCACTTGTATGTATCTGTTATTGCTGACAAGGTTTCTCATTCTAGTTTAGTCAGCAAGGCAGGTTAAGAAATTACATTATTTTTTTTAAATAATAAACAAATGTTCAAAATGACTCTCTCTTGTATTGTGTTTTATTTAATAATTAGTAATTATTAAATGAAATGTAATATGCAGTAAAGAATGGCAACCTGAAACAATAGTATACACATTGTAATTATATTTGTATAATATTTTGTTGCAGGTTGCCATTCTCTCTTGTATTACGTTTTACTTAATGAGTTGTTAAACTACCAGCTATGTTATTATTCTTGACTTCTATATAATGCATACTGTATGTTTTGTAAGTTATTGAAGTTTTATTGTAGTTTTTAATTAGAAATAAAAAAAAACACACAAGACCTTTTTTGTGACTTTCCTCCTAAGAAAATATATATATATATATAATCTGTATATTTTACTTGCACTGGTAGTAGTAGTATATTACTTCATCATATGTACAGCACTATGATATTCGTGCCAACAATGTTTATGGTTTTTTTTTCATACGTAAAAAAGGCATCATAAAGTAACTTGACAGTCAACTTTTTTGGAGCTGAGAACAATTACAAAGGTCTAATTAAGCACATTATTAGTTCAATGAAGGGTTTGATTAAGTAATTGAGAGCTCAGCTGGAATGAAAACCAGCTGACACAGGGGTCCCCAGGATTGAGAAACCTGCTGTAGGGCATCCTTTGTTTTGCAGTTTATTCATTGAGGTAAAGGAAGGCCTTCACTGCCTATTCTTAGGTCTGCAACATTTCATTCAGCTTCAATACAGTGTTACATATAACGGCATTGATCACGTTTGGCAAAGGAAGGAATATTCAAATAAAATACTTGTCTGAATCTTGAGCAGATAGCCAAACGTGACAATTCCATGTTCTTCCCAGCACTGCTACAAATGCCTGCCATGTCTGTCCTTTACAATAGCAATGCCTGCCATGTCTGTCCTTTACAATAGCAATGCCTGCCATGTCTGTCCTTTACAATAGGAATGCCTGCCATGTCTGTCCTTTACAATAGCAATGCCTGCCATGTCTGTCCTTTACAATAGCAATGCCTGCCATGTCTGTCCAGGGGTAGAAAATTCCCAAAATCTTAACATGCCCGGTCGGGCATGTAGCTCTAAATTTTACGTGCCCAACACACAATTTTACAAGCCCGTGTGAAACTGAAAAATGCTTTTCTGCTGCTGGTGATTCCAAACTGATAGAGGACTTCTGGACTGCATGTCCTGCTGTGAGTCAAGTGTGTCTCGTGCTAACACAGTCTCAAACATCCAATGTTCCACTGCTGCATCCTTAGTTGAAATTTTTTTCATCAAATAAGCATACATCCAGTGCTTAATTTGTGGCAGGGCTTGCCAGGGCACAGCCCCGGAACCTCTGGGCACGCAGAGTCATATTCCTGGTACCTCTAATTAAAAATCTTATAAAATGCTTTCTTTTTAAATTCTCAACACAGCTGTATCAAGTCTGCAAGTTCTTGCATGCGCGCTAAAGAGAGACTGCCACGTTTCTAGCCGACTTTTAATTACTTTATGATTTCAGCTTGAATGCCTTTAAGTAAGATGACACTGCAGGCTACAACTCTATTGTCGTTTTTTATACACAAATAAGCTTACTTGGATTTGAAAAACTTCATGAACGATATAAGCAACTTCTTACACTACTTGGTTTGATTAAATGAGTAATACACAACAAAATATGAAAGCTGAACATTAACTTCAAAGAACAACGACAACTGTTTAATGAAAACAGAATATTGCAGCCTACTTGAATAGGATCATTGGCCTGCTACATTACATTAAACAAAAATAATAAAAAATGAAGATCTGGTTCTCTTGCCTTTTTTAATGAATATAATTTAATTAATAGAGATTAAAAACAAACATACTAAAGACATCAACTACCTAGCCTAAGTTTAATTAATGTTTTTTGTAATCTACCAGCGGCTTCTGTTCCATACACATCGCTGATAATAGTGCAGACCGTGGGTCGTGTTGGGGTGCGTATTTTTATTTATTTTTAAATCAATGTCGTCCTTCTGGAGTTCTCTGAATGTTTTAATGTGTTTGTTTTTTAAAACATTTAAATGCAAAACAATAACAAAGCATGTATACAAGGTTTTTTTTAATTTAATGCGGTTGCCTTTAATTATTGTCGAATGTGCGGTGAAGGACGGTTTTATTGTCATTGCTCGCGCCCCGGCACATCTTTCTTTACAAATTAAGCACCGTATACATCCAGTATATTATCACGAAAACAAAATGTTGGGGGGTTGGGGACGGACGGACAAAATAGTTTAACAATGGTGTACTCACTGACACAAAATAACATTATTCTAAAATAAACTTTAAAGAATGCTCAAAATGTGCGGAATCTCTGATTAAACACTTTTTGTTATTTCCCCCCAGTTTGGGTAATCCATTGCAAACACAATCCGTTAACACGCCGACAGCAGAATAGCTTAACCAATAGCAGCTCAAAACACTCGGGCATCACATTTTCTGCTGTTCGCGCAGGTGCACAGGGACGCAATACTAGAACACATGAGATGCTGGCTGTTAAAGATGTAGGTAAAAAAATAAAAAGTGATGAAGGAGCAAATACAGAAGTTTAAATCTGCAATAAAGTAATCACTTGCTTTTGTTTTAGGGCATTGAAAAATTGTAGGCCCCACCGAAATCTGTACATGCTCCGGGCCCGTCAGGCAATATCATTTTCAAACACTGATGTCCTTCACAAGAACAAGCTCCAACGCTAGCTTTTCCTGTGACCGATGTGTTCCTGGACGTGAAGTGGAATATACAGCACTGCGGTATCTTCACAGAGTGGTCAGTAATTGTTTGATGTGTTCCTGGACGTGAAGTGCAATATACAGCACTGAAGCATCTTCACAGAGTGGTCAGTAATTGTTTGATGTGTTCCTGGACGTGAAGTGCAATATAGTCATTAATTGTTTGATGTGTTCCTGGACATGAAGTGCAATATACAGCACTGAAGTATCTTCACAGAGTGGTCAGTAATTGTTTGATGTGTTCCTGGACGTGAAGTGCAATATACAGCACTGAAGCATCTTCACAGAGTGGTCAGTAATTGTTTGATGTGTCCTCACGTGAAGTGCAATATACAGCACTGCAGTATCTTCACAGAGTGGTCAGTATTATTATTATTTGTTTATCCAAGGCGACTTACAGAGACTAGGGTGTGTGAACTGTGCATCAGCTGCAGAGTCACTTACAATTACATCTCACCCGAAAGACAGAGCACAAGGAGGTCAAGTGACTTGCTCAGGGTCACACAATGAGTCAGTGGCTGAGGTGGGATTTGAACCGGGGACCTCCTGGTTACAAGCCCTTTTCTTTAACCACTGGACCACACAGCCGCCTATAATTATTTATTTATTGTCAGACTGCCTTATCCAGGAAGACTTACAATTGCTACAAGATATCACATTATTTTTTACATACAATTACCCATTTATACAGTTGGGTTTTTACTAACCTGGTTGGGGGGGTTGTATTTCCTCTCCTGACCACGCTTGCATTAAGCGAGTGAGCATAGGTGGGCCGAATTGACTTTTCTCGTTCTAGAATTTCTTATGTTCTTATGATATTATGTTCTTATGATATTTTGTAATGTGATACTTTGTAATTTGATATTTTTTAACAACTGTAAGTCGTCTTGGATGAGGGCGTCTGCTAAGAAATAAATATCTATCTATCTATCTATTATCATCATCATCATCATCATCATTATTATTATTATTATTATGACCTACAACAGTAGGACTACTAGTGACGTTTTATCATCTTTTCCCATCTGTATGAAACATAAATGGGTACTTTTGAGGAACAGTTTATACTGGCAAACACTCTTTTAAAAATGAAAAAAAAAGATTCTGCTGTTTTCAGAAATTATGCTTTAGTTTAAGTCTTAAGCCTTCATTTGTGCAAAACTTGGTATGAACGTTCAATGAATTAGGAAAGCGAGTCAATGGCTAACTGCATAAATTTGTTGTGTTAATTGGCCATGATTATTCCTCTCTCTCTCTAGTGTTCCATCCCCACCCCCCCATTTATCATCCTACCCCACAACTTCCAAGTGAAAACAAATATTCTAGAAATTTGTAGAAAATGTATTACAAATAAAAACTGAAATAGCTTGGTTGGATAAGTGTCCACCCCCCCTTTGTAATAGCACTCCTAAATTAGCTCAGGTGTAACCAATCGCCTTCAAAATCACACACCAGGTTAAGTGACCTCCACCTATGTTATAATGTAGTGATTCACATGATTTCAGGATAAATTCAGCAGTTCTTGTAGGTTCCCTCTGCTGGGTAGTGCGCACCAAGACGCTTTCAAAAGAACTCCAGGACAAAGTTGTTGAAAGGCACAGATGGAGCAAAGTACAGCGAAGTCCTTGAGGAAAACCTGCTGCCTTCTGCAAGAAAGCTGAAACTGGGACGGAAGTTCACCTTTCAGCATGACAACGACCCAAAGCACACAGCCAAAGCTACACTGGAGTGGCTAAGGAACAAAAAGGTCTATGTCCTTGAGTGGCCCAGTCAGAGCCCCGACCTAAATCAAATTGAAAATTTGTGGCATCACTTAAGATTGCTGTCCATCAACGCTCCCCAAGGAACTTGACAGAGTTTGAACAGTTTTGTAAAGAAGAATGGTCAAATATTGCCAAATCTAGGTGTGCAAAGTTGGTAGAGACCTATCCCAACAGACTCACAGCTGTAATTGCTGCCAAAGGTGCTTCCACCAAGTATTAACTCAGGGGGGTGGAGACTTATCCAATTATGATCTTTAATATATAATTTTTTTCTCAATAAAAACTTTTTTCCCCTTAACAGTGTGGAGTATGGTGTGTAGATAAGAGGAAAAAAATTCTCATTTAAATGCATGAAATTCTTAAGGGGGGTGTAGACCTTCTATAGGCACTGTATATAGAGATATATCTATATCTATATCTATATATATATATATTTATTATGGATGGTAGGAAGCCTTGGTGTGGACGGAGATACTCACAGAGCCCTTCTCGATGACTCGGTTCAGCATGACCACTCCATGGCTCTTCTGCTCCCACACCATCTCCCAGAAGTGACCGCAGGTGTTGGGCAGAGGGCCCTTAATGAAAAACAATGGAAAGCGATCAGCTTACTAGCCACAAAGGATTTTATGAAAGGTACAGTGAAATGAATCTGATACTCTTAGGTTAAAGGAAGCTCTCTGTTTCTATGCCTTATTCTCGGTTATCTGTTTACACTTCCTGGGTTACCTCAGCAGTCTCTTCTGGGTAATGTTACTGACTGAAAGCATGTCAGCCAATAGGGGAAGCAGCTGGTTTGGTTATGACAGGAAAGATAATGTTAGGGGTGGGGACAATTCCACCTTTCATGTACCAAGGAAGTGCAATGCTACCTGAAAGCATTGCTTGCAAACAATTTCTTTAATCCAGAGTAGTAACAGATATTTATCAGAACATCTTTAAAACTGCACCCATATATAACCTAAAGAAGTGCACAACAGGTTTATGTAACTACTTTGTTAGCAACAAATCACCAATTGATCTGTGGAATAACTCCCTCAATAACGAGTCGGATTCTATAGGATTCTTACTGGTGCTGACCTGTGTGAGAATGTAGCTGCGCTTGGCCTCCTCCATGGATATCAGGCTGGCGTTGATGTAGTCATTGGTTCCCAGTTGCAGGTGGATTCGACTGTGGTCGACTAGAGAAGAGAGACCATGTCAGTGCACCACACAGCCACATACACAGAGGTGCCCAAACACAAAGGCACTGAAACAAGCATGTCAGTAACACACATACCTGGGGTGTATGCCCTCCCCTTATTTGTTTATTTAGCAGATGCCTTTATCCAAGGCGATTTACAGAGACGAGGGTGGGTGAACTATGCATCAGCTGCAGAGTCACATACAACTACGTTGCACAAGGAGGTTAAGTGACTTGCTTTGGGTCACACAATGAGTCAGTGGCCTTTTCTTTAACAACTGGACCACACAGCCTCCTTACCCCAGCTCAACCCCCACCCCCACCCCACCCCGACCCCCGTCCAACCCCATCCAACCCCATCCAACCCCCAAACCCTGTACAACCCCTCACCCCTTACCCCGTCCAACCCCCATACCCCCATCCAACCCCCTACCCCCAGCCCGCACTCACAGGGGCTGACATCTCTGTAACGGTTCCTGGCTTTGTTCTCTGGGAGTTTGGAGATTTTACAGGGCAGCTCGCTGGACTGCTGGCGGATCTCCTGCACAGAGAGAGAGAGAGAAGTCCATTTTCAGGTACAAGGCTTTGAATCCCGATCAAAACCTTCAGAGCTCTCACGGTGTGACCAAAGAAAATCTGTTGGTGCGACCATCAGTTTAGTTTTAGGCGTGACCAATCCTTTCAAAAACTGATTAGAAATGGAAATGGTATCATCTACAAATATAATCTCATCTGAGAAACAAAGGTTTTATCACTGTGTCCCTGGGATTATAGTCCATTGTATTATTATTTATATTACTGGCAAGGCTCTAAAAACTACAAGTCCAAAACACCCCTTTTACTGGTAAGTGCATGCAACAACGTGCACTTTGATCAGTGTTATTATTTATTTCTTAGCAGACGCCCTTATCCAGGGCGACTTACAATTGTTACAAGATATCACATTATTTTTACATCCAATTACATTATTTTTTACACATTTATTTATTTATTTACTTATTTTTACATACAATTACCCATTTATATAGTTGGGTTTTTACTGGAGCAATCTAGGTAAAGTAACTTGCTCAAGGGTACAGCAGCAGTGTCCCCCACCTGGGACTGAACCCACGACCCTCCGGTCAAGAGTCCAGAGCCCTAACCACTACTCCACACTGCTGCCCGAGTGTTCAGTCCTCATGGTTTTAAACCTTGAGATACTGTGGGGGAGAATGCTGTGAGAGGTGAGCAGTGCGAGGGAGAATGCTGTGAGAGGAAAGCAGCGTGTGAGGAGAGCAGCGTGTGAGGGAGACTGCTGTGAGGAGAGCAGTGTGCGAGGGAGAATGCTGTGTGAGGAGAGCAGTGTGCGAGGGAGACTGCTGTGAGAGGTGAGCAGTGTGCGAGGGAGACTGCTGTGAGAGGTGAGCAGTGTGCGAGGGAGACTGCTGTGAGAGGTGAGCAGTGTGCGAGGGAGACTGCTGTGAGAGGTGAGCAGTGTGCGAGGGAGACTGCTGTGAGAGGTGAGCAGTGTGCGAGGGAGACTGCTGTGAGAGGTGAGCAGTGTGCGAGGGAGACTGCTGTGAGAGGAGAGCAGTGTGCGAGTGAGACTGCTGTGAGAGGTGAGCAGTGTGCGAGGGAGAATGCTGTGTGATGAGAGCAGTGTGCGAGGGAGACTGCTGTGAGGAGAGCAGTGTGCGAGGGAGACTGCTGTGAGGTGAGCAGTGTGTGAGGGAGAATGCTGTGAGAGGTGAGCAGCGTGCGAGGGAGAATGCTGTGAGAGGTGAGCAGTGAGCGAAGGAGAATGCTGTGAGAGGTGAGCAGCGTGCGAGGGAGAATGCTGTGAGAGGAGAGCAGCGTGTGAGGGAGACTGCTGTGAGAGGAGAGCAGCGTGTGAGGAGAGCAGTGTGCGATGGAGACTGCTGTGAGAGGTGAGCAGTGTGCGAGGGAGAATGCTGTGTGAGGAGAGCAGTGTGCGAGGGAGACTGCTGTGAGAGGTGAGCAGTGTACGAGGGAGAATGCTGTGTGAGGAGAGCAGTGTGCGAGGGAGACTGCTGTGAGAGGTGAGCAGTGTGCGAGGGAGACTGCTGTGAGAGGTGAGCAGTGTGCGGGGGAGACTGCTGTGAGAGGTGAGCAGTGTGCGAGGGAGACTGCTGTGAGAGGTGAGCAGTGTGCGAGGGAGAATGCTGTGAGAGGTGAGCAGTGTGCGAGGGAGACTGCTGTGAGGTGAGCAGTGTGCGAGGGAGACTGCTGTGAGAGGAGAGCAGTGTGCGAGGGAGACTGCTGTGAGAGGTGAGCAGTGTGTGAGGGAGACTGCTGTGAGAGGTGAGCAGTGTGTGAGGGAGACTGCTGTGAGAGGTGAGCAGTGTGCGAGGGAGAATGCTGTGTGAGGTGAGCAGTGTGTGGGGAACTTCACAGAGGAAGTGTGATGCCACCTCACAAGAAATCTGCTAACATTTGGCATCCTTAACCTATGTGCCATTGTCCTCATTGGAGGACAGTCTACTTTGTATGTTTTAGGAACATTTTTAACTGGCACCTACTTGTTATTTTAATTCTCTTTAAAATAGATTGTTATGATAACTTACTCTAATATTGTTAAAACGCACAAGTTAAGTTTAAATGTAATGCATCAAATGACATAAAAATATAGCTTGTCAGAAGAGGAAAGATGCAAGTCTGTACAAATATATAAATGACCATACTATGTACTTCCTTGTTAATGTTGTGTTCCGTGTTTCTTTTGTTTCAGCCATCGTGCCCTTTTGTTTGTTCTATAGAGGTATTCTTTATTGTTGTTTTGTTGAATATAAACCCTGTGCGCTGTAGAGTCTCAGGTTCACCCACCATTCCTTGTTTTGGTTTGTGTTTTTGGTCTGACGTCACCCCTGCAGCCATCTGGATCACAAGCCTTAAAAACGTGTTGCTTCTTTAAACTACAGTAAAGACATGAGTACTATACTCCTGGATGCACTCGCATCACCTCAAACTCAACCTCTCTAAATCTGACCTCCTGTTCTTTCCCTCCTCTGATCTCTCTGTCTCCGTTTCTCTGGAATCTACCACGCTCTCTCCCTCCTCCTCAGCTAAGAACCTCAGAGTCACTCTGGCACGCACTTGCCGATTATTCCTGAGCAACATACGAAGAATCCGACCCTTCCTCACCAACTATGCCACCCAGCTCCTGGTCCAGGCCCTGGTACTCTCCCACCTAGACTACTGCAACTCCCTCCTGGCTGGCCTCCCTACGTCCGCCACCCGTCCGCTCCAGCTCATCCAGAACTCCGCTGCTCGTCTGGTGTTCTCTCTGCCTCGCTTCTCCCACGCAACTCCACTGGCTCCCGATCACCGCTCGCATCCAGTTCAAGACTCTTGTACTACCCTACAGATGCCTTTACCAGACTGCACCCAGCTACCTCCAGACCCTCATCTCTCCCTACACCCCCACTTGAGCTCTCCGCTCCGCCTGCACTAGAAGACTGGCTCTACCTCCTCTACGCTCCCCTGCCTCCAGAGCCCGCTCCTTTTCCACCCTCGCCCCGCAGTGGTGGAATGACCTTCCTACAGATGTCAGGACTGCCCAGTCCCTGACCACATTCCGGCGCCTCCTCAAGACTCACCTCTTCAGAAAGCACCTGTAGAACTCCTCTGTTCTTCCCCTGGGACACTTATCACCCTTCCTTAAATGCACTTTACTTGCTCTTATCTGCCCCTATTTTACTGCATTTAATCCTGTACTTCAGAGCACTGTAATCTGCCAAGTGTTTAATCTGTAGTATTTTGTATTTAATCATATCCTGATGTAACTATCACTGACACTTATCTGCTGTATTATTGAATTGTATTTTGTCACACTTGTACTTGCTTGAACCAAAGTCATTGTATTTTATCTTGCTCTTAATTGTATTATTACTTGTACTGTGATACTTGAAATGTATTTGCTTACGATTGTAAGTCACCCTGGATAAGGGCGTCTAAGAAATAAATAATAAATAATAATAATAATAATAATAATAATAATAATAATATACTTCAGCCTACGCACCGCATGGGGAAAAATAAGCAGGCACTCAGCACCCTCGTGTATATATATCTGTTCCCATGGCGTTGCTATTGTACAAAAGGGTAGTTGCATAAATAGAAGAGAGTTAACTTTTAATGGAAGGATAGGCAGTTTATTTTATTAAACTGTCTGCATACAAGCAGCCATGTGCAAAACTCAGAACGTTCCTAATAGTATTTATTTTTTTAAAGCTAGTTTGATTCTCTTAATGGCAGATTCGCCACACAAGTAAAGAAAACAAATACTTCTAGGTAACGTTAGCAGTTTTGTTTCGTTATATTAATACAGTACATTTGGTGGCACTTATGAAAGTAAACTTTCTCAAATTAAATGTTTAAATAAGAAAAAAAATATTATAGGAAAACTACAAAATTTATTAATATACAAATTACAATTGGTGTATTTTTATACTCATGTTTGTTCTGGGCATACACTGTAGTTTTTTTTCTTCTAAACTCAGTGACTTAGACTGCCGGTTGTTATGCTGCTCAAGTATAAATTTGAAATAATATAAAAAATTCTTGTAATTTTATTTATTCAGCCGATAATCACAATTATCGTGATAATTCACAGACAATAAATCGATAGCTGAAAATGTCATTATGGTCCTTAGTAATTATGATTTGTTTATTTTATCCAAGCCGACTTACAGAGACTAAGTGGTAGTAATAAGTGGAGGCAGATACAAAGCTCACTGGAAAGATGTTCATGTTGTAACTCGATTTAAACAATTCCTCAAAGCTGGCGCTCCTACCGCTTCCCAACTGAAAAGAAACACAAGCTTTCCAGGCACAGCCCCCCATCACAGCTGTCAATACAAACCCTGAGCCAGCAAACATGAGGGCGCACCAGGGTTCAGTCACTCAATCAGAGAGAGGAACACAGCACTAATCTGCATCTGCTTAGATCTGCATTATCCATTGTGATGAAGCTGGAAGTGACTTCCTATACTGAGCCCATTCCATACGGAGGGTATATGGGAATCTGTCTGTCTCTTTGTATATATCTGGATAACCGCTTAGTAAATTGGAATGAAGTTGGTATTATTTTAGCATAAGTTATTAGGTGTATCAGATTGTGGGATCATATAGAGGAGTCTATCTCGCACTTACATTTTCACTTTTTTTTTTTTTAAATTTAGAGTGACCAATTACTATCTTTACTTTATTTTCCCCCAATTTGGAATGTCTAATTACATTTTTTCTCCTCACCGCAGCGAGTCCCCACAGCACAGATGTTCTGAGATCCTCCGATCTCACAAGCCTAAAGCCAGAATCGCTTTTACACCGAGTAATTCAGAGCAGGAGGTGGGCGGGCTACCGATCCCGGAGATCAGAGACCAGCCCTGCCTCTTATCCACTCTGAATGTGCTCGGTGTCTGGCCAGCAGGGTTCGCTGTTGTGCGATGAGGAGAAGCAATCCCTGCCGGTTTCCCAACCCCCACCCCAGGAGCGTCAGAGCCAATGTGACGCCCCCTCGGGGTCCCCAGCAAAGTTCAGCCTCTTTGCACAGCCCGGACGTGAACTGGAGCAATGCAAGCTGTGTGACTCGTCCTGCGCTCCCAGCAACAGCGCTTTAACTGGATAAGCCACTCGGGGACCCCCCTCCATTGTCATATCTTGAGAACAGAAATTATATTTCATACCAATAGGGGTGTGTCGATTCATCGATTCACAAGGTGGACCGTGATATTTTTCTTGACGATACGATTATTGATACAGTGACCCCTGGATCAAAACAGTTTATTTATTTATTTATTTATTTTAAGTAAAATTTGATCTGTTAACATAAACATAAGCATACATTAATTTATTTGTGTCTACACTGAGAATTAGAGAATATTATTGATTAGTACAGCCCCATGTTTTTAGCAAATATGAATTGGCACAAAATCAAACTAAATGCAACACATAAAACTAATAATAAAGCAAACATTTTTATAGAGGACATGGGCAGTTAATTAAAGAGAGTGGGGGAGTGTACGTTACCGTTACTGCCGCTAATGAGAAATTATGGTAGTGTTAAAGCTGGTGTGGTTTATTTGTGAAACCTGTGTGGTTTATTTTGTTATTTGTCAGGTAAACGGCTTAGCCGTCCTGCGTGTTAGTCAGGGTCCTGTGTTGTGTTTAGTTAGTGCTCATTAGAGCTAGGTGTTTATTTTGTTATTGTTTGTTTATTTAAAATAGCACGTCAGCGTTTTAAAAATCCATTTCTATGTCCTGGGTCTGTCTGTACTTTTAAAGGGGCAACGAACCAAAAGTAGTAAGGTTGTGTTACAATGATATAAAACATATATATATATATATATATATATATATATATATATATATATATACACACACACACACACACACACATACACACACACACATACACACACACTACCGTTCAAAAGTTTGGGGTCACTTAGAAATTTCCTTGTTTTCCATGAAAACATACATGAAATGAGTTTGAATAGGAAATATAGCAAAATGAATAGGAAATATAGTCATTGACAAGGTTAGAAATAATGATTTTTAATTGAAATAATAATTGTGTCCTTCAAACTTTGCTTTCGTCAAAGAATCCTCCATTTGCAGCAATTACAGTCTTGCAGACCTTTGGCATTCTAGTCGTCAATTTGTTGAGGTAATCTGAAAAGATTTCACCCCATGCTTCTTGAAGCACCTCCCACAAGTTGGATTGGCTTGATGGGCACTTCTTACGTACCATACGGTCAAGCTGCTCCCACAACAGCTCAATAGGGTTGAGATCCGGTGACTGTGCTGGCCACTCCATTATAGACAGAATACCAGCTGACTGCTTCTTCCGTAAATAGTTCTTGCATAGTTTGGAGCTGTGCTTTGGGTCATTGTCCTGTTGTAGGAGGAAATTGGCTCCAATCAAGCGCCGTCCACAGGGTATGGCATGGCGTTGCAAAATGGAGTGATTGCCTTCCTTCTTCAAGATCCCTTTTACCCTGTACAAATCTCCCACTTTACCACCACCAAAGCACCCCCAGACCATCACATTGCCTCCACCATGCTTGACAGATGGCGCCAAGCACTCCTCCAGTATCTTTTCATTTGGTCTGCGTCTCACGGATGTTCTTCTTTGTGATCCGAACACCTCAGACTTAGATTCGTCTGTCTATAACACTTTTTCTAATCTTCCTCTGTCCGGTGTCTGTGTTATTTTGCCCATCTTAATCTTTTCTTTTTATTGGCCAGTCTGAGATATGGCTTTTTCTTTGCAACTCTGCCTAGCAGGCCAGCATCCCGGAGTCGCCTCTTCACTGTTGACGTTGAGACTGGTGTTTTGCGGGTACGATTTAATGAAGCTGCCAGTTGAGGACCTGTGAGGCGTCTTTCTCAAACTAGACACTCTAATGTATTTGTCCTCTTGCTCAGTTGTGCACCGGGGCCTCGCACTCCTCTTTCTATTCTGGTTAGAGCCAGTTTGCGCTGTTCTGTGAAGGGAGTAGTACACAGCGTTGTACGAGATCTTCAGTTTCTTGGCAATTTCTCATGGAATAGCCTTCATTTCTCAGAACAAGAATAGACTGACGAGTTTCAGAAGAAAGGTCTTTGTTTCTGGCCATTTTGAGCCTGTAATCGAACCCACAATTGCTGATGCTCCAGATACTCAACTAGTCTAAAGAAGGCCAGTTTTATTGCTTCTTTAATCAGCACAACAGTTTTCAGCTGTGCTAACATAATTTCAAAAGGGTTTTCTAATGATCAATTAGCCTTTTAAAATGATAAACTTGGATTAGCAAACACAACGTGCCATTGGAACACAGGACTGATGGTTGCTGATAATGGGCCTCTGTACGCCTATGTAGATATTCCATTACAAATCAGCCGTTTCCAGCTACAATAGTCATTTACAACATTAACAATGTCTACACTGTATTTCTGATCAATTTGATGTTATTTTAAATGGACAAAAATTTGCTTTTCTTTCGAAAACAAGGAAATTTCTAAGTGACCCCAAACTTTATATATATATATATATATATATATATATATATATATATATATATATATATATATATATATATATATATATATATATAACACAGTACTGTGCAAAAGTTTTAGGCAGGTGTGAAAAATGCTGTAAAAGTAAGAATGCTTTCAAAAATAGACATGTTAATAGATTATATTTATCAATTAACTAAATGCAAAGTGAGTGAACAGAAGAAAAATCTAAATCAAATCCATATTTGGTGTGACCACCCTTTGCCTTCAAAACAGCATCAAGCATCAATTCTTCTAGGTACACTTGCACACAGTTTTGAAGGAACTCGGCAGGTAGGTTGGCCCAAACATCTTGGAGAACTAACCACAGTTCTTCTGTGGATTTAGGCAGCCTCAGTTGCTTCTCTCTCTTCATGTAATCCCAGACAGACTCGATGATGTTGAGATCAGGGCTCTGTGGGGGCCATACCATCACTTCCAGGACTCCTTGTTCTTCTTTACGCTGAAGATAGTTCTTAATGACTTTCGCTGTATGTTTGGGGTTGTTGTCATGCTGCAGAATAAATTTGGGGCCAATCAGATGCCTCCCTGATGGTATTGCATGATGGATAAATATCTGCCTGTACTTCTCAGCATTGAGGAGACCATTAATTCTGACCAAATCCCCAACTCCATTTGCAGAAATGCAGCCACAAACTTGCAAGGAACCTCCACCATGCTTCACTGTTGCCTGCAGACACTCATTTGTGTACCGCTCTCAGCCCTTCGGCGAACAAACTGCCTTCTGCTACAGCCAAATATTTCAAATTTTGACTCATCAGTCCAGAGCACCTGCTGCCATTTTTCTGCACCCCAGTTCCTGTGTTTTCGTGCATAGTTGAGTCGCTGGCCTTGTTTCCACGCCGGAGGTATGGCTTTTTGGCCGCAAGTCTTCCATGAAGGCCACTTCTGACCAGACTTCTCGGACAGTAGATGGGTGTACCAGGGTCCCACTGTTTTCTGCCAATTCTGAGCTGATGGCACTGCTGGACATCTTCCGATTGCGAAGGGAAGTAAGCATGATGTGTCTTTCATCTGCTGCAGTAAGTTTCCTTGGCCGACCACTGCGTCACGGTCCTCAACGTTGCCCGCTTCTTTGTGCTTCTTCAAAAGAGCTTGGACAGCACATCTGGAAACCCCTGTCTGCCTTGAAATTTCTGCCTGGGAGAGACCTTGCTGATGCAGTATAACTACCTTGTGTCTTGTTGCTGTGCTCAGTCTTGCCATGGTGTATGACTTTTGACAGTAAACTGTCTTCAGCAACCTCACCTTGTTAGCTGAGTTTGGCTGTTCCTCACCCAGTTTTATTCCTCCTACACAGCTGTTTCTGTTTCATTTAATGATTGTGTTTCAACCTACATATTGAATTGATGATCATTAGCACCTGTTTGGTATAATTGTTTAATCATACACCTGACTATATGCCTACAAAATCCCTGACTTTGTGCAAGTGTACCTAAAAGAATTGATGCTGTTTTGAAGGCAAAGAGTGGTCACACCAAATATGGATTTGATTTAGATTTTTCTTCTGTTCACTCACTTTGCATTTAGTTAATTGATAAATATAATCTATTAACATGTCTATTTTTGAAAGCATTCTTACTTTACAGCATTTTTTCACACCTGCCTAAAACTTTTGCACAGTACTGTATATATATATAGTACCAGTCAAAAGTTTGAGTACACTTGCTGGAAACTAGGTTTTTTTCATAATTGACAATGTTTTACGTCATATACGTTTCTGTAAATACTTCAAAATGAAAACACATGTTACAATATACAAAACAAAACATAAGGAGTATCAAAGCAATGTTCAAGAAAATTTAAAATTGTCTCTAAATCTTGGATTCCTCAAAATAGCCACCCTTTGCCTTAATAACAGCCTCACAAACACGGGGCATTCGGGTTCTTCTGCAGCAATTCCCAGAGATGTAGGGCACTTGTAGCTTTGCTTTGACTTCTGTCCAGTTCGTCCCATACAAGTTCTATGGGATTGAGGTCTGGAGACTGGGCAGGCCAGGTCATTAGATTGAGTTGTCCTTCACTTTCCTTCTTCGCCAGATAGTTCTTGCACAACTTTGAGGTGTGTTTCAGGTCATTATCTTGCTGAAGAATGAAGGATTACCCAACTAGCCGTAATCCTGATGGAATGGCATGCCTCTGAAGTATGCTATGATAGCCATGCTGGTTGAGCTTGCCATGGACTTGGTAAAGATCACCAACTCTGTCACCAGCAAAGCAACCCCAGACCACGACACTGCCTCCTCCATGCTTGACAGTGGGAACCACACATGCAGAACTCATGCGCTCACCCTCTCTGCGTCTTACAAATACTCGGCGGTTGGACCCAAATATTTCAAATTTTGACTCATCGGTCCATAAGACCGACTTCCACTCCTCAAACGTCCAGTTTCTATGTTTTTTGGCCCAGGCAAGTCTATTCCTCTTATTCTGCACTCTTAACAATGGTTTCTTTGCAGCAATTCTTCCAGTTAGGCCAGCTTCACGCAATCTCCTCTGAACAGTTGATGTTGAAACATCTGGACTTCTAGTAGCATTTAACTGAGCTTGTATTTCAGAGGCAGTTAATCGCCGGTTTCGCAGACTTGTGACTCGAATGAACTTGTTCTCTGATTCTGAGGTCACCCTTGGCCTGCCTGACCTTGTTCGGTCCTCATGAGTGCCAGTTTCTTCAAATCGTTTGATGGTCTTGGCCACAGCAGTTACAGACGCTTGCAAAGTTCTTGCGATTTGTCTTAAAGATTGACCTTGATTTCTTAAAGTAATTACAGACTGTCTTTCTTTGCTTAACTGCGTATTTTGCCATTTTCTGCTCCCTTACATTCAGGAATGACAAACTTGTGCCTATGCTACCTATATTTATAGTAATCATGGACCCTCACCTGTTAACAATAATTGGTGACAAAAGGTTAATTAGGTATTATTATTATTATTTGTTTATTTAGCAGACGCCTTTATCCAAGGCGACTTACAAAGACTAGGGTGTGTGAACTATGCATCAGCTGCAGAGTCACTTACAATTACATCTCACCCGAAAGACAGAGCACAAGGAGGTTAAGTGACTTGCTCAGGGTCACACAATAAGTCAGTGGTTGAGGTGGGATTTGAACCAGAGACCTTCTGGTTACAAGCCCGTTTCTTTAACCACTGGACCACACAGCCTCCTATAACATGCAAGTTAACTCGGAGAACATCTAACAAAGACACTTTTATACTTAGGCCAGTGTTCTAACACCGTGTTATACACATTTCAGACTTTTAACTGACTTGGGCTTCAGACTGGAATCCCCTTGCTTTGGGTGACCATTTCATTGAAATTGACAAGATTTACATTTTCATTTAAAAATAAAATTTTTGAATGCAATTCACTTATGATTATCAGCTTATATAAGTACACGTATCATACAATGAAATATTAAGTGTTTATACAGTTAAAAGCATAGATAATCATGAAAAACCTGGTTTCAAGCAGGTGTACTCAAACTTTTGACTGGTACTATATATATATACAGTACTGTGCAAAAGTTTTAGGCAGGTGTGAAAAAATGCTGTAAAGTAAGAATGCTTTCAAAAGTAGACATGTTAATAGATTATATTTATCAATTAACTAAATGCAAAGTGAGTGAACAGAAGAAAAATCTAAATCAAATCCATATTTGGTGTGACCACCCTTTGCCTTCAAAACAGCATCAATTCTTCTAGGTACACTTGCACAAAGTCAGGGATTTTGTAGGCATATAGTCAGGTGTATGATTAAACAATTATACCAAACAGGTGCTAATGATCATCAATTCAATATGTAGGTTGAAACACAATCATTAACTGAAACAGAAACAGCTGTGTAGGAGGAATAAAACTGGGTGAGGAACAGCCAAACTCAGCTAACAAGGTGAGGTTGCTGAAGACAGTTTACTGTCAAAAGTCATACACCATGGCAAGACTGAGCACAGCAACAAGACACAAGGTAGTTATACTGCATCAGCAAGGTCTCTCCCAGGCAGAAATTTCAAGGCAGACAGGGGTTTCCAGATGTGCTGTCCAAGCTCTTTTGAAGAAGCACAAAGAAACGGGCAACGTTGAGGACCGTGAGACGCAGTGGTCGGCCAAGGAAACTTACTGCAGCAGATGAAAGACACATCATGCTTACTTCCCTTCGCAATCGGAAGATGTCCAGCAGTGCCATCAGCTCAGAACTGGCAGAAAACAGTGGGACCCTGGTACACCCATCTACTGTCCGGAGAAGTCTGGTCAGAAGTGGCCTTCATGGAAGACATGCGGCCAAAAAGCCATACCTCCGACGTAGAAACAAGGCCAAGCGACTCAACTATGCACGAAAACACAGGAACTGGGGTGCAGAAAAATGGCAGCAGGTGCTCTGGACTGATGAGTCAAAATTTGAAATATTTGGCTGTAGCAGAAGGCAGTTTGTTCGCCGAAGGGCTGGAGAGCGTACACGAATGAGTGTCTGCAGGCAACAGTGAAGCATGATGGAGGTTCCTTGCAAGTTTGGGGCTGCATTTCTGCAAATGGAGTTGGGGATTTGGTCAGAATTAATGGTCTCCTCAATGCTGAGAAGTACAGGCAGATACTTATTCATCATGCAATACCATCAGGGAGGCATCTGATTGGCCCCAAATTTATTCTGCAGCATGACAACGACCCCAAACATACAGTGAAAGTCATTAAGAACTATCTTCAGCGTAGAGAAGAACAAGGAGTCCTGGAAGTGATGGTATGGCCCCCACAGAGCCCTGATCTCAACATCATCGAGTCTGTCTGGGATTACATGAAGAGAGATAAGTAACTGAGGCTGCCTAAATCCACAGAAAAACTGTGGTTAGTTCTCCAAGATGTTTGGGCCAACCTACCTGCCGAGTTCCGTCAAAAACTGTGTGCAAGTGTACCTAGAAGAATTGATGTTTGATGCTGTTTTGAAGGCAAAGGGTGGTCACACCAAATATGGATTTGATTTAGATTTTTCTTCTGTTCACTCACTTTGCATTTAGTTAATTGATAAATATAATCTATTAACATGTCTATTTTTGAAAGCATTCTTACTTTACAGCATTTTTTCACACCTGCCTAAAACTTTTGCACAGTACTGTATATAAATTTATTTCTTAGCAGATGCCCTTATCCAGGGCGACTTACAATTGTTACAAGATATCACAATTGTTACAAGATATCACAATTACCCATTTATACAGTTGGGTTTTTACTGGAGCAATCTAGGTAAAGTACCTTGCTCAAGGGTACAGCAGCAGCGTCCACCACCTGGGATTGAACCCACGACCCTCCGGTCAAGAGTCCAGAGCCCTAACCACTACTCCACACTGCTGCCCTTGTAGATATGTATGTGTATAAGTAATTAAACCATATTTATGTTTTACTGTGAAGGTTATATATTTAAAAATCACACACATATCAATGTGATGTAAAGCATCCAGAGATGATAAATAACAAAAAGCAAGAAAAGTATCAACATTACGAATAAAAACCTCAAATCTATTTGAGTTTTTACTGTGTTTGACACGATGCGATAGGCAACTCTCTGACTGTATCATCAGCTGGAAAAAAAGTGTATGCGAGTCCTGTTATACAGCCAATAAAAATGTAGAATACATGATAGCTTTTCAGAAAGTAAACCAAATCCTACACACCAGCTATATCCAGTTCCCTGGCAAGGGACTGCCAGATGTTCTCCCTCATTGCCGTGTCTTTAGAATTGGTGTCCTTTATTGTACAGCTCTGGGTATTTTGATACTGCAAGAATGATCTTTTCTCCACCATTGTTTACTAAAGGCACGCAAGGGAAGCTGTTCCTCAAAGGTCAGTTCCCAGCTGTGACAGACCCAGTGCATTACAATGTACACACCAGGAATGCTAAAGAAACTACACATACAAACATTAAAAAAGACAAACTTCATGCCTGTCTCAGTAACAGAATTGTGGCTAGCGCTACCTAGCCATTCACATCTCTGCAAAGTCTTGATGTCTTTCTCAATAATAGAATTGTGTATTTCAAGGAACATCAGTTTGTTTTTTGACAACTGAAATGCCTCAAGTACCCTCTGCAACTTCCTGTCAAACACCACCAGGGCAGAAACCACAGCGACGACAACATGGTCTTTGCTTGCTAATAATAAACTGCAGCAAACCGGCAACTTCACAGGTGCTGTATGTGATCACATGTGTTTTTAGAATATCAGCTTCCAGTAGCTGAGAATGATTTGCACACTTTCATAAAATCATCTTCGACTATATCAGGGCTCTCCAAAACTTTGATAATTCTGGTTGCTCTTCTTTGCACTCTTTCTAGAGCAGCAATATCCTTTTTGTAACGAGGTGACCAGAACTGAACACAATATTCTAGGTGAGGTCTTACTAATGCATTGAAGTTATGCAGAGAGAGGCGGAACTGAAATGAAACAATTAACATAAGTACTTTAGGACAGATATGGAATACTTTATTCACTTTGTCACTCAATATAACATATTTACACAGCTATTTCTCTGTCAAACAAAACACCTTTTAGTCTCTTTACTTCAATTGTTTCACTTTCTCTTTTAACTGTGCAAGACTCTGATCCAGAGCTGTCACCTCTGACTTCTGCTCTTCCGGTAGGCGTTTGACTTCGAGAGTGGTGTGAAATCTTGCTTCTTCTCCGCCTTTTCTGCCATTTCATCCGCCTCTCTCTGCATTACTTCAATGCTGTTGATAATCTTCTGCCTCTTCGCTGTCTGGTGTGCTATGTCAGACATTAGCTCCTTTCTTTTCCTGTCATTCTCTGTTGCAACTTTTTTTCTTCTTCTCATCATCCTTGCTGCCTTGGCATGTTGAACAAGGGCCTTTGGAATGGCACCTTCCATGGGACGTCCAGCCAGAGAATCCTGGACCAAGCGGAGTGAAATAAGAGTCCTCTCCTTTCGGTTCTCAAGCAGCATGTCTGTTAACAGAGTATCCTCTTTCAACTGCTACTTGCCCATGTGAGAGAGTGAAAAGGCACTTCAGCAAATCCCAGAGATTCTCATACTCTGCTCTGCCACTTACAAATCTCCCAAGGAATTCATCAACCCTGCGGGAATCACCTTTGTGGACAAAATCCAGAAATTCAGCCTTGTTATGCTGGATCATCTGTGAGAGGAAGTGTTTGTACTCAGAGAGAGGAGCCGGTCACACTCTGTTGTGGTGCACCATTTTGCATTGAGAAGGAGTTGCAAGAGTTTTTCAAAATTTGAATATTGAACTTTTCTCCTCGGTTACCATGGCTACTGGGTCAAGGGAGCTCAGGAGTCTTACCGCAGGAGACATCAGAGGGCTTCTCTCTAGGAGCTTTTTGCTGGTTGTCGCGAGGAAGGTGATGCATTCCTTCTTGAACTCTTGTCCCCTCAGTGCATTTGCTTGAAGTTTCTGTGATGCTTTATCCAGAGCTTGTTTGGTGGCAAAGCCGATGTCAAGTTGTTTGCGTGGTACATGCAGTGTTTTGTCCAGTGGGTCAAGTTTGAGCATCTGGAGGACTGTCTTTGTGTTCTCCAGGATGTCTCTCTTGATGAAGCAAGACAGCAGGCTCATCAGAGTAGACTGCAGCTCTTCTGCCAAAAAGGGCACCATTGGTGCATCTGTCTGAAAGGTTTCCAGAAATGGTTTCAGCTGTCTTGCAACAAATGCAAAAAAATGCAGTTTTGCCTCAAAGAGTGGGTCAGCAGCTGCCTCTTTCACCAAAGTGTAGGACACTGAGGTTGGAACTCTGCTTTTAGGACGTTTCTTGTGGCTGTCAATATACTTGAGTACAGCTGATCAATTGCACGCTCTGCAACTTGCAGATCTTCCACCCATCTGTGGGCACAAAACTTCAGAGGAAATGTTGTTGTTTTCGTCAAGTCAGCAAAATCGTCTCTTCTGGCCGGTGTGTCGTGAAAGAGCTGCCACAGGGCTCTCAGTGTTTCTCCCAGTTTCCACCCTGTTGAAAACTGCCATGAACAACATGCAGAACACAGCTTCCCAGGTTGAGCAGATGTGGTAGATTTGGGTCAATTAGTCTTCTCTCCTCTTCAAATATTCGCAGAAACTTCCAGTTGTCCTTTGGGCCATCCATGGAGATTTGAAGGAGCTTCTTGGGATCGAGAGGAGATAAAACTTATTTTGATTTTCTCAAGGAGCCGCTCTGCTTGAGTGTGTCCCAAAAAGAGTCAATATAATGCACCACAACCTTACACTCATCCTCACTCCAGTATCAAATGACCACATCCATCTGTTCTGACTGTGTTACTTTGTTTAGGCATTCATCAAAAGAGATAACATAGAACTTTGACATTCTTATGTCCTTGATTAGCTTCTCTTTGAAATACGGTGACAAACCAAAACATACAAGGTAGGCTCCTACTCCCACTGTCACCTCTCGCCGTAACCTCCGCTCTCTCTCCCCCTCTGTCCTTGCCTCCACTGCTCTCTCTCACCTCCCTCCTATCGACTCCTTTTCACAACTCTCCGTAGACTCTGCTACCTCCACCCTCTTCTCCTCCCTCACCTCCTCTCTCAACTCCTCTGTCCCTCACCTCCCGACCTGCTCGCCCCTCCCTCCCCATCCCTGGCTCTCTTCTGCGCTCCATTTCGGCAAGAATCACACTGCGATCTGCTGAAAAGAAATGGAAGAGAACCAAACTCCCTGCTGCCCTAGACCTTTACCGCCTCTCCTCTCCTCCTTCTCCTCTACTCTCTCCTCTGCTAAATGTACTTATTTCCAATCTGTAATCCAAGCCTCCACTAACAACCCGTAAACTATTCTCTACCTTCTCCTCCCTCCTAAACCCTCCCCCTCCTCCTCCCTCCTATCTCCCCTGATGACTTTGCCTCCTTCTTCTCTTCTAAAATCTCAGATATCCATAAACTCTTTAACACCTCTCCCTCCCCGCACCTCCTCCTGCTCCAACCCCTACACCCACTGCATCCCCTACTAACTCACCCTCCTTCTCCACCTTCTAAGCCCCTCTCAGACTCTGACCTCTCCTCCCTGCTCCAGGGTCACAAACCCACCACGTGTGCCCTGGACCCCCTCCCCACTCACCTCTTTCAAGCTGCTGCTCATGCTCTACTTCCCTTCATCTCCTCCCTTCTCAACACCTCTCTACTTTCTGGTCTCTTTCCCTCTGCCTTCAAAAAGCCTCTATCACTCCCATCCTCAAAAACCTACCCTCGACCCCACCTCCCTCCAGAGCTACCGTCCTGTCTCCCTCCTACCCTTCCTCTCCAAAACCCTTGGCGGACTGTACACCGCCAGCTCTCTGCTTTCCTGTCCAACCACTCTCTGCTCGACCCTCTCCAATCTGGATTCCGCTCTGCTCACTCCACTGAAACCGCCCTCCTGTCTGTCACCAACTCACTTAAGTCTGCCCGAGCTGCCTCTCTCTCCTCTGTCCTAATTCTCCTCGACCTCTCTGCTGCCTTTGACACTGTTGATCACTCTATTCTACTGTCCTCTCTGCTGACCTGGGAGTCTCTGGCACTGCTCTGGCCTGGTTCTCCTCCTACCTCTCCAACCGCACTTACCAGGTAACCTGGCGTGGAGCAACCTCCACACCTCACCCTCTCTTAACAGGAGTCCCCAAGGGTCAGTCTTGGGTCCTCTCCTGTTCTCTCTCTACACCAGCTCCCTGGGCCCCTCATCGCATCCTATGGTTTCTCATACCATTTCTATGCTGATGATGCTCAGATTTTCCTCTCCTTCCCTCCTCTGACTCCACCATCTCCTCCCATTATCTCTACCTGTCTGTCTGCTATTTCCTCCTGGATGCACTCGCATCACCTCAAACTTAACCTCTCTAAATCTGACCTCCTTTTCTTTCCCTCCTCCTCCCCTCCTCTGATCTCTCTATCTCTGTTCCTCTGGAATCAACCACACTCTCTCCCTCTTCCTCCGCTAAGAACCTCGGAGTCACCCTGGACCCCTGCCTCTCTTATTCCCAGCACATCTCCACTCTGGCACTTGCCGATTCTTCCTGAGCAACATCCGAAGAATCCGACCCTTCCTCACCAACTTCGCCACCCAGCTCCTGGTCCAGGCCTTGGTACTCTCCCGCCTAGACTACTGCAACTCCCTCCTGGCTGGCCTCCCTGCGGCCGCCACCCGTCCGCTCCAGCTCATCCAGAACTCTGCTGCCCGCCTGGTGTTCTCTCTGCCTCGCTTCTCCCACGCAACTCCACTACTCCGCTCACTCCACTGGCTACCGATCGCCGCCCGCATCCAGTTCAAGACTCTTGTACTAGCCTACAGATGCCTTGACCAGACTGCACCCAGCTACCTCCAGACCCTCATCTCTCCTACACCCCCACTCGACCTCTCCGCTCCGCCTGCACTAGAAGACTGGCTCTACCTCCTCCGCTCCCCTGCCTCCAGAGCCCGCTCCTTCTCCACCCTCGCTCCGCAGTGGTGGAATGACCTACCTACAGATGTCAGGACCGCCCAGTCCCTGACCACATTCAGCGCCTCCTTAAGACTCACCTCTTCAGACAGCACCTGTAGAACTCCTCTGTTTCCCCCTGGGACACTTTCACCCTTCCTTAAATTTGCTTTACTTACTCTTACCTGCCCCTATTTTACTGCATTTAATCCTGTACTTCAGAGTACTGTAATCTGCCATATGTTTAAACTGTAGTATTTGGTATTTAATCATATCTTGATGTAACTATCACTGTCACTTATCTGCTGTATTGAATTGTATTTTATCACACTTGTACTTGCTTGAACTTGTCATTGTATTTATCTTGCTCTTATTGTATTACCTGTACTGTAACACTTGAAATGTATTTGCTTACTATTGTAAGTAAGCCCTGGATAAGAGCGTCTGCTAAGAAATAAATAATAATAATAATAATAATAATAATAGGCTGCTTTCGTTGCACCACACAATTTCCAAAAATATCAGCCACATCTGTGCATGAATTGAAGGAGCAGTGTGATATCACCATTTTGATACCGCAGCGGATCTCTGCTTCAAGTACAGCTTCGTTCAAAAAAAAAGTTAAAACTGAGGAAGACCGTTGTGGTCCTGAGCTTGTTCCCTCACCGGCACCTGCATTTGATGTTTGTAGTCCTGCTCTGCTTCCTCCCTGACTGACACTTTCCTCCTCTGCATTGGCCGTTTGTGGTCTTGTGCTTCCTCCCTGACTGCCACTTGCCTCAACTGCCAGGCTCATTTTGTAACTGTCCTGCTACTTTCAGATGTCCTCGGCCTCGTGCATGGCTCGAGTGCTGAGATGCCCATATTACCAACATCAAAGGACTTCCTACAAAACTTGCAATATGCCCTGTGCACATCTCCTGATACTTCCCCTATCCAGTCTCTGAGCAGAGACTCTTCTTTCCACTCCACTTTAAACTTGCACTGCCTTCCTGACCTCCTCACTCACTCCTTTAATAATAAAACACAGCGAAGCATTAAATCACTTTTGCCAATGAGATTGTAAAGTGTCTAATGAATGTAACGATTAGCAAAGAGCCACCATAGATATAGAGCTCTAAATTCATTCCAACTTGGGAGTGAGAGCTCTGTATGATTTTGCTCTGTATGATATCAAACCAATGAAAATTATAACGCACACACAAAGTTATCTACTGAGGGATTTTTATTACTCAAGCTATCATATCAAATGAGGGTTTAGGTTCTAGCTTCATTGAACTACACAGTCAATGTCAGGAGGAGTCAGCAGCACGTGCACACACCCTTCAGTCACATACTGAGAAAAGAGACCTGCCTACCTATGGAGATCTACACACACAACCAAAAATGTGCCCATACACACACAAAGACAGTAAGCACTCATAGGTGCATTCACACAGATTTTGGATTTTTTGATAAGACTACACATGGAGATACATGTTATGCGTGTATGTGCGCATACGCAAACACACACAGTATACACAAGCAGAGTGCACATTCTTACCTTCCAGCTGCCCCTTTATTTTGACAATTTCCATATCAAAAATTCCATTTTTGTTCTTTACATTTTTCACTCTTAGCCCACAAGTAATTATTTTGGACAGCTTAAAACATTTTTTGGTTTATTTTTACAACACACGTTGATGTTGTTGATATGATCAACATGTATATCTGCTTCAGGTACTGTACTGAATTTTTTTCAAGGTTAAACGATGGCCCGTTACACAGAACACTAAAAATAAAATGTCAGATATACAATATGCATTTCATTGGTTTTGTGGATTTGCTATATTTTAATACTGCACACGATACGGTTTTGAAAATGCCACTTCCCAAAACTGTAACTGCACGTGAACTATGTTACATAATAAATTTCCTTTATTCCGATTCCAGTGGTGTTTTCCCAATGCAAGCTGTATTGTAGGCATATATACAGTGCTGTATAAAATCACATACACTGTGTATAGTAAATTTATATATATATATATATATATATATATATATATATATATATATATATATATATATATATATATATATATATATATATATATATATATACACACACACACAGTACTGTGCAAAAGTTTGAGGCAGGTGTGAAAAATGCTGTAAAAGTAAGAATGCTTTCAAAAATAGACATGTTAATAGATTATATTTATCAATTAACTAAATGCAAAGTGAGTGAACAGAAGAAAAATCTAAATCAAATCCATATTTGGTGTGACCACCCTTTGCCTTCAAAACAGCATCAATTCTTCTAGGTACACTTGCACAAAGTCAGAGATTTTGTAGGCATATAGTCATGTGTATGATTAAACAATTATACCAAACAGGTGCAAATGATCATCAATTCAATATGTAGGTTGAAACACAATCATTAACTGAAACAGAAACAGCTGTGTAGGAGGAATAAAACTGGGTGAGGAACAGCCAAACTCAGCTAACAAGGTGAGGTTGCTGAAGACAGTTTACTGTCAAAGTCATACACCATGGCAAGACTGAGCACAGCAACAAGACACAAGGTAGTTATACTGCATCAGCAAGGTCTCTCCCAGGCAGAAATTTCAAGGCAGACAGGGGTTTCCAGATGTGCTGTCCAAGCACTTTTGAAGAAGCACAAAGAAACGGGCAGCGTTGAGGACCGTGAGCGCAGTGGTCGGCCAAGGAAACTTACTGCAGCAGATGAAACATCATGACACATCATGCTTACTTCCCTTCGCAATCGGAAGATGTCCAGCAGTGCCATCAGCTCAGAATTGGCAGAAAACAGTGGGACCCTGGTACACCCATCTACTGTCCGGAGAAGTCTGGTCAGAAGTGGCCTTCATGGAAGACTTGCGGCCAAAAGCCATATCTCCGGCGTGGAAACAAGGCCAAGCGACTCAACTATGCACGAAAACACAGGAACTGGAGTGCAGAAAAATGGCAGCAGGTGCTCTGGACTGATGATATACAGTACTGTGCAAAAGTTTGAGGCAGGTGTGAAAAAATGCTGTAAAGTAAGAATGCTTTCAAAAATAGACATGTTAATAGATTATATTTATCAATTAACTAAATGCAAAGTGAGTGAACAGAAGAAAAATCTAAATCAAATCCATATTTGGTGTGACCACCCTTTGCCTTCAAAACAGCATCAATTCTTCTAGGTACACTTGCACAAAGTCAGAGATTTTGTAGGCATATAGTCATGTGTATGATTAAACAATTATACCAAACAGGTGCAAATGATCATCAATTCAATATGTAGGTTGAAACACAATCATTAACTGAAACAGAAACAGCTGTGTAGGAGGAATAAAACTGGGTGAGGAACAGCCAAACTCAGCTAACAAGGTGAGGTTGCTGAAGACAGTTTACTGTCAAAAGTCATACACCATGGCAAGACTGAGCACAGCAACAAGACACAAGGTAGTTATACTGCATCAGCAAGGTCTCTCCCAGGCAGAAATTTCAAGGCAGACAGGGGTTTCCAGATGTGCTGTCCAAGCACTTTTGAAGAAGCACAAAGAAACGGGCAACGTTGAGGACCGTAGACGCAGTGGTCGGCCAAGGAAACTTACTGCAGCAGATGAAACATCATGACACATCATGCTTACTTCCCTTCGCAATCGGAAGATGTCCAGCAGTGCCATCAGCTCAGAATTGGCAGAAAACAGTGGGACCCTGGTACACCCATCTACTGTCCGGAGAAGTCTGGTCAGAAGTGGCCTTCATGGAAGACTTGCGGCCAAAAAGCCATATCTCCGACGTGGAAACAAGGCCAAGCGACTCAACTATGCACGAAAACACAGGAACTGGAGTGCAGAAAAATGGCAGCAGGTGCTCTGGACTGATGATATACAGTACTGTGCAAAAGTTTTAGGCAGGTGTGAAAAAATGCTGTAAAGTAAGAATGCTTTCAAAAATAGACATGTTAATAGATTATATTTATCAATTAACTAAATGCAAAGTGAGTGAACAGAAGAAAAATCTAAATCAAATCCATATTTGGTGTGACCACCCTTTGCCTTCAAAACAGCATCAATTCTTCTAGGTACACTTGCACACAGTTTTTGAAGGAACTCGGCAGGTAGGTTGGCCCAAACATCTTGGAGAACTAACCACAGTTCTTCTGTGGATTTAGGCAGCCTCAGTTGCTTCTCTCTCTTCATGTAATCCCAGACAGACTCGATGATGTTGAGATCAGGGCTCTGTGGGGCCATACCATCACTTCCAGGACTCCTTGTTCTTCTTTACGCTGAAGATAGTTCTTAATGACTTTCGCTGTATGTTTGGGGTCGTTGTCATGCTGCAGAATAAATTTGGGGCCAATGAGATGCCTCCCTGATGGTATTGCATGATGGATAAGTATCTGCCTGTACTTCTCAGCATTGAGGAGACCATTAATTCTGACCAAATCCCCAACTCCATTTGCAGAAATGCAGCCCCAAACTTGCAAGGAACCTCCACCATGCTTCACTGTTGCCTGCAGACACTCATTCGTGTACCGCTCTCCAGCCCTTGGCTGAACAAACTGCCTTCTGCTACAGCCAAATATTTCAAATTTTGACTCATCAGTCCAGAGCACCTGCTGCCATTTTTCTGCACCCCAGTTCCTGTGTTTTCGTGCATAGTTGAGTCGCTTGGCCTTGTTTCCACATCGGAGGTATGGCTTTTGGCCGCAAGTCTTCCATGAAGGCCACTTCTGACCAGACTTCTCCGGACAGTAGATGGGTGTACCAGGGTCCCACTGTTTTCTGCCAATTCTGAGCTGATGGCACTGCTGGACATCTTCCGATTGCGAAGGGAAGTAAGCATGATGTGTCTTTCATCTGCTGCAGTAAGTTTCCTTGGCCGACCACTGCATCTACGGTCCTCAACGTTGCCCGTTTCTTTGTGCTTCTTCAAAAGAGCTTGGACAGCACATCTGGAAACCCCTGTCTGCCTTGAAATTTCAACCTACATATTAAATTGATGATCATTAGCACCTGTTTGGTATAATTGTTTAATCATACACCTGACTATATGCCTACAAAATCCCTGACTTTGTGCAAGTGTACCTAGAAGAATTGATGCTGTTTTGAAGGCAAAGGGTGGTCACATCAAATATGGATTTGATTTAGATTTTTCTTCTGTTCACTCACTTTGCATTTAGTTAATTGATAAATATAATCTATTAACATGTCTATTTTTGAAAGCATTCTTACTTTACAGCATTTTTTCACACCTGCCTAAAACTTTTGTACAGTACTATATATATATATATATATATATATATATATATATATATATATATATATATATATATATATATATATATATATATATATATATATATATATATATTTATTTATTTATTTATTTATTATGTGTTTAACACATACTGAATTATTTTGGCCCTTAATTTTAGCATTTTTTTGTCAGGGAAAAGACAAATTTCACATTTTATAACATTACCATAGGCTATGTTTTTTTTCTCTCTTTTAATCAATGATGCGGTTTTAGTTTTACAAATCTACTGCACTGCAGTACGCAAAAGTACACATTTCTCCCATTCACTTGCTAGGTCACTCCATATCTCCAAACATCAGACAGATATTTTGTCTAGCAAATAGATAAGTTACACAGTATTTTTAAGCACAAATATAATAGCCTGTATTTCAACAGGCACTGCTGAAGATGATTACTTATTCTTTCAGAAGTAATGGTCGGGTGTAACAGGGATACAAGGTTATATTTGCGCCGGGCCATGTTGTTAACAAGCCTGATGTTGTCGTCCAGGCTTTACTGTGAAACTGATTGTAACCAGGGAGGGTGTGAGCACATTCTACTGGACTGGAGAATAATGGCACAGGGGTTTAATTATGAAAACGCAAGTGTAAACAAACAAGCCTGACTTCTACTATATGTAAACGTATGAAAACTAAAATAAGATCCAAAATGGAAAATTACCTACATGCTAACAATATCCTGGGAGACAGTCAGCATGGTTTTAGGAAAGGGAGATCGTGTCTAACCTGCTTGATTTTTTTTTGAGGATGCAACATTGACAATAAGATAACTGCAAAGCATATGACATGGTTTATTTAGATTTCCAGAAAGCTTTTGACAAAGTCCCGCAAAAAAGATTAATTCTCAAACTGAACGCAGTAGGGATTCAAGGAAATGCATGTACATGGATTAGGGAGTGGTTAACAGGTAGAAAACAGAAAGTACTGATTAGAGGAGAAACCTCAAAATGGAGCGAGGTAACCAGTGGTGTACCACAGGGATCAGCATTAGGTCCTCTGCTATTCCTAATCTACATTAATGGATTTAGATTCTGGTATAGTAAGAATACTTGTTAAATTTGCAGATGACACAAAAATAGGAGGAGTGGCAAACACTGTTGCAGCAGCAAAGGTCATTCAAAATGATCTAGACAGCATTCAGAACTGGGCAGACACATGGCAAATGACATTTAATAGAGAAAAGTGTAAAGTATTGCTCGCAGGCAATAAAAATGTGCATTATAAATATCATATGGGAGATACTGAAATTGAAGGGAACTATGAAAAAGACCTAGGAGTTTATGTTGACTCAGAAATGTCTTCATCTAAAAGAATTGAATCTCTTCAGTCTTGAACAAAGAAGACTACGCTGTGATCTGATTCAAGCATTCAAAATTCTAAAAGGTATTGACAGTCGACCCAGGGGACTTTTTCGACCTGAAAAAAAAAAGGACAAGGGGTCACAAATGGAGATTAGATAAAGGGGCATTCAGAACAGAAAATAGGAAAATAGGAGGCACTTTTTTACCCAGAGAATTGTGAGGGTCTGGAACCAACTCCCCAGTAATGTTGTTGAAGCCGACACCCTGAGATCCTTCAAGAAGCTGCTTGATGAGATTCTGGGATCAATAAGCTACTAACAACCAAACGAGCAAGATGGGCTGAATGGCCTCCTCTCATTTGTAAGCTTTCTGATGTTCTTATATGAACTGCAGCAGAATACGGGAACCCCGGTTTCATGCAACAGTTGTGATGGTGACCAAACGTGAGCGAGCGCTGTGTAAAAACATAGCATTTCATATCGTAAATAGCAGAACCAATTCACTGCAATTTGAACTTATTTTTACTGAAAAAAGAAATAGCAACATGTAATCATAAGAGCTGTCTCTGTTCCATGCTGTCAGACTTCACTAACACTGAGCCTGGGAGCTGCAGTGTGTTGTTATCTCCCGTGTTACAACTGGACACAATCAGGAGGTGCAGTGAACAGTTCCAGACAACACTTGTAAAATATAAACATGCAGAGTTCATTGCAGTCATCAGCTCCTTAGATTAACCACTCGGCAGAATGAGGCAACAAACAAGAGAGTACAGACATGAAGTTATTGTTTTAGTGTCACTTCAGTGTCTTAACAAGTTGTTGTATTGTAAGCAGTTGAATATGATGGCACCCAACTTGCTCCTGAAGTGGCACCAGCAATTGGATTTGGCACCTTTTTTTTGGCTTATGCGCCATTGGCTCCTAAGGCAAAATCTTTGTCTGGAGCCCTGATTTGTAATTGTTTTTAAAATACATTTATTTTAAAACAGGAAACAAAAGCAAAACAGGTTGTGAAGCTTATTTGACCAAAAGTGCTTTACCAGTTTTATTGCACTCGGGGACCCCTCACTGTGTGACTCACCCTGCACACCACGTGGCCCTGCTTTTACCAGGAGAGACACTCGGGGACCCCCGCACTCCCCTGACTGTGTGACTCACCCTGCACACCACGTGGCCCTGCTTTTACCAGGAGAGACACTCGGGGACCCCCGCACTCCCCTGACTGTGTGACTCACCCTGCACACCACGTGGCCCTGCTTTTACCAGGGGAGACACTCTGGGACCCCCGCACTCCCCTGACTGTGTGACTCACCCTGCACACCACGTGGCCCTGCTTTTACCAGGAGAGACACTCGGGGACCCCTTCACTCCCCTGACTGTGAGTCACCCTGCACACCACGTGGCCCTGCTTTTACCAGGGGAGACCCTTGGACAGTGCTGAACTGTTTTGAAAAGTCCAGCAACTTATTAAATGTCTCGTTCTTCTCACACTTCCCTATTCCAGTAAGTACATTTTCACAGCTACCATTTTAAACCCTACAGGATTACTGCAACTTCAAGAAGTTTTTCAAAATACACCACCCACTCGATATATCGCGGATGTCGGGGTCCAATATAAATCAGCTATATATCGAGGGTCGCGATATATTGAGAGACCCATAGAAAAACAAATAGGCGAACAAATACTGTAGAACCACTCCCTCGTTTTATCGGGGGCATCAGGGTCCAATATAAATCCTCTACGCAACCCGCTTTTTCTCATTTTTTGTATAAAAAGCAGAACACCATTTTAATTCGTACTGCGGAGGGTAATTGCTTCTCATCAGCTTCAGTCTCCAATTAATTTAATGAGTCTTCCTGTCCTTTCTCAAATGCACAAATCCGCTGCATTGAAAGAATCCATTCCCAACACAGGAGGCTTGTTGCTAGGGAGCTAATAATAAGGAGCACTGCCTTGTGACTTTTGCTGGTGCATTGCTGCCACACGTGAACACCTCGCTGGCTAAAATACAAACCACTTCAGCAAGTAGATATTTAATTTGCTTTGTGTTATTGTGCAATACGTGTGTATATGATAGCAGCACAATATTAATGTTTTGTTTTTAATTGTTTTGTATATTTTTGTTTGCGATGTGCAGCACGAAATAAACGAACAGTCATTTTAAGTGCCTAAGTATATTGCAGCTAAAGCATACTCAGTTAGACAGTAAAAATGGGGAGCCAACTCCAGGACAGCGATATATCCGAATCCGCAGTATAGTGAGGGGCGATACAATGAGGGGTGGGTTTAGTTTAAAACACCCATGTCAATATCAATCAAGCACAATGTTTGATCAACAGCAGTCGGAACGATAGCACACAGGAAAGGTGGGACTACGCACCAACCACACTTTGTAAACTTTGATCTTGCATTCGAAAAAAAATGTTTTCAGGACCCTTTCATTCCAGTGTCCTCATTGCTGACGGGTTAATCTGTTGTTCGGTGTTCTCAGGATCCTATCATTCTAGTGTCCTCATTGCAGAAGGATTAGTCTGTGGTTCGATGTTCTCAGGATCCTATCATTCCAGTGTCCTCATTGCTGAAGGGTTAGTCTAGGTTAGATGTTTTCTTTCTTCGTTTACCAGGTTGCTGGGTCTCTAGGAGTCTTAAGTTGCTGAAGCTTTTTACACAGAACCCCCCTATTGGCAACATGACAATGCATACCTGCAGATTATTACAGGGGAAAACTTCTTAAGTGGATGTTTTGCCCTTTTGAGGAAGCACACTTAAGTGAGCATTAATATGCAAGTGTTTTGTCTTAATATGGCTCTTGGATTGTAAGCAGACGGACTGGACTTGTTTTAACATTAAAGACTAATACGGCAGCACATTTCAAATTGGAGATCTCCGTATAATGAAGGAACTGATGTTGCGTTAGAACAGTATAGTAGAGGAACAGAAATGCATTTAGAAGGTGTTAAAGAAAGTGGTTTTTTAGCCCTTGATGCTCTCCAACGAAATATTCATTCCATGTTCATTCCAACTTTCATCACACGTGTACAAATGGGTTTCCAGATGTATTAAAAACAAATGTGACACTGATGGGCAAATGTAGAGACAGACAACCACATACATCACCACATTTTAGCCCAACTGCCAAGAACTAAACAAAGCAATTTAAATGCACTACATAGAACAGAGGATTCCATTCTGAATCGGCGGAAATGCATTTTAACAAAATCTCATCTACTCTACAAGACGAAAGCAGCCTCTTTCTGCGCACCCGCAGCTCGGTGTGCAAGCTGAAGCACTCTGGAAACAAGCTGCTTTCTCAGGACTGACTTGTGAACAGCTGATTTACCATTCTGGGGAATAGCAAATTCTGTTTCTTCAAAAATGAACAATTCATTTTTTTCAGTTTTGTCCCCACTTTTTATCAGCTTATTAATAATTAAACATGGCATTTGAACAAATTAATTTTGATAGTTAAAAGGAAATTCATACATTTTACCACAATTCTCTCCTTTTATTAAAAAGTCAAGATTTTCAATCCGACGCTAGTTTCTGTAATAGTAAGTAAATCACCTGAAGACTCTTTAAACAATGTTTATAAACATCACTATATTATATTATATTACAACACTGTAGTTCAGTCTATGAGTCATGTGCAGCCATGTCATGTGAGAGTAATCCTATTTACAGCGCTCCACAAATGAAGTTTAGCGTTTTACTGACATTACAATAACCAGGATAAAACATGAAACACTTGGATAAAAAAATCCATGCGGACAGACTCGTTGCTACACAGGTTCAGTGCTGTGCATCACCCAATTGCAATTTAAATAGTGCCCCTTTAATGTAAACGCATCACTAATCCTCCCAATCGTTTCTTTGCTAATTCTGCATTCTTGTTAATTGCTAAGTTTAGCAAGAGGTGTGTCTGCAGACAGAATGTGTGGTGTAGTGTAGTGTAGTGTAGGGACTGCATCCTCTTTACACAGTAAAGCTATGCATTTCATTTAAGGAATGCATAGTTAGAAAAATAGCTTTGAGCTTGTTTCTTCATTGTCAGATAATATCATTTAATTAAGAAAGGCTCATGGATCAACATTGCTAATCATAGCTTTATTAAAAGGCAGATAGAGTAATCAATAATTGAACACAGAGCTCATTTTGCTTGCTTGTTTCAGGAGAGCCCTGCCCGGAGCTCCGCAGGTCTCTGTTTTTCAGCACAGAGAAAGCAGTGCTTTGTATTTGTTACATTCTTTTTGCTTTCTTGTTCTCTATGGCATTGTGATCTTTAATGGTATTGACTCATACATGACCAATCAAATGACAGCAAAACTTGTACAATAGTATCCCCCATCCTTGTCAGTGCAGCCGCCATGTGGAGTTTCAGTGGAGACATGCGAGTGAAGTCACATAAATTAACTTGGCTGGGTGTAATGAACCCCCACCACATAAAAAAACCCCACAAAACACCACCAAAAAAACCTGCAGAATTTAACAAAATACCGTTCACAAAGCCTACTTCCGCAATCGGAAATCAGTAGCATTGTATGACTTCATAATGGTTGGGGGATGAAAACTGCAGATTTGAACAATGTGTTCCCCTAATCCCCTGCTGGCCATAGAGCTCTGAGAACAGTCATTGACCAGCACAAACTGTATGGTATGAAATACACTACACTAAATTGAAATTTACGCAGTTTAATGTCTCAATGTATTCTGAAATTAAAGCATAGAACAAATAAACAATTGGAGATAAAAAAGAAATCATGGAATCGTCTTGTTTAACAAAATTTAATCTAAATTTTTGACTCAAAGTAGCCACCTTTTGCAGATATAACAGCCGAACACACTCGTGGCATTCTTTCTACAATGGAAATCAAATATTGTTCGGAAAGTTCTTCCCAACACTGTTGCAGAAGTTCCCACAAATGTGTTGCACTTGTAGGTTGTTTTGCTTTCACCCTTCTGTCCAGTTCATCCCAAACCAGCTCGATGGGGTTTAAGTCTAGAGACTGTGCTGGCCATTCCATGATTTGAAGCCTACCGTCTTGTTCTTTTCTTCTAAGGTAGTTCTGACATAGCCTGGAGGTATGTTTTGGGTCATTATCTTGCTGTAGGATGAACCCCTGACCAACTAGGCGTATACCAGAGGGTATTGCATGGCGCTGCAAAATGCTGTGGTAGCCGTTTTGGTTCAGGGGTGTCACTCACTCTGTGCAAGTCGCCGACTCTGGACCCAGCAAAAGAGCCCCAGACCATCACGCTTCCTCCTCCATGTTTGACAGTTGGTGTCACACACCGAGGAACCATCCTTTAGCCTACTCGACGGCGTACAAAAACCCTGCGTGATGACCCGAAGATTTCAAATTTTGATTCATCGGGCCATAAGACCTTCTTCCAGTCTTCAGTAGTCAACTGGCGGTGCTTCATGGCCCAGGCAAGCCTCTTTTTCTTATTTTGCCATCTTAGCAATGGCTTTCTTACTGCCACTCGACCTGTCAAACCTGCAGCTCGAAGTCTTCTCTTCACAGTTGAAACTGAGACTTGCTTACTTCGACCAGTGTTAAGCTGTGCTTGAAGCTGTTGTCCTGTGAGCCGCCTATCACGCAAGCTGTGGACTCTCAGAAACTTGTCTTCTGATTCTGTTTTTGGCTTTGGGTCTGCCAGACCTCTTCCTGTCAGAGTTTCCTCCAGTTTCCAAGTGCCTTTTGATGGTGTAGGAAACTGTACTCACTGACACCTTGGCTTTCTTTGCAATTTCTCTAAAGGAAAGACCTACACTTTTAAGGGTTATAATTAGGGGTCTACTTAAATCGCGGTAAATTTATGTATTTTTCACGGGTATGTTGCGGAATAAAATTAGGATTTCGTGGACATTTCACGGACATGTATAAACATTACATAAACCGAAGTAGACAGTATTTCAGAACACTATAAAGCCTAAAAATAGTGGTACTTGCTTCCTTACTAAAACAGAGTGCTGGCATTTGTTAAAGGCGAGTATGCAGCATCCCCCTGCAGTTGACTTGCCCATACATTGAGACTGCACGTCTGCATCCACTGAATTGACTGGAAGTTTTTGCCAAGTTATACAGATGTGGAAATCGATTAGAAACAGACCGAAAACTCGGTTACACAAGGGTATCTGGCATACTTTAATAAAGGCAATGTATGCAGCACGTCCGTTGTCATGTTATTTGTCCCATCCAATAATTTATTTTATTAGTACCGAGTCAAAACAAAGAAGACGTGGCTATTCGGGTCTAAAATTCCAACTGTAAGCAGCAGGTTGAAGCGAGGTAGCTGTGCTGGATCGTTTTAGTACTGATTTAACTTGCAGACAGGAATACTACTTGTCTGCGCTGACTTTCCAGTTTGGTTTCTGAAAGCTGTTTATTTTACGTTCTGTTCAGCAGCCTCTGAAGTAGCCTTTTGTTTAATGTGTGATTCTGAAGCTAAATAGCGATCGATCGTATTTTCTCCAAATACACATTAAGATATTGAAAATAATTACCTCAGTCTGCATGTAGTTTCTTTGGGAAATATCTTAAAACGATCATCAGCCGAAATATACTTTGCTTTTTTTGTCGTCCATTTCTACTATTTTCCCTCCAATGCTAAAAACTAGATTTTAGCAACCTAAATCAAAACAATGCAGCACCAACGTTGTCCCACCCCCTACTGCACAGTACAGGTCACATAAAAGCAGTAAAGACGCACTGATAGGCTGATTAAAACTTTGTCATTTGAATAGTAAACAAGAACGTTAACTGCTTTGGAGAATTTATTTTGTAAAGGTTACTTGTGGACAGTTTTTGTTTGTTTGTTTTTTGATTAAGTGCAATGCACACAGGACGGCGAAGGAATAAAATAGGGCTATCTAAACAAGGAAGATACGTAGTTTGCGTCACTTGCGTTGTGCTGTAGTTCATTTAAACAAGTTTTCTTTTTTTTCTTTCCTCTCCGTACTTGTTTGTATGCATTGGCCCCTAAGAGGTGAATTTCGCGGTGACCCCTCAATTTCACGATTTCCGCAAAATCCGCGAAATCGCGATTTAGGTAGGTCCCTAGTTATAATGGTCTGTCTGTCTTCCTTTGTTAATTGCCTTTTTCTCGCCATTATGATAGCAATATACTACTTCCTGCAGTACAATACTGTCCAAATAATGCTTAAGAGGGTGTAGTAACACAGTCTGTTCCAACACTGCTTTTATACAGACAGAGGGTTTGTAAGTAATCAACAAAAGTTTGGGACACCTGTAGGAATTGTTAGCATCAACTTTCAAGGCTTAATTTACTTCCATTGCTGCAGAACAGCTGTAAGTTGTTAACCCATTACTTGTTCCCTGAAAAAGGCCTTTTTGTATAACTCTGAAATGTACATTATTTTTCAGTTTTTGGTAACCTAAACTTTTTTTTTAACCTCTGGCAGTTTACCGCTTACCTTTGTACCATTTCAGGTTATTCACTGGACTTGAACTGCTTAAATTTCAAAACTGGAAAAATGGGGGTGTTCTAAAACTTTTGACCGGTAGTGTATATGTGGAGGGTTGTGGCTGATGATGTGAGCGAGTGAGCGAGAATAGGAAATATTTTAGAATTTCTGTACAAAATAGGCTTCTATAAAAATCCAATCTAGTTATTTCTTACAGTGCTTTAAAAAATATAGAAATGAATCTTCTTCCACAGAAATGAAGGAATATGTCAATGACCTTACATTACAGATTGTCATTATAGCTTTAGTTTTATCACAAGACATTGCATGACGTTTGGTCTGCTGTAACAGGGTGAAGTGTCACGTGTGGGTCGTCACCAAATAATACTGAGGCACACACGTGCACTGGTGTTGACACGCCACACAGATTTAATAACACACAGGCAGAAAACCATTCAATGGCCGAGTGAGACAGATGGGAGCCGAAAGAAGCCGAGGGGAAAAATAAAAAAAAGGGGGGCGGATCTCAGCAATACACATAGCCCCGGCACCACAGAGATAACACGGACATAAACAAACAAGATAGCTGCTTCTGCATCCAGCGCTCAAAGAATATCACAGACATTTGCAGGGCTTTGAGATGTTATAGTAATAGAATAATGACTTGGATCGCATTATTGAGGAGTTTGGTAATAAAACAAGTGATCAGGAGATGATTTAATCGGTATGCACGAATATGAAGAGGTATGTGAAAAATACAGCAAACAAGGGGTGAAGGGCTGGAGATGCAGTACTGAGTGTCCTGTTGATATGCAGTGCCTTTTAACCCTTTGCGGTCCATTTATTAATTGTGCGTCAGGCTCGCCAGGTCTAATTTAATTTTCACACGCGCAGTTAATTTTAGACGCGCTGTTTAAAAGTATTTTTTTTCCACAGTCAAACGGGTTTAAAAGGCCCTGCATATCAACAAAGCACTCACTAGGCATCTCCAGCCCCGCCCCACCCTTTCGTTCGCTATCGCTTTCACATATGCTAACAAATAAATAATAATAATAATAATAATAATAATAATAATAATAATAATAATAATAATAATAATAATAGTCGTACATACCGATCAATCATCTCCTGATGACTCGTTTTATCACCAAACTCCTCAATAATGCAATCCAAGTCATTATTTTATTGCTATAACATCTCGAAAAAGCACTGCAAATGTCCGTGATAGTCTCTGTGCGCTGATACAGTAACACCCAGCTTGTTTCCTTATGACCGCCCCTATGTGATGCCAGGGGCAAGTATGACTATTCATGAGATACGCCTTTTTTTTTTTTTTTTTTATCGGCTTGTCTCGGCTCCTTTTGCTCCCACTCGGCCATTGAATGGTTTTCTCGGCTTTTTCCGTAGAAAAACGACTTTTTGCGTTTTTGGATGATGTCGGACAGGGTCCGACAATGGACCTGATAGGAATAATTGCAATGTCGGACCCAGTCCGACAATGGACCGCAAAGGGTTAAACCTGTTTTACTGTGAAAAAAATACTTTTAAACATCACGTCTAAAATAAACTGTGCGTGTGAAAATAAATTGGACCTGACACGCCTAAGACGTGCTGAATAAATGGACTGCAAAGAGTTAAAGAAAAAGGGAAAGAAAGGAGCTCCATGAAGTTGGCCCTCCTACAAACAGCACAAACGCTGAGTCATACATCATTCGCTTGTGCTATATTTGTGCCGTTGAAACAACCGTTTGTGCCGCTATGGTTTAAGATAACGATTATTTTTAGGGGAGCAACACCCCCCTACAATAACGGAATTGAACCAAACTTGTCACATTCGTTTGTGCTGGTTTGCCGTTCACAGTATACAGTAATCCGTTTGTAGCAGATGTTTCTTCTTAATATTTTTATAATATTAATATTTTTATAATATTTTTTAAATGCAGCACTAGGGATGTCACAGTATACCGGTTTCACGGTAAACCACGGTATAAACTGCAACGGTTTGGCAACCGCAACCATTTTTCTACACCACGATTACCGAATTCACACGGTTTAAGGCGATATGGGCGCGTTTTTTTTCTATACATTTTTTTATGAACACAAACATCTCAAGTTCTGAAAACTGCCATGCATGAGATTATCCGAGTAGGCTATTAAATAAGTGATGTCATATTTAATATAATCTGCCCTACTAAACAATGATCGCTAGCAAACAAGATTGTCAGTAAATGAAACACAAATACTCAAATATCAGCAAGAACAAGGCAATGTAACTTTTCATCACTGCGTTCCTATGAATTTACCAAACAAGTAACAGCGCTATTATCTATCATATCGGTCAAGAGAAATGCAGTCAGCACACACCAAATGCAGAGGATCAAAAAGTCTATTCACTACTATATAACCAAGTCTAAGATGCTACAGGCATTTGTATTATTTTTATTTTAAACGGTATTGTAAAGATGTTACCGTCTCCTCGAGTTGATAGTGTTGTAGGGATTTTGGACTTATGTATTTTGGGTTGTTGTTATAAAAATGAACATAATTATCATATGTTTTCGCCCTGGATAAGGGTGTCTGCTAAGAAATTAATAATAATAATAATAATAATAATAATAATAATAATAATAATAATAATAATAATTATTTATTCAAAAATTAATACAATTTTATTCCCATTTAAAAAAATAAAGAAGTCCCGTAGATGCCGCTTAACTGCAAGGGTGTCAAACCCACCTTAACCTTTCTTCTTTCCTTTGTGTTCGTTGCTGTTAACATACAGTCCAAAAAAACCCCCCAAAAAAACAAAACACAATTATCAGGCGCCGTCTTCTCATTATTAAGTTTTGCACTCTGCTGAGAGATCAGTGGGCGGGCACTGCATGTCTTAAAACACACTCGACTGGCTATTGCTAGGTAACACTTTGCTTCTCTTAACTCAGGTGTTTTCAACCTTTTTTTGAAACTGTACCCCTTCTGTCGGGAGGTTTCAGCTAAAGTACCCTTTACAATTTTCGCTCAATGAATGGTACCACAGTTGCAATAAAAGGCAGAATAACCTGGTTAACACATTTCTTTTTTCTCCCGTTTATTTAATATATACAAATTGCTGAGACAGAAAATCAAACAGCAGGCTTCATTCTTAAAACTTGGATGAAAAGAATTAAAAGGTAGTATTAAGGAATCTTTCGCTTTCCATTGGGAAATGTCATTATAAATAATAAAAAAATAGTCTGCACTGTAAAGGTTTCACATTACCATGTACTTCCCACCTCAGCATAATTGTGTGCCGTTTACAATATCAAAAATATTAACCTCAAGATAAAACTATAATTAATACTAACTAAAAATGATCCAAAGCACTTTTTGACTTTTGTGTTTTTCTTCTTAAGAAATGTATCAAACACCGAACAGTCAACCAGCTGCTATTACTGTTAATAAAATGCAGCCGTGGAAATATACAAAAACCGTCCAAGTATGAGTATTGTGATGACTATTTATGTTTACCAGAACATTCATACTTCTAAAAAACGCAGAAACACTGTGCTTCACTGATACGACAAGCTGAAAACAGCAAAGATCATGAGCAGCACAGAGTGCTCTCCAGGAACAAATCGCCAGACGCCTGCTTCACCTGTATATGAGAGTGGAAATCCGCACGATCGAAATCGCGCATGCGTACAGGTGGGAAATGTGGACGTGATAGAGTCTGTGTTTTTTTTTTTTTTTTAGTCATTAACTTTGAGCTGCTAAACAAAGATTTAAAAAATTCAAGATCATTATTTTCTCTTACTTTCATTTTTATTTGGTTGCCCTGCGAACCCCTATGACCCTTAGAAGTACCTCCAGAGGTACGCGTACCCCCGGTTGAAAACCCGTCTTAACTAATAGGATGCCCTCCAAACTGATAAAGATGAAGAGGGTATTCCGTTGCAGGGGTCACATCCTTACCCCCTGTCGTTCCAGACTGAGTCCAGAACATGTTCATATTTTGGTGTTTCTCCACAGTAATTTGAAATAAAAGCAGCATTATTTTGCTGAGCCTGTGTGAGCTGCAGTGAACACTACTTCCAGTTAGGTAGTGCCTGATAGAACTGCAGTACCAATGTACTTGGATTTGTTTTAAAACTTTAAAGTTATTTTTCTTGTTGAAAATGTACTTGACTTGAGTGTATTTCTTAAATAGCCATTTAAAAACGGATTACAAAAAAATGACGTTATACCGCGGTGTATTTGACGGTTACCGCACTGTCAATTTGATACTGTGACATCCCTAGACAGCACAGTAGCAATTTTATGGAATATATTAAAATATATATATATATATATATATATTGACTATTTTGACTTACTGTTATGGTGTGTAACGAGGTGACAGTCCGAGCTTAATAATAATAATAATAATAATAATAATAATAATAATAATAATAATAATAATAATATTTCTTAGCAGACACCCTTATCCAGGGCGACTTACAATTGTTACAAGATATCACATTATTTTTTACATACAATTACCCATTTATACAGTTGGGTTTTTACTGGAGCAATCTAGGTAAAGTACCTTGCTCAAGGGTACAGCACCAGTATCCCACACCTGGGATTGAACCCACGACCCTCCGGTCGGGAGTCCAGAGCCCTAACCACTACTCCACACTGCTGCCCACACTGCTGAGCTTACCCCCACCAACAATCATGTTACTCTCTCAAGAACACGGAGGCATTTAGAACACAGGAAACAGCATGTAACAAGGGGACGGTCCGAGCTTACCCACCCCCCCACACCATAATCATGTTATTCTCTCAAGAACACAGAGGCATTTAGAACACAGGAAACAGCAACTTGCTAGTTATTTTCATAATGAATATTCACTCAGATTGCAAATGACTGTCAGTTGTACACAGTGACTGACATTCACAAGACAAACTCACGACTTACCACCTAATAGTACTACTGCACCCTCCTAAGGAAAGACACGGCTTTAAATAAAGTTAAATACATTACACATGTTTCTTCTCATTTATCAGTGATTTCAGAAAATTGGGACTTTTTGAGCAGTTTTATTTTTATTTTGCAATTTAATCTTGTGGCAATACCGTGACCAAGTTGACAAGAATAAGAATTGACTAGTGACTAGTATTCTTTGAAATTGTTTAATGATTTTTAAATAAACAATATAGAATTTAAAAACAGGAAAGTATGTATTTATCAAATAGAATATTTTTAAAATTTAACAGTATGAACAAGTGCAATATGTCAACCAGAACAATATAAAACAATCTAATACATATTCATATTTTATCAATATTATATATATATATATATATATATATATATATATATATATATATATATATATATATATATATATATATATATTTTAGCTCAAAGAGCCAGCTGCCCAACGTTTCGATATGTTGCACATATCTTTCTCAAGGGAGCCTTTTCCTTTGCCTTTTCTGTACAGTTTGAATATTTTAAACAACTTTTGTCAAATTGAGACTAAGGACCAAGTTGACATGTTATGACAGTAATACTAAATAGTTGTACTGATGCTTGGTATTTGTAAGTATATGACCTGAAAACCAGAACCACGTGACGTAGTTCTTCAATATGACTGGATATTGCTTGGATTAAAGGCAATTTGTATCGAATGCGAGTTAACTGTTAGTTGTCTCGTGTAACAGGTCAAATCCCCGCGGTGACGTCACAGGCAACACGTTGCTACAATAATATGTTGCCAGCGCATTGACTCGTGTAACAAGAGCCTTACAGAAAAGGCCCCATCTCACTGTAATGTTAGACCAAAATATACAAATAACCTTTGCCTTTTCTGTACAGTTTGAATATTTTAAACAACTTTTGTCAAATTGAGACTAAGGACCAAGTTGACATGTTATGGTTATCAATTGTACATACGTTACATAGATATGAAAAAAAGAAATACAAGATAAAAACGTACCAAGCCTCTCTTATCTTCTTCCTCTTAGCAGTGAGGTAGGACCCCAACATTGTAGCTGTCTTTTTAAATTCCTTACTTGGTGAAATTGGTGAAATCCATAAACTGTGACCAAGTTGACATTTTTGTGTGACATGATATTTTCAGAATTAAAATGCATTTATTTCTAATTTGACATTTGTTTTTATGTTTTGATTATTTGTTATTTAAAAAGATACAACTATTTATCATCATGGAGGCTGAATAGCTTTGTAACTTACAGAAATATTTTTGTTGGTGAGATTTTGAAATTTTGGGACTTTAGCTTGGGACACTATTTTAACCATGTTACTGACTTAAGTGTATAGGTTTTTCAAAATATTATTGATAATTTGTAGTAAATTGATCCTACTTTAAAATATAAACATTTAATTAAAATGTCAATTTAGGATGTAATTGAAAAAAAATACTTAAATGATGAGGACAGCAAAAGTCCTGATTTTCTGAAATCACTTTTATACGTATTTGTTTAACCTGCATGAATTCCGTCTGTTTACAAACACGATCGTTAAACTATTCTATCATTTACTCGTTATTATAAAACACTAGGGCTGTAAGTTAAGCATCAAAATAGCAATCGATTAATTGGGCACACTAAATATAATCGTTCAAGGAAATATCGATGACTGTACTGCCCACATACATTTTCGCTCCATTCCTCTCCCTGCGACGTTATTATTTTTTATCAGCATTGCCGTTATAAGTAAAAGCTTGTGCACAACAAGTGAATGCGAGGGTAATTCCTCCTTGACAGCATAATGAGAAACACCGAGCCTAAAGCAAGTTTAACATTACAGGGGTGTTACTAAAATATATATTCCCAACAGATTTCAGTACTGTGGAATGTGCCCTTTATAAACGTCTTCTTATTCAGTGACAGCTGCAGCATCATGCATTGCATCTTATTAATACTGTACCACCTAACCTTCACTCTCTGGGAAACACACAATGCGGAAATCCCTGCTTAAAACATCATCATCATCATCATCATAAGACTTACGCAGCATGACTTACACAGCACTCACAGCATACACACCTGCTATAGGTCAAGCTGATCGTTACCACAAAAGTCTAGGAATGTATGTCTGTGTAATTAAAATATTAATACGTTTTTCAGCACAAATTGATTTACACATTTTCACTGAGCTAATATATAGAGATGGTAATTATTCCTTTATCGCAAAGGGCTAAGTGATGTCACTCCCTGTAACAGGGCGAGGTGCCCTGTACATTGTTTTGTTTATTTATTTTTAGAACGGGGTTTTCCCCCTCCACCCCCGTGTTATTTAAATACAAAAATAAAATAAATAGTTAAAACAGAACAAAATCACGAACACAAAATATACGAAACACAGGTCAGGCTGAGCTGTAGCCTTCACTGATCCTGTATCTTTTTAGACTCGTTTTTCTCTCCTCGCTCCTCATACACCCCCCGTGAGCTGGAGAGCTGCAGGCTTTTTATATTCAGGTGACCATCTCCCGATTAGCACAAAATTAATCCCTTAATTAAATTCGGGAGATGGCCACCTTCTGCACGAGTTTATTAATTTACTGTGGATGGGGCTACCCATCCACGCTACTAAACAAAACAAATCGGCTACGCCATCCTAAATACATAAACAAAACAATAACAAAACCTGCGGCGCCTCACCGTCATAAGTATAATAAATAAACCAGAATACTAATAATAATAATAATAATAAAATACAAAATAACACAGGGGCGGAGAGGGAAAACCCCGTTCTAAAAATAAATAAACAAAACAATGTACAGGGCACCTCGCCCTGTTACACTCCCATAAAAGGAATTGTTAATATCTCAGAAAACGATAATAGCACAAACTTTGGTTTGAACGCCACAAACGAATGAGACAAGTTTGGTTCAATTCCGTTATTGTAGGTGGGCTGAGTGACGTCACTCCTCTAAAAAAATAATCGTTAATAATCGTTAAAACCATAGCGGCACAAACGCAGCACAAACGAATGATACATGACTGAACGTGTGTGCTGTTACAAACGAATGATACATGACTGAACGTGTGTGCTGTTACAAACGAATGATACATGACTGAACGTGTGTGCTGTTACAAACGCATGATACATGACTGAACGTGTGTGCTGTTACAAACGCATGATACATGACTGAACGTGTGTGCTGTTACAAACGCATGATACATGACTGAACGTGTGTGCTGTTACAAACGATACGACTGAACGTGTGTGCTGTTAAACGAATGATACATGACTGAACGTGTGTGCTGTTAAACGCATGATACATGACTGAACGTGCGTGCTGTTACAAACGCATGATACATGACTGAACGTGTGTGCTGTTACAAACGCATGATACATGACTGAACGTGTGTGCTGTTACAAACGAATGATACATGACTGAACGTGTGTGCTGTTAAACGAATGATACATGACTGAACGTGTGTGCTGTTACAAACGAATGATACATGACTGAACGTGTGTGCTGTTACAAACGAATGATACATGACTGAACGTGTGTGCTGTTAAACGAATGATACATGACTGAACGTGCGTGCTGTTAAACGAATGATACATGACTGAACGTGCGTGCTGTTACAAACGATACATGACTGAACGTGCGTGCTGTTACAAACGATACATGACTGAACGTGCGTGCTGTTAAACGAATGATACATGACTGAACGTGTGTGCTGTTACAAACGAATGATACATGACTGAACGTGTGTGCTGTTACAAACGCATGATACATGACTGAACGTGTGTGCTGTTACAAACGAATGATACATGACTGAACGTGTGTGCTGTTACAAACGAATGATACATGACTGAACGTGTGTGCTGTTACAAACGAATGATACATGACTGAACGTGTGTGCTGTTACAAACGCATGATACATGACTGAACGTGTGTGCTGTTACAAACGCATGATACATGACTGAACGTGTGTGCTGTTACAAACCAATGATACGACTGAACGTGTGTGCTGTTACAAACGAATGATACATGACTGAACGTGTGTGCTGTTACAAACGAATGATACATGACTGAACGTGTGTGCTGTTACAAACGAATCATACATGACTGAACGTGTGTGCTGTTACAAACTAATGATACATGACTGAACGTGTGTACTGTTACAAACGAATGATACATGACTGAACGTGTGTACTGTTACAAACGAATGATACATGACTGAACGTGTGTGCTGTTTGTAGGGAGGCCAACTTCACAGAGCTAAAGAAAGGCCATTCAGCCATCAAGGGGCGTCCGTTAGCACAGCAGTCTCCCCTACTAGACAGATTGAATTCAACGGTACCCAGCCTAGCTGTGCTTTACATGCAGTTGCAGAGCCTGGCAGACTGCTCCATGCATTCATTACTGTAAAAACAGGCTTCCTGGCATCCTTTCTAAACTCACTTTTACTCCGCCTCTTGTTCTGCTCGCTGTGCTGAATCTGTATAAAGAAGTCATTGGCAGGAAGAGTCGTTGTCTACCTGTTTATACCAGTTCAGATTTTAGAGCTTCAAATCAGGTAAAGTAAGAAGTAACTGGACCAATTCTGTCAACACAGGGGGCTTTTCCATTTGAAAATATTTATTAATGCAAAAGTGATTAAAGAAGATGGTGCTGACAAATCATTTCAGTAAATCAGAATATCAATTGTTATCATTTTGTAGTCTCACATTTTCCTATAGAAAATGTAATTTGAAGCTTTTAGTGAAGGAAATGTATGGAGCCCTCCTTGCAGATACTTCAATGCCATTGGAACTCAAACACAAGCCAATGTGTGAAGCTTCTGGGATTCGGAGTTCCTTTACAAAATCCATGGAAAACATTTCAAAGCTGTTTTTTGTTTGTTTATTTATTTGGGAGAAATATATATTTAAAGAAAAAGCGCTCATCGTCTAAAAAAATCCTAAACGTTTTGGACTGTTTTTCTATAAGAACTCACATTCCCAGAATCACCTGACTGATGTCAGCGCAGCTCTCTACACAGAAGCACAGTATGGAAATCAATGAAGAAATGTTAGGAAACAGAAAAAACATAAATCAAATCCACATTTAACCAGGGCTACAAGTTCACTTCAAGGCAGTAGTGAGGATTTGCAGCCTGCCTGGAAAGAAGGCAGGAAAATGGTCTTATCCGGTAACGGTTTATTAACTAATAATTATATATAAAAATTCAAAAAATACACCTACCTACTGCTTTAAATAGACTGAATATCCCAAACTATCACATAGTAGGCCTATATTTAAATGAGACAGTACTTATTGAAACCACCTTGTGCTCAACTAAGTAATGGAACTAATGCAATTCCTTGTCCAAATGTAATTGGTTTTATCCATAAGTTCTACAAGAATGCATTTGATATGCCATCAGTACGGTGAACCAGGTTATGTTTCATCGGTGCAAATGACGTCGTACAATATTATCCTCGACAGATTTCGGTAACTAACAAACAAACCAAAAAAAAATTAACATATGCCCAGGGCTTCTGATTTTCTGCTTTAACCGGTAACACCCCAACTCCGATACAAAAGTCAAATCGGTGGATAGCCAATAAACACCAGAACAACTGTGGAAATGGTTAATCGATTCACGTTGACTTTACCCTATTCCCATTAAAAAATAAAACCTACTACAAAAATAATAAATACATTTCCCAAAATTAACATATGCCCAGGGCTTCTGATTTTCTGCTTTAACCGGTAACACCCCCACCCCGATACAAAAAGTCAAATCGGTGGATAGCCAATAAACACCAGAACAACTGTGGAAATGGTTAATCGATTCACGTTGACTTTACCCTATTCCCATTAAAAAATAAAACCTACTACAAAAATAATAAATACATTTCCCAGTTCTGCTGGGCAAGGTCCCACCTTGCTAACTTGTATCTATCATTGATTCGTTCTGAATACTTTAAACCCGTCCCAACTACCGAGTGACAGCACATTCCTACATTTCTATTGGAGACTCCGCTTGCAAGATTTCAAACGAGATTACAATCAGGAATGGAGGCTTGTTTACAGGATTTAAAGCTGTATTACAGTTAAGACATGGAGGAATGTGCCTGTGACCATAGTGATTTTGTTTTGGAAGACAGCAAAGGATAGAAGGTACAACTTAGCTAAGTGTGCAAGTACTGTCAAATTACTATACATATTTTGACAGAAAAAAAAAACGCTCAAGCATTTTGGAAAGTAACCGAAAACACTAATTTCATACAGTATAAAAAACGAAAGCCCCCCAAAAAAACAATTTACATAAAACTCAAACAGCTAAAAATAAATCACCGAAAAATACAATTAATAAAAAACGAAAAACAGAAGCCCTATGTATGCCACATTATCGTTGAATCCTGCATTGTATGACCTTATAAATTATAAGGTTACAAATCACAACCAAGCTGTTTTGAACATGAAAGCTAATTCCAGCACAATACCGCTACATTTCAAAGATTCATGCAACGTGTTCCATTGACTGGTTTGTTCATATATGTCAGCTCCCACCCGGCCTTTTCATGTTTAACCCTTTGAGTAGGGAGCTCTAAATGCCCTACAGGAGTGAGGTTTTTTTCTGGCTTCTGCATGCGCTTGATTATTACGAGTACAGCGTACAAACAAGCTGAAAGCTATGTTTGTATGTATGTAACGAATACTGACAAAATACAGACAAATCATTTTTACGGTAAATAAAAACAAATAAATATTTATTATAGGTCATATGGAAAGGTTTTGAAAAAAGAAATAACAGGTAGGCAATAAACAAACAACAGGATGGTACAACCACAACACAACAACAAAAAGGGCAGAGAAACAGAGACATGAATAAATCATATCTGGGTAAACAGGTGGTGGGGGTGGAGGGAGTGAGAGTGTCTAATGCTTCAGCGTATGATACTCCTTGAAGCACGGAGCAACGCACAGAGCTTGGCACTGCCTCTTCGCTGTCACTTGATGTTGATGGTAAATATTCTTCACTTATGTCTTCACTGACACACTCGCTGACATCCGATCCAGTGGAAGAATTGTATGGATTTGAATTTAAATTGGAATTCAGGATTATTTCTAATACTTCTTTCTCACTGAGCAATTTATAGACATTGTTGACACTTTAGTGACTGATTAGAGGAGAAACCTCAAAATGGAGCGAGGTAACCAGTGGTGTACCACAGGGATCAGTATTAGGTCCTCTGCTATTGCTAATCTACATTAATGATTTAGATTCTGGTATAGTAAGCAAACTTGTTAAATTTGCAGACGACACAAAAATAGGAGGAGTGGCAAACACTGTTGCAGCAGCAAAGGTCATTCAAAATGATCTAGACAGCATTCAGAACTGGGCAGACACATGGCATGACATTTAATAGAGAAAAGTGTAAAGCACTGCATGCAGGCAATAAAATATCATATGGGAGATACTGAAATTGAAGAAGGGAACTATGAAAAAGACCTAGGAGTTTATGTTGACTCAGAAATGTCTTCATCTAGACAAATGTGGGAAGCTATAAAAAGGCCAACAAGATGCTCGGATATATTGTGAGAAGTGTTGAATTTAAATCAAGGGAAGTAATGTTAAAACTTTACAATGCATTAGTAAGACCTCACCTAGAATATTGTGTTCAGTTCTGGTCACCTCATTACAAAAAGGATATTGCTGCTCTAGAAAGAGTGCAAAGAAGAGCAACCAGAATTATCCCGGGTTTAAAAGGCATGTTGTATGCAGACAGGCTAAAAGAATTGAATTTATTCAGTCTTGAACAAAGACGACTATGCGGCGATCTGATTAAAACATTCAAAATCCTAAAAGGTATAGACAATGTCAACCCAGGGGACTTTTTTGACCTGAAAAAAGAAACAAGGACCAGGGGTCACAAATGTAGATTAGATAAAGGGGCATTCAGAACAGAAAATAGGAGGCACTTTTTTACACAGAGTATCGTGACGGTCTGGAAACAACTCCTCAGTAATGTTGTTGAAGCTGACACCCTGGGATCCTTCAAGAAGCTGCTTGATGAGATTCTGGGATCAATAAGCTACTAACAACCAAACACGCAAGGTGTTCTTGTGTTCATAAATGCTGTACAATTTGGAAGAAATTAACTAAGAAGTAATAACAGAATAAGGGAAATCAACAAAGAAAAAAAACACACACTTGGTTTGTTTTATTAAACAGTGGCATTAGTTAGTTTGCATGTTTATAGCTAACATTTTGTGTTAAAGCACATGTTTCACTAGTTAAACAGGAGACATACGCAAGGCAGTGATAACCTATTATAAAATGAAAACAGATAAATGAATGAACCTCAAGATTGTATTTCTCTGATTCGTACTGATAAAACAAGGAAGACGTTACTTGGATCATGGTAACGTTATAGCTTGCTGTTTTTTTTGTTTGTTTTTTCGTAGTCAGAATTGATAAAGTAAGAATTATCAACCTATTGTGTGTTCATTTTTAGCATTGGTGAAACCAGGGTTAACATTATAACAAAACTGGAGCAGACATTCTCCATGACAGATTAAATTAGCATTTTGACACTTATAAACATAATATCCTGTTAGGTCACTGCCTGTTATCTTATAAAATTGTAATGTTTAACAGCCATTTAATTTTACTTTTGGTCTATAAAAGAAACTTCATACCTTGAAATTGTGTCTGTGTTGTTCAGTATTGTAGGTGTGTGTACTCCACTGTCCAATACGATGTTAACGTCGAGCCTTGCACTTGAGGTCGTTTTGCAGATATGAAGATGCAAGCTGTACAGAGTACAGAGCAGACTGAGTCGAACTGCTGTGCTAGCTCTGTGTACTTGTTAAAGCATTAGGAGGCTCACAGGGATGTGCTGGTCAGGAACTAGACTCTGACATGTGTCCAGTCTTGATAGTCCCAGTCTTTGCTGAAACATTTATCATATAATAAGTGAACCCTCGAAGAGCCTCATTCAACCCATTCAAACCGCAGCATTCCCACACCAACATGAGCTTCAACAGCAGCACAGAAACATGAGAGGAAGAGACACTGAAGGACACTAGTCCCTGAAAGGGCTGAACATTACAACTGAAGAGCTCCCAGCATTAGACTGTGCCCCGCTTCACACAATCTCACTACAGGGTCACTGCGAGTCAAATCAACCAACAAACAGGAAAATCCCCTCCTCAGCACTTTCATGTTGCTGACATTGTGTGCAGTGGAAGATACAGGTCAGGTATGAAACCAGGCCAAACACTTACACTCATCGATGAAGATTTGCTGAGATACACCCCCTTTTGTGGGTGTGTGGGTTGGGGGGGTAGTCATACTTGAAACGCATCTCATTTTGGAGTGATTTTGAGGATCTAAAATGATATTTAGAATGTCAGTAGCCCTAGGAATGCTTTTGTACAGATAGCCAGGGAGGCCTTCTGTTGAATTCATGCATAACAAGTACCACCACTTTAGTATTCTTGTGTTGAGGGGGAACAGATCATTGACAGTTTAAATGACTGTCACTAGTCAAGACCTGCACTGACTGTGCACTTTCATTTGCCAGCTACAGCGCCTGTCATTCAAAGCACCTACTTTGAAATTAGCGGGTTAAGGTGTAGGTAAGCTTTTGCTATAGGTATAACCTGACAGTTACTAGTCTGAGTTGAAAATGGGGTGCAAGAGAAAAACACTCAATAAATATTGTGCACAATATTCCGTGTAAGTCTGTGTAAGTCACAAAGTCTGTGTAAGTCACAAAGTCTGTGTATGCTGCGTTTTCTACAGTTTACTTGAGAACATCTTTAAATTTGTGTAGGATCTTTATTTACAAGGTATAGCTCTGCTGTGACAAACGTTATTTCAATTAGAAGGTTGGTAACCATGGTTTTGTTGCATGTTTAATATGATAAAGGGTTTCACTAAATGAGATGTTTTTCAATGGCATAAAGTTTTTTTTCGTTTTTTTTTTTTTTTAAAGCATAAAGGTCAATTTCACCCATTCTCTGCCTGAATTGAAAAATAATAGATCCGAAAAAAACGGTAAATGCTTTCTAAAATAAACGCTGACATTAATCGTTGATTTGGCAAAAAAATTAAAATCGAATAGTAGCAAGCCTAATTATGATGTATTTTAACAGCCATGGTTAGTATTTTCTAAGCAAAGAAACCCTAAATAAGCAAATAACTTTTGAACATGGTGAAGACTTAACTACAAAGTTTTATAAATAAATAAATAAATAAATAAATAAATAAAACACCTTAGTATATATTGAAATTAGGGTTGTCACTCGATTCAGATGTTTGATCAGTTCATTTATGTGCATTAGTTGATTAACCGGTAGATTCACCCATACACATTTAAAAGAGATTATTGTTTTCTGTTTAAAAAAACCTTATAGCGCCTGTCGTGCATGTAATACTAAAAAAGTCAATAGACTCTCGATAGATAGATAGATAGATAGATAGATAGATACATGAACAACAACAACAACAACAAAACACAGCTGCATATGTTCCAGAATCTATCAAACGCAAATTCCAATACATTGTTATATTAACGCTACTGTTTAGGGATCGATGCCACAAATCCACATATTTTATTTATTTATTTTATTTATTTATATATATATTCTTTTAAAATCGTGTTGTACACGTTCACAGGGTTGGAAGTTCTAAATAAATGAAGCATTCTGTTTATTATGGATGTTTTTTTTTTTTTTATTTCAGAATGTTTTCATTTCAAACGATGAAGCATTGAACGTGTTTTTGTGTTACTGCAATTTTTCTTTGGCATAATTTACATACCACAGGTTTCTTGTCCGGTTGCTCAAAATACTTCCGAAAGTGGCTTCGCTTCGTTCATTTGTTTACAGATTCCATTTTATTAAACATATATAACAAACTTCAGAAAAAAAAGCTTGTCTTTAACTTTATTATACCGTGGAGTTGATACCATACCACGCCTACTACAGCAGAAAAACAGAGTGCACCAATGAAGCGCCAGATCGACCGAGAACAAAACCCGCCCCCGTGTCAATCTTTCTGTTGCACCAATTAGAAAAGCCACTTGAAGGCAACTGCCAACCCCCTTCCTTTACATAATATCCACCCTGACGGAGGCACCACAGCAGGAGAATAAGCAACGGACTGACTGGATAGGATGATAAATCACTCAAATTAATACATTAAAAAATGTGTTTGGTGAAATCTGTCACGTGACCGATTATACGTCTAGCATAATATTCAACATTTAATCACTTCAGTTTAAACATTTAAAATTCCCTAGAATTTGCAGATTAGCTTAGAAGAATTTGTACAGTCCAGTGAAAACTCGCTATTAATGCAATTCAACGGACCAACAGAATCCAGTCTTAATAGGGGGTGGCCAACTGTCAAAGACTTTTACCAAGATGTTATTTAGTTTTTCCTATTGCACAAACCTCTATTACAGTAAGATATATCATGCACAATGAACCACTGCACTCCTTTTGCAAAGTACACAACTTTTCCATGTACCTGAATATACAGCTAGAGTCGTCCGCAGCTTGGAGTGGAGTTATTACAGTCACATGTACCTGAATATACAGCTAGAGTCGTCCGCAGCTTGGAGTGGAGTTATTACAGTCACATGTACCTGAATATACAGCTAGAGTTGTCCGCAGCTTGGAGTGGAGTTATTACAGTCACATGTACCTGAATATACAGCCAGAATCGTCCGCAGCTTGGAGTGGAGTTATTACAGTCACATGTACCTGAATATACAGCTAGAGTCGTCCGCAGCTTGGAGTGGAGTTATTACAGTCACATGTACCTGAATATAGAGCTAGAGTCGTCCGCAGCTTGGGAGTGGAGTTACCTTTCCTAGCAGTGCTGAGTTCAACGATAAACAACATTGAAAGGGTTAAACTAGGGGCTTTATTCAATTAAAGATGTTACTCAAAACACCAACTAGAACACGGGTGTCATACATCACACACCACAAGATCAAAACCATCAGTGTGACATCACACACCACAAGATCAAAACCATCAGTGTGACATCACACACCACAAGATCAAAACCATCAGTGTGACATCACACTCCACAACATCAGAACCATCTGATCAATCTGCAGTGTGACTAAAGAGCTGAGGACCTTGAGCGCTACCAACAGTGTTTACATGGCAGTAAAGAAATGGCAAGGAGCCACTTCATGGAAATTGAAGAAGTGCTTTTTAAGACCTAGATGTCATTAGGTAAGCAAATGAGGTGTTAGGATGGTAAAGTCTAATAAAAAGACTTGCAGTATGTGGAATACCTTCTTGTGTTCTCAAGAGGGATGGATATGTCCCCATAGGGACGTCACGGTATCAAATTTTGACGGTATGGTAACCGTCAAAGAACAATAACTAATTTAAAGTTTTAAAACAAATCCAACTACACTGGTACTGCAGTTCTATCAGGCACTACCTAACTGGAAGTAGTGTTCACTGCAGCTCACACCGGCTCAGCAAAATAATGCTGTTTTTATTTCAGATTACTGTGGAGAAACACCAAAATATGAACATGCTCTGGACTCAGTCTGGAACGACAGGGGGTAAGGATGTGACCACTGCAACGGAATACCCTCTTCATCTTTATCAGTTTGGACGGCAGCCTATTAGTTAAGAGAAGCAAAGTGTTACCTAGCAATAGCCAATCGAGTGTGTTTTAAGACATGCAGCGCCCGTCCACTGATCTCTCAGTAGAGTGCAAAACTTAATGATGAGAAGACGGCACCTGATAATTGTTTTTTTGGACTGCATGTTAACAGCAACGAACACAAAGGAAAGAAGAAAAGTTAAGGTGGGTTTGACACCCTTGCAAAGTTAAGTGGCATCTAGGAGACGACTTTTTTTTTTTTTTTTTTTTTAATGGGAATAAAATTGTATTAATTTTTGAATACATAAAACCAAAATCCCAACAACACTATCAACTCGAGGAAACGGCAACATCTTTACAATACCGTTTAAAATAAAAATAATACAAATGCCTGTAGCATCTTAGACTTGGTTATATAGTAGTGAATAGACTTTTTGATCCTCTGCATTGGTGTGTGCTGACTGCATTTCTCTTGACCGATATGATAGATAATAGCTGCTGTTACTTGTTTGGTAAATTCATAGGAACGCAGTGATGAAAAGTTACATTGCCTTGTTCTTGCTGATATTTGAGTATTTGTGTTTCATTTACTGACAGAATCACGTTTTCTAGCGATCATTGTTTAGCAGGGCGGTTTATATTAAATATGACATCTCTTATTTAATAGCCTACTCGGATAATCTCATGCATGGCAGTTTACAGAACTTGAGATGTCTGTGTTCATTAGTTAGTTCTAATGAACACAGTGGCTCACCGATGGACAAACGGTGAATAAAAAAACGCGCCCATATCACCTTAAACCGTGTGAACTCGGTAATCATGGTGTAGAAAAATGGTTGCGGTTTCAAAACCGTGGCAGTTTATACCGCGGTTTACCATAAAACCGGTATACCGTGACATCTCTATGTCCCCACAATCTGACATGGTCTGAACATGCGAAATGATGTTAGTACCTGGTTTGGTATTAACATAATTGACCATTACAACAGCATCTTTCCACATGGGACCAATAAGATATCTGACAAATAGATCTGACACTCTCCATTAAAAGGGTTTCAAAACTCCTGCCTCCTGATCATTTTAAATAATACACTTCATTGAGGGAACTTCTGAAACTCAGGGCTGGAGTGATCTCCTTCCAACTCTGAAACCCAGGACTGAAGAGAGAGTTTCTAACTCTGAAACCCAGGACTGAAGAGAGAGTTTCTAACTCTGAAACCCAGGACTGAAGAGAGAGTTTCTAACTCTGAAACCCAGGACTGAAGAGAGAGTTTCTAACTCTGAAACCCAGGACTGAAGAGAGAGTTTCTAACTCTGAAACCCAGGACTGAAGAGAGAGTTTCTAACTCTGAAACCCAGGACTGAAGAGAGAGTTTCTAACTCTGAAACCCAGGACTGAAGAGAGAGTTTCTAACACTGAAACCCAGGACTGAAGCGAGAGTTTCTAACACTGAAACCCAGGACTGAAGCGAGAGTTTCTAACTCTGAAACCCAGGACTGAAGAGAGAGTTTCTAACACTGAAACCCAGGACTGAAGCGAGAGTTTCTAACACTGAAACCCAGGACTGAAGCGAGAGTTTCTAACTCTGAAACCCAGGACTGAAGCGAGAGTTTCTAACACTGAAAGCCAGGACTGAAGAGAGAGTTTCTAACACTGAAAGCCAGGACTGAAGAGAGAGTTTCTAACTCTGAAAGCCAGGACTGAAGAGAGAGTTTCTAACTCTGAAAGCCAGGACTGAAGAGAGAGTTTCTAACTCAGTGTGATCTCCTTCCAAACCAGTCTTGTCACACTGAATGTGTGCTCATCAGACTGAGTGCAGGTGAATATACCAGTAACTGTCTGCTCACACAGTGATTTTTCATCATACCCCAGTAGCAGCCCCACACCCTGGCTGCTGTACAGTCAGTCACGCAGCTGTGGTTTGGTGGTTAACAGCTCTTTGAAGGAAGTTAGGAGGGGCAGTACAGTCTCTGATATGAGTACAGTGACACCATAGTAGAAATGTGCTATTTCCACTCAAGTAAAATAAAAAAAACAGCAGTCTCTATAACTGTCGAATGCACAGTAAAGGCCCTGCACTATCAAATAACACAACTGAGACACAACACACTTTGAATAAACTTGCAATTTTGGAATCAACAATATGTACATATGGACGAACAGAGTGGGTCACCTCGGCCACCAATCAGTGTACAGCGATGTCCACGAGCATAACAAAGGAGCCTGCAACTCAAACTTCCAAAATACAGAACTGTGGAATTCGTTTAGGGAAGCAAGTGGTTTCGCATCTACGTAACGAATTAGCCTTTAATGAAACGCTACCCCGTTCTGTATAAACCTAGACATAAATCATTTCATTATAAACTATATCTGTAACTGTAGTGACAGCATTTCAAGTAAGCCTATAGTGTGAAGCACAGTAAAAACTCCACCACAGTAAAAAAAAACACAAAAAAACACTATAAAAACGAAAGTACTCTAGTGTGAATAGAATAAAACAGCACACAACCCACACACGGCACGGCCCAACATAGTTTCTTTTTAAACAGTCTTATAAACGATGAAATGAGCGCGATTAGAAGTGTTCGGAATCCCGGATTAAGAAAGCAGGCGTTCAAACCCGAGCGCTGTCTGGGTTTCGAATTCTCTTAACCAGGAAAAAACCTGCCGCTAGCCTTCGCGCATTCCCCCAAACCACCCCGACTTCACCCTCCCTCTCCCGGGTCTGCTCCATGTCCCCAGTCCCTCGGAGTCCTGTCAATCCTCTTCCCACCCCAGTCCGTCCCCAGTTCGTCTCAGTCTCCGCTGTACTATGCGGTCCTACCTGGTAAATGGCGCTCCAATTCCCGGACTCATCGATCTCCCGAAACTCGGTCTCCATCGCCATGCTCGCTGCTGCCTCGCTCCCGACTCCCTCCCGTTCAATTGAACACAATCAATCGGATTGTATTTAGTTGCTTTGCTTTAATTCGAAGGATTTTTATCGGCATTAAGGTTTAATGTGGTCTTTACTGTTGTTTCCTGCCCTGTTCTAACCGGAAACACGCCGCTCGCTCCTCACGCACCAACGCGGTCCCTGTACGGTCATCATACCCGCCCATTCCCCTGCCCTATAACCAATCACAATACAATCCGAGCGGAGGGGTCAAGATAGGGACCAATCAGCGTTCACAGAATGGAGGTGTAGCAGTTGGACCAATCACCACGCAAAGACAACGCATTGGCTGCTCGGGGCTGTAGTTCTTTAATCAGATGATCTGTCAGGGAAGTAGGAAGGGTGCTATTGTTATACTTTTATGCAAATAAACATGACATGACAACTGTTTATAGAACGCGACCGTTTCCAAGCTGTCTTCTCAAAACTTCAAAGGAATTGTGTCCTGAATTCAAGTATCCTCGACTTATCCCGCCGCGCTCGGGTTATCCTGACGTCACGGTGCTAAATGCTCATCAGACTGCACATGGAAATGAGCGCTTGTTTTCTGAAGTGTCTCCAGACATGAGACAGAAAATACATTATCCTCCTCCGCGCTAAGACGTGGACGCTTTGCATCCCACCCAAACCAAACAAGGCTCGGTGTTTTCCCTGACACCAAGTGAACTCTATTAATCACGGCTGTATTGATGACATATGAATCCGTGCAGAAACCCCGGTGTGTGGTGACTGCTCACTGTGCTGTCTGTAGGTCACTCCAAGTGGTCTGGTGCTATGACTATGCGTTTCCATCTGCCACAGGAACTGACTTGAGGGTGATTTAAAATCAGACTTGTGCATTTCCATCAGCAACAGATCTAGACCAAATCCATTTCAATAGGGACTCCCTCAGCCCCAGTTAGAATAGCAGGCTGGTGGAACTCCATCTCTCCAATTCAAATCCATTTCAATAGGGACTCCCTCAGCCCCAGCTGGAATAGCAGGCTGGTGGAACTCCATCTCTCCAATTCAAATCCATTTCAATAGGGACTCCCTCAGCCCCAGTTAGAATAGCGGGTTGGTGGAACTTCATACAAATATATATACAGGTGATCTTTGACTTGTGTGTGATGTGCAGTTACAGATTGCATTGTAGACTGCACGCTGCAGGTGTCTGAACCACTTTGTAAAGATCTGGGCTCGTCTGTGTGAGTGGTTTAGAGCGTTTAACCTCATCTCATTGACGAGTCTCAATCTGTTATGACAGCGTGTCACTCAACGCTGCTCAGTTTGTTTTACAGAATGCCCTGGGCATCCTCTGGTCAAGCCTTACTGACCCCAGCTAGAGTACCACTGACCTGCAGAACAGGAAGCAGCTGCAATAGCATCAGGTGTAGAAGAGGCGAGGCAGTCTGGGATACTGTACTGCTGTAACAAAGACTTCAGGAGCTGCTCATACTAATATAAAGAGCTGTCTTATATTAGTATGCACTGGAGCCATCTAGTGCACAGCAGTGTATTGACAGCAAAACTAAAGACAACTACAAAGAATACTACATGGTGCTGGCTCTTCTATAAAGACACTTTGAGTGACGACAAGACGTAAGAGCGCCCCTGAACTCAGGAGAGAGCAACACAGACTTATAAAGTGAGCCTTTTCATGAAACCATTCATTTACATTTCCTTCTGTTCTATTCAGTTTGGATTCAAAATCCACCCAGGTAGAAGCGAGTGGGTTTAAATTACAGGCCAATGTGGTCTGTGTGGAACCAACCAAACCCTAATGACTGCCTCCAATCCAGGGAATAGGGACCACAAATCACATCCTATAATGAACATTTACTGCCTGTGGTCTCTAATGCTCATTGAATTCAGGGTCAACTTAATACAGGAACATGGGCTTCACCTTAGTGAAAAGTAAAACAAAGAAGCCCAGGGATGCAGTGTATCTTTCTCTATACAGCTCCTCTGAGGCACACAGGGATGCAGTGTATCTTTCACAGCTCCTCTGAGGCACACAGGGATGAAGTGTATCTTTCACAGCTCCTCTGAGGCACACAGCGATGCAGTGTATCTTTCACAGCTGCTCTGAGACACACAGGGATGCAGTGTATCTTTCACAGCTGCTCTGAGACACACAGGGATGCAGTGTATCTTTCACAGCTGCTCTGAGACACACAGGGATGCAGTGTATGTTTCACAGCTGCTCTGAGACAAACAGCGATGTCGTGTATCTTTCACAGCTGCTCTGAGACACACAGGGATGCAGTTTATCATTCACAGCTGCTCTGAGACACACGATATTAAAGTGTTTGGAGCTAACAAAATATTTCCATCAATCTCACCTCTCACACAATTCATCTCCAATGTGCAGTTCTGAAAAAAAACATAATATCAGAAACATGCATATTCATTTCAAACCTGACATCTGGTTTCTACACTCTCAGTCTGCTTGCTTGCCTGTCCGCAAATCTGTTACACTTGCACTTTCTAGGTCCTTTCGCCTTCGTGGTCAAGTATCTTACTGCTTGCAGAGCATGTCAGTCATTAGGGGATGCAGCTGATTGGTTACTGACAGGGGCGGGGACAATCTCACCCTCCAGGTCACCCTGAAAGGCCAGTACTATCGAAAAGCAAAGCCTGCAAAGAGAGGTTTCTTAAAGCTACCTGAACTGCAGGACCAGATATCAGGTTCTACAATGAATACAGGATTCAGCTTCAGTTCATTGGCCAGATAGAACACCAAGTATTATGGTCTGTGCACTGCTTATAAATGGGAATTTGTAAAAAATATATCATACCAAGAAAAAAAAAAGTTTCTCGTAGTTTTGCTGTCTTTTGACAGATGGCATTGCAAAATTAAGTACTTGAGGACTTTTCTCCTATCCTACTGAAGTTTGAATAAATAAATAAATGTTTCTATTGAAGAAAGACGTGGGAAGTCGGTGCAGGTGCCTCGAGGCTAGAGAATTCATTTTCAACCAATTCCTAAAGATTCCACTAGATGGCGCTCCAGGCCACAAATTTAATTCTTGTAGCCGGTCACACCATTAAGTCCGATGGATTTTTTTTTTTTTTTTTTAATTACGGAAACAAAAATAATTTGCCCTGAAGCAGTTTGGATGTTACCTGAGACCTCGTGTTGGTTCCGGTTCAGTGAGGTTTCTATAGACTCTCGTGTTGGTTGTGCAGTGAGGTTTCTATAGACTCTCGTGTTGTTTCCAGTTCAGTGAGGTTTCTATACACTCTCGTGTTGGTTCCAGTGCAGTGAGGTTTCTAGACTCCCAGTGATTCCCAGAGACTCCCAGTTCTAACAATCATAGATACTGTATGCTGTGCAAATCTGATGCCAGTCATCTCTATACTGTAAACAGAGTTAGGAACTCCATGAGACTAACTTTCCTAACAATTGAAAGTATTCTTTTATTTGCCCTTAAAAATAAAAACACCCTTAGTTTAAAACCAAGGACCCCTTAAAAGTGCTCCAACAGGCTGGTAACCCCTTCATTTCAGTTTATTATATTCCATGTGTTTGAAGATCAAATGAATGGGGCCTGAGAGTTAATCCATTTAAATGGTTTGCAACTAAATAAAGAACCCTGTTGATCTGCCCTGGTTTGCAGCAGCCAGATAGATCTCAAGTGTGCAGTTTTGAAAGAAACACATGTAATAGCACGCAGCTTCTCTGCCTTTTATCTCAGGATATGTGTTACACTTCAAGGTCATTGCACCTCAGCAGTCCTGTGCGTCCTGCTACTGGCTCAAAGCTTGCAGTCAGTAGGGAAGCAGCTGGCTGGTTCGAGCCTGGAAAGAAATGTCACCCTCCAGGTGCAAAGCAAGTGCAACGCTGACTGAAAGCAGGGCTTGCAAACACATTTCTTTAAACTACAATAGTACCAGATCATATGCTGGTACTGTCTATATCATATTGGGCCCTTTGAATAATTCATAATAAAATGGAGTGAATTTATAGGAAACAGGGAGGGATACAGGGAGGGACTTCCGCAGTGCTGGGAGTGTGAACTGGCAGTCAAGCAGACAGACAGGCCCGGGCCTGCTGCACCCTGGGCGAGTTCTGTATGCGTCACCTCTTCACATCATGCCGAATGAAGACAACTAGCATCCTCCATCCATCAATCACAGGGGGTTAACCCCCCTGAAGCATCTTAAACATCATTGAAAGAAGATTCAATTGGTTTACATTGTTCAAATCGATTCAATTGGTTTACATTGTTCAAATCGATTGAATTGGTTCACATTGTTCAAATCGATTGAATTGGTTCACATTGTTCAAATCGATTGAATTGGTTCACATTGTTCAAATCGATTCAATTGGTTCACCATACCATGGTACTGGAAGAGAGAGAGAGCAACTCCACACACTGCAGCACCAGAGCTCTCAGAGAGAGAGACCCCTACTGAGCAACTCCACTCACTGCAGCACCAGAGTTCTCAGAGAGAGAGAGAGACCCCTACTGAGCAACTCCACACACTGCAGCACCAGAGCTCTCTGAGAGAGAGCCCCCTACTGAGCAACTCCACACTGCAGCACCAGAGCTCTCAGAGAGAGAGAGCGAGCGAGATCCCTACTGAGCAACTCCACACACTGCAGCACCAGAGCTCTCAGAGAGAGAGCCCCCTACTGAGCAACTCCACACACTGCAGCACCAGAGCTCTCTGAGAGAGAGCCCCCTACTGAGCAACTCCACGCACTGCAGCACCAGAGCTCTCAGAGAGAGAGAGCCCTACTGAGCAACTCCACACACTGCAGCACCAGAGCTCTCTGAGAGAGAGCCCCTACTGAGCAACTCCACACTGCAGCACCAGAGCTCTCAGAGAGAGAGAGAGACCCCTACTGAGCAACTCCACACACTGCAGCACCAGAGCTCTCAGAGAGAGAGAGCGAGACCCCTACTGAGCAACTCCACACTGCAGCACCAGAGCTCTCAGAGAGAGAGAGACCCCTACTGAGCAACTCCACACACTGCAGCACCAGAGCTCTCAGAGAGAGAGAGAGAGAGAGAGAGAGAGGAGACCCCTACTGAGCAACTCCACACACTGCAGCACCAGAGCTCTCAGAGAGAGAGCCCCCTACTGAGCAACTCCACACACTGCAGCACCAGAGCTCTCAGAGAGAGAGCCCCTACTGAGCAACTCCACACACTGCAGCACCAGAGCTCTCAGAGAGAGAGAGAGAGAAAGAGAGGAGACCCCTACTGAGCAACTCCACACACTGCAGCACCAGAGCTCTCAGAGAAAGCCCCCTACTAAGGAACTCCACACACTGCAGCACCAGAGCTCTCAGAGAGAGAGAGCCCCCTACTGAGCAACTCCACACTGCAGCACCAGAGCTCTCAGAGAAAGCCCCCTACTGAGCAACTCCACACACTGCAGCACCAGAGCTCTCAGAGAGAGAGAGCCCCCTACTGAGCAACTCCACACTGCAGCACCAGAGCTCTCAGAGAGAGAGAGAGAGCGAGATAGATCCCTACTGAGCAACTCCACACACTGCAGCACCAGAGCTCTCAGAGAGAGAGCCCCCTACTGAGCAACTCCACACACTGCAGCACCAGAGCTCTCAGAGAGAGAGCCCCCTACTGAGCAACTCCACGCACTGCAGCACCAGAGCTCTCAGAGAGAGAGACCCCTACTGAGCAACTCCACACACTGCAGCACCAGAGCTCTCAGAGAGAGAGCCTCCTACTGAGCAAATCCACACACTGCAGCACCAGAGTTCTCAGAGAGAGAGTCCCCTACTGAGCAACTCTACACACTGCAGCACCAGAGTTCTCAGAGAGAGAGCCCCCTACTGAGCAACTCCACACACTGCAGCACCAGAGATCTCAGAGAGAGCCCCCTACTGAGCAACTCCACACACTGCAGCACCAGAGCTCTCAGAGAGAGAGGGAGACCCCTACTGAGCAACTCCACACTGCAGCACCAGAGCTCTCAGAGAGAGAGAGACCCCTACTGAGCAACTCCACACACTGCAGCACCAGAGTTCTCAGAGAGAGAGAGAGAGACCCCTACTGAGCAACTCCACACACTGTAGCACCAGAGCTCTCAGAGAGAGAGAGACCCCTACTGAGCAACCCCACACACTGCAGCACCAGAGCTCTCAGAGAGAGAGAGACCCCTACTGAATAACTCCACACACTGCAGCACCAGAGCTCTCAGAGAGAGAGAGAGACCCCTACTGAGCAACTCCACACACTGTAGCACCAGAGCTCTCAGAGAGAGAGAGACCCCTCCTGAGCAACCCCACACACTGCAGCACCAGAGCTCTCAGAGAGAGAGAGACCCCTACTGAGCAACTCCACACACTGCAGCACCAGAGCTCTCAGAGAGAGAGGGAGACCCCTACTGAGCAACTCTACACTGCAGCACCAGAGCTCTCAGAGAGAGAGAGACCCCTACTGAGCAACTCCACACACTGCAGCACCAGAGTTCTCAGAGAGAGAGAGAGAGAGAGACCCCTACTGAGCAACTCCACTCACTGTAGCACCAGAGCTCTCAGAGAGAGAGAGACCCCTACTGAGCAACTCCACACACTGTAGCACCAGAGCTCTCAGAGAGAGAGAGACCCCTACTGAGCAACCCCACACACTGCAGCACCAGAGCTCTCAGAGAGAGAGAGACCCCTACTGAGCAACTCCACACACTGCAGCACCAGAGCTCTCAGAGAGAGAGAGAGACCCCTACTGAGCAACTCCACACACTGTAGCACCAGAGCTCTCAGAGAGAGAGAGACCCCTACTGAGCAACCCCACACACTGCAGCACCAGAGCTCTCAGAGAGAGAGAGACCCCTACTGAGCAACTCCACACACTGCAGCACCAGAGCTCTCAGAAAGAGAGAGAGAGACCCCTACTGAGCAACTCCACACACTGCAGCACCAGAGCTCTCAGAGAGAGAGAGAGACCCCTACTGAGCAACCCCACACACTGCAGCACCAGAGTTCTCAGAGGTCCCTTGCAGTCCTGACCTTGACCATTCTGCTGAGATCAGGCTCCACGGGGAGGGGCTGGAATCTGGTTTATAAACTTTTATAACTACGCTGTAAATAATATTTTCTTGAAGAAATTTTTTTTTTTTCCAAATTCTAATGTAAGTAACATTTTTATAATTTAACCAATGCAATGTGTTTTAAAACTGCTGCATTTACTTACCAAATTCACAACGTACAATTCCAATTAACCTTCATACTAATTTTAAGGGTTAGGTATTTTTCTGTTAACATGAATTAACCTATTTACCTGAGCTCCCTTATAAAAGTTTCCCACAGTAAAAGTATAGGTCGCAAAGTGTAATATAGCATAATGAAATCATGGTAAGCATATTAAAAAAGCAAGCATGGGAACAGCCTGGGGAGACTGTGTAACCTTTCCTAAGGGCTGCTGTTCCAGTTCAGGCCTGCTGGCTGAGGATAGTGGCTGTCAGGCCTTCCTGTGAGTGAGTGCACAGACAGCCTTGGAATGTACAGGGCTGGGCTGTAGCAGTGTGCTGACGTCAGGGATCAGGCTGGATCAGGCCCTGCTTGAGGCTGGAAAAGTACAGCAGGGGTAGGGCTGGCAGACAGGAACTCTTAAAGAGACACCGCTGATTAACTGTGGACCCCAGCATCTACGTCAATAGATACGCTTGCTTAATTTAAACAGTTTAAATTAGATTTATACAGAAGATTTTAGCCTTATTAGTCCTAGTGTATTACTGTAGACTAACGATAAACAGAAGCGGGCGTTAGAAAAGACACAAATTACATCAACAATGGTTAAGTCAAGCACAGTGTAAAATAACTCATATGTTTTTAAAAGAGAAAACCATGTTAATGGTACAAAATATAGAGTTCATTAAAAAGGTTTGAAAATATGCCCAAAAGCCAAACATTTCGTCTAGCGTGTTCTTTAGTTGATAAACTGGGCAAATTAAACATGGCAAACTGTGTGAGTGAGCCATAAATCATTCCTGTTGTGTACTTCCAGTCTTTATATGGGTCTCATGTGTCAAGCTCTGTCAGAAACACACTCTACTAGAAACTGCCTGTGTTGTTATTTTAAACATGGCACTGCATTTGCTTCAGGAAACCTCTGTTTGGTATCAATGCTTTCAAACAGTGATGCACTTGCTTGGACACCTGGAGGGTGAAATTGTCCCCGCCCCTTCAATGGCTTCCTTTAGCTTGACTGACAGGCTTTCAGCCAGTAACATAATCCAGAAAACTCTGCTGAGCTGAAATGACCTAGGAAGTGCAAGAATGAGAGTTCCTGTGAAAAAAGCTGAGACCCCAAAGTAGTAACAGATATTATGCTTTAAACACAAGTTTGCTATAAAATGTTTTTATTTCAAAACTGCACATTTGAGACCTCCTTTAAAGCCATAAATATTTGCAACCAAAATATTTGGTGAATCACACCCTTAAAACCTATTTTGCTCCAGAAATGCTGGCGACTATATACGAAGTATGTATTGCTAGTGGAATTTGATATTCAAAAATTTTTGCGTTTTTTTTCATAAGCATTATATAATAATTTTTATATAGCACCTTTCATAGTGGACCACCATCACAAAGCACTTTACAAGATACAAGACTAGGGTGTGTGAATTATGCATCAGCTGCAGAGTCACTTATAACGCCTCACTCACAGTCACACAATGAGTCAGCAGCTGAGCTAGGATTTGAACCGGGGACCTCTTGGTTATGAGCCTGTTTCGTTAACCACTGGACCACACAGCCTCTTTTATAATGAATTGCCCACAAATATGTATGGCTTTACAGTAGGTAGAAAAGCGCAAAACATATGATTTATGAAATTATTTTGTTAGCTTGATTTAATAAAAAAGAGGTGACTCTGCCAGTATCTACACTGTGGACCGTACATTTAAACTTCGTGTAATGAATTCTTCAACTGCTGTGAAGCTTTCTGATGTACTGAGCTCATTACCACTCTGAGTCCTCATCAGAAGATGAGCTGGTTAATACCTACGCCACCACCTCGACTGCTATCTTAGATACTGTCAATCAAAACTCAAGAGTGTCTTTTAAAGAAAGCTCACTGTAGTTCAATGATACAACTCATAAGATGAAATATGAGGGTCGTAAACTAGAGCAGAGATGGCAGGAATCTAAACTGCATGTTCATTACATCGCATGGAAGGGCCACCTGGTTAAATATAGGAAGGCTCTGGCGTTGGCTAGATCATCATATTATTCTAATTTAATTGAAACAAATAAAAATAATCCTAGATTTCTTTTTGCTACCCTAGATCAATGAATGAATCCTTCCCCTGATAATCCTACCCTTGGCACTGGCTCCTCTCACAGCTGCAATGACTTCTTACATTTCTTTAAAAATAAAATACTAGACATCAGAAATGAGATTCCACAGACACCTTCTATTAAGGAGGACTCCGGCACAATTTTACCAACTACACCTATTAAGGCTACTATGGAAGCTTTTTCTTTGATTACCTTGCAAATAAAACAGAGGTTATGCTAGTGGGCTCACAGAACCAACTAAAAGGAAATGTGGGATTACATGAGCTCGACCCTTGCAGTCTTTCATCAAAACTTGAGTTTGGAGTCATCTTTGATCCTGAGCTATCATTTGAGACTTTGGGAAGTTACTAAAGTATATTTTTACCTGACAAAAACCAGAAAAAGTGAACATATTACCCCTGTTTTGGCCTCTTTACACTGGCTTCCTGTGCAGTATAGAATTGATTTTAAGATTTTGCTGTTAACTTACAAGGCCTTGAATGGATTAGCACCTAGTTATTTGCAGGAGTTACTGACCCCGTATCTTCCAAACCGCACTCTGAGATCACAGGATGCGGGGCTGCTGGTTATTCCTAGGGTCAACAAAAGCAACACGTGAGTCAGGGCTTTTTCTTGTAGAGCTCCTAAATTATGAAATGCTCTGCCTCAGGGAAGCTGGGACCGTTACAGTTTTCAAGTCAAGACTAAAAACGCACTTGTATAAAATGGGTTTCTTATCTTAGTGGGTTTTAATGTAACTTTAAAATGGCTGCTTTTGTATTATGTGTATACTGTTACTTAAATATGCTATTTAAATGGTCTGATTATGGCAGTTGTATGTGTGACATGCTATACAAATGTATTGTGGTTTGTTCTTTTTTTCTGCTATGTACTTTACAGTGATTTTCAATACTTTTGTATAAAAAGCGCTATATAAATGCAATAAATAAATAAATACACATGTGTTCATACTGACAGCAATGTAAAGCCCTTCAATATTAAGTCCACCCCTGTGTTCAGTATTAAAGCCACCATGTGCATCCCAAACCTACAGGAAGCTGGAAAGCTGCAGTTTAAACTCTAAAGCGCACATTTATTTAACAAAAAAAATAAATAAATAAAACACCAGGGCCAAAATAAAAGGTTAAACAAAACAATTTTGCTGTCAGGCTGGGCATTCACCCCAGAAACAATACAAAAGTCACAGCACTCACCTAAACACCACCTACTCCCTCTCCGAACAAAGGATTTCTCCCTGCTTTATGCATGTGTGGGCCCCAAGCAGCATCAATTACCTAACTGGGGAATGGCCTCACCTGTGATTGCTGGCAGGGACAGGTTTAACCCCATCCCTGCCAACCTACATTCCCCCACACACATTTACAGGGGTAGGGCTGCTGCCTGCCACACTGTTAATACTGAGTTCTGCAAAAGGTTGCTTTGGGTTGTGCAGTGGCTGTAAACGTGAATTCAAATGGGAAAGTTACTTAGCAAACTGATGTGTAAATGAAGTCCACAACATATTGCAGCTTCAATCCAACCACCAATTGAGTTTTTCTTCCCCTGAAAGTGCTTTTAGCACACGGTGCCTCCAGATCAGATCAGATAGGAACTCGTGAGGTAGAGATCTGCAGATATGGGCAGAATGGATTGGGGCAGGCCGTCTGTAACGCACATATACAGCACCCAGGCTTGATGCTGAAGTCACTTCCTCTCACCTCCTTCCTCTGTCTGAGGTGAAGCAGAGAGACTGACGTCTAGGCTGCTAGTGTCAGAGACGAGGGGCAGTCTGCAGTGAAAGTCGAATCGTCAGTGGCAGGGGCGTCGTTCTGCATCCTGGACTCACACACACACTCTGTAGTCTGATTGATAATCTGATTGATAATCGTGAGGTAAGTACAGGTCCGTGCTGATTGATAATCTGATTGATAATCATGAGGTAAGTACAGGTCCGTGCTGATTGATAATCTGATTGATAATCATGAGGTAAATACAGGTCCGTGCTGATTGATAATCTGATTGATAATCGTGAGGTAAGTACAGGTCTGTGCTGATTGATAATCGTGAGGTAAGTACAGGTCCATGCTGATTGATAATCTGATTGATAATCATGAGGTAAGTACAGGTCCGTGCTGATTGATAATCTGATTGATAATCGTGAGGTAAGTACAGGTCTGTGCTGATTGATAATCGTGAGGTAAGTACAGGTCCATGCTGATTGATAATCTGATTGATAATCATGAGGTAAGTACAGGTCCGTGCTGATTGATAATCTGATTGATAATCGTGAGGTAATTACAGGTCCATGCTGATTGATAATCTGATTGATAATCGTGAGGTAAGTACAGGTCCGTGCTGATTGATAATCTAATTGATAATCATGAGGTAAGTACAGGTCCGTGCTGATTGATAATCTGATTGATAATCGTGAGGTAAGTACAGGTCCGTGCTGATTGATAATCTGATTGATAATCGTGAGGTAAGTACAGGTCCGTGCTGATTGATAATCTGATTGATAATCGTGAGGTAAGTACAGGTCCGTGCTGATTGATAATCTGATTGATAATCGTGAGGTAAGTACAGGTCCGTGCTGATTGATAATCTGATTGATAATCATGAGGTAAATACAGGTCCGTGCTGATTGATAATCTGATTGATAATCGTGAGGTAAGTACAGGTCTGTGCTGATTGATAATCGTGAGGTAAGTACAGGTCCATGCTGATTGATAATCTGATTGATAATCATGAGGTAAGTACAGGTCCGTGCTGATTGATAATCTGATTGATAATCGTGAGGTAAGTACAGGTCTGTGCTGATTGATAATCGTGAGGTAAGTACAGGTCCATGCTGATTGATAATCTGATTGATAATCATGAGGTAAGTACAGGTCCGTGCTGATTGATAATCTGATTGATAATCGTGAGGTAATTACAGGTCCATGCTGATTGATAATCTGATTGATAATCGTGAGGTAAGTACAGGTCCGTGCTGATTGATAATCTGATTGATAATCATGAGGTAAGTACAGGTCCGTGCTGATTGATAATCTGATTGATAATCGTGAGGTAATTACAGGTCCATGCTGATTGATAATCTGATTGATAATCGTGAGGTAAGTACAGGTCCGTGCTGATTGATAATCTAATTGATAATCATGAGGTAAGTACAGGTCCGTGCTGATTGATAATCTGATTGATAATCATGAGGTAAGTACAGGTCCGTGCTGATTGATAATCTGATTGATAATCGTGAGGTAAGTACAGGTCCGTGCTGATTGATAATCTGATTGATAATCGTGAGGTAAGTACAGGTCCGTGCTGATTGATAATCTGATTGATAATCGTGAGGTAAGTACAGGTCCGTGCTGATTGATAATCTGATTGATAATCGTGAGGTAAGTACAGGTCCGTGCTGATTGATAATCTGATTGATAATCATGAGGTAAGTACAGGTCCGTGCTGATTGATAATCTGATTGATAATCATGAGGTAAGTACAGGTCCGTGCTGATTGATAATCTGATTGATAATCTTGAGGTAAGTACAGGTCTGTGCTGATTGATAATCTGATTGATAAGTACGGGTCCTCTTACAATGCTCTTACAATTGTTTCAGTCCATGACAGCACAGCTAGTCATTCATCTATAACACAAATCCAGCCTTTTAAACTCACCCTCAATCATGCAGTTACAGCCATCTGCTAAATGTGTGATTATTAAACACAAAAAACTATGTTTTACTGGACATTAAGAGCTGACAATTCTGAAAAAGAAATTGTCAGGCAAGGCCACCACTGCGCCCTTACCTGACCCATGTTCTGACAAGGCTTTCCAGCACACACTGCTTACCTGGTGCAGTAGATGGGTTCACTTCACGCAGCATGTGCAGTCCCCACGGGGCAGGTGAGGTCAGGTCTAAAACCTGAACCACCATGGATGTGTTCATGATGTCATCAAATTCTATGTGAATTGGAAAAGCTAATTAGAAGAGTTGGAATATTAACACATCTGGAGTGAGACCATTTATTTATTATGTACTCTTTCTTTTTTGGATTTTGGTTTTGTTTATGAAGGACATGAAAACGTGTTTGATATGCTGGAAAATAAATGTGATGTATGTGTGAACCCCTAAATGTACACAGTGTAAACATTTAAATGGGAGGCTACTATCTCATGAGCACGACTTACTATGATATCTCGTGCTGATGAGAGTAGCAATGAGATCATTGAAAGGAGACAAATAATATGTTACACAAGCATCTTCCAACCAATCAGTCCATGAACTGCATAGATCTTTCTTATCCGTTCATGACAGTGACTCTTCTAAATATCTAAAGGAGATCTATTAGGCCGTACCAGTTAAGCAGTGTGTGCTTGAAAACCTTGTCAGAATATGGGTCAGGTAAACAGGGGTCAAGTAAAACGTTGTTTTTTGTGTGTTTAATATATATTGACCTTGTTAAAATTACACTCATTTTGACCATTGACCTTTTTTGGTCCCAGAATGCATATAAAATGACCCAATCTTAATTAATTGTTGGTAATTTACTTTAGACATTTTAAATAATGAGAAAATGGAAATAATCTGTTAATTATTTTTCAAGGCTTTTCTTAGCCCTACCTTAAGGTGACCATAAGAAAAGCTCATGTGTACACGACAGATCGGGATCGGTTCTATTTGCTCATTTTGGGACATATCTTCATTGACACTTAAAACAGAGGAAAATTCGCTTCCAATCGGCTTTTAAATCACTCAGTGCGGAAGTGAATTGCCATTGACTGGGGCTCAGCTGTCAAGGTGAGGGGATGGCAGCTTTTCCTGTTGTGAAATTAGAACATTAATTCATAGGCTTGTTCGGTTTCATTTAATACCTGCAGACAAAACTGACCAAACTGAGGAGAAAGTGAAGAAACTTCTTAAAAGAATCTGCACAGCCCTGAGGATACACACTATAATGCGTTCTTCCTGGGGGCGCATTGTAATTCTGCTGTGCTGTTGCAATTCGTGTTCTCGTTTTCGGTCGATTTTTTTCATTCATAAGCAGGTCTGCAGTGATTCTTCTGGTTGGGTCACTTCTGTTTCTCTGCGGTGTGGATATTATGGGAACACCCGCTTTCCTGCTTAGTGATATTTACTGGTAATTTAATGAAATCTCACTTGCAGAATACCATGCTGCTAGCAAAGTAAAAATGTAGTCAAGCATAGTTCCATTTTTAATTATCAATAAATATCACGATAATTGCGATGATCAGAAATCCCATTTTAACTCACATTATTATTTGTTTATTTAGCAGACGCCTTTATCCAAGGCGACTTACAGAGACTAGGGTGTGTGTGAACTATGCATCAGCTGCAGAGTCACTTACAACTACGTCTCACCCAAACAACAGAACACAAGGAGGTTAAGGGACTTACTCAGTGGCTGAGGTGGGATTTGAACCAGGGACCTCCTGGTTACAAGCATTTTTCTTTAACCACTGGACCACACAGGCTCCTTAATTGTGACTTTCCTACTAGTTTGAGGTTCTTACTCCCTCACACACTCTCTTCTGTCTCGCTCGGTTTTAAATACAGCCTCTCTCCCATACCTCTGAATTCATGCAGTGTTCTCATGCATGTTTAATTACATGGCACCGAACCCCCAACAGCATCTCTTTATGGACAAATCGATTAGTGCAGATAATAAATGTTTAATATAAACATATATTATTATACAACCTTAGCAACCCCCCTTCTAGTGGTATAAGCTGAAGGATATTTGATATAGTAGAGCTAGTGTAGATAGACAGCCAGTGAGCTAGAGAAAGACACAGATAGAGGTCAGAGGGCATTGCTAGAAGCAGCAGCGTCTCCCTCTCATTGTGAAAGCGCCCGCTCATCAGAGGTGAGAATAAGAGAAGAGTAAAAGCAGAAGCTGGATTCCGAGAATGTTTCTGAGGCGCTGTTGATGCAGAAGGAACTGTTCAGGAAAGAGCTGAGGACATGAGTTTCATGAGTTTCATGAGTTTCACAAGCTGTGGTCTAAAACCAGCCTCACCAGCCTCAGACACTCCACACAGCTCACCAGCAACTTGAGGTCTAATCGAAACTAAATAATGAAGCTTTCGAAGATTCATTTGAAATGTACGTTTACAATCACAAATAAAACATCTGAAATCAGTGCATGCTTTTCCTGTTATACTTATCCACGGATACTGATTGCTGGATACTGAAGCCAGGGCGGGCATGAAGTGTTTCTGTAGTTTAGCCCTGGATCTGAGAAGCCAGGGCGGGCATGAAGTGTTGTTACATGCAGACATTGCTGTTAACACAGAGCAGGTTGAGCCAGAGAGATAAAGCACAGGTATTTACAAGCTCACAGCTCTGCCTAAAGGAACGTTCAGAAATTCAATGTGTTCTTCTGTAGAATTAAGTTTGTTGGCAAGGTAAAAAAAATAAAAATGAAAACATGTTTTTGCAGGATTCTGCAAATGTGCAGCGCGATCTGCAAGGGTGTTTTTTTCCCAGGGGACTGATGGCGATACAGACAGAGACACATTCATATTGTATGCCTGTGGCAGAGTGGTTGCTGTGCGCAGGTGCATGGTGACGTCAAGGACCAGGAAGAAATCCAAAACAAAAGGTACAGCACTTTAATGAAATAATACAAAATAAACAGGTCAAACAAAACACAAGATTAAAGGGCACATGGGCCAAAACAAAACAGACAAATAATAACTATAATTACAAACAACGAGTACCTTTCACTTTCACCTAGCTTTCCTAAGCTCCTCTTCTCCCTAATGAGCCCAGAGTGGGGTAATAATAATAATAATAATAATAATAATAATAATAATAATAATAATAATAATAATAAATATGCACAAGGGGAGGGCACTCCGTCACAATGCCCCACAATCTGATACTCCCAACAGCCTGTGCATAATAATGCTGATACCAAGATGCATCCCAGGCTGATAGGCGGCAAACTTTTCCAAGCTTGAAATTAAAAGTTTGCACACCCTAAGCATTGATTTGATCTGTAAAACTGTATACAATGTACAGTCATGAGGAGATGGCAATGAATTCTGTATACTGTGTACAATATACAGTCATGAGGAGATGGTAATGAATTCTGTATACTGTGTACAATGTACAGTCATGAGGAGATGGTAATGAATTCTGTATACTGTGTACAATGTACAGTCATGAGGACATGGTAATGAATTCTGTATACTGTGTACAATGTACAGTCATGAGGAGATGGTAATGAATTCTGTATACTGTGTACAATGTACAGTCATGAGGACATGGTAATGAATTCTGTATACTGTGTACAATGTACAGTCATGAGGAGATGGTAATGAATTCTGTATACTATGTACAATGTACAGTCATGAGGAGATGGTAATGAATTCTGTATACTGTGTACAATGTACAGTCATGAGGAGATGGTAATGAATTCTGTATACTGTGTACAATGTACAGTCATGAGGACATGGTAATGAATTCTGTATACTATGTACAATGTACAGTCATGAGGAGATGGTAATGAATTCTGTATACTGTGTACAATGTACAGTCATAAGGAGATGGTGTTGAATTTTGTATACTGTGTACAATGTACAGTCATGAGGAGATGGTAATGAATTCTGTATACTGTGTACAATGTACAGTCATGAGGAGATGGCGTTGAATTCTGTATACTGTGTACAATGTACAGTCATGAGGAGATGGTAATGAATTCTGTATACTGTGTACAATGTACAGTCATGAGGAGATGGCAATGAATTCTGTATACTGTGTACAATGTACAGTCATGAGGAGATGGTAATGAATTCTGTATACCAGTATTTTATGTTTCTCTCAGATAATAAGGCATACAACTGTGGAATAAAACTGTTATATTTTGAATGGCGGTAATGTTAAAGGCAGAACGAATATGGGGTACAAAGATAAATAACAATCTGGATTCTTATTTTGTTTTAGTTTTTCACTTTTTTTCAAGCATCTTCACAGCAGTATTTTCTCTACAGTACTAAAGATCTGCCCTGGGCTGCCATGTTTTTAAATCTGCTTTGCAATGCTTTACCATACTTTCACTGTGCTTCATTACACTTTGCTGTGCTTTTACTGTGGAAAACTTTTATGAGGGTTAGTTTACCATGGTTTGTCTTTTCTATGCTTTACAATACCTCTCTGTGCTTTACCATACCTCTCTGTGCTTTACAATACCTCTCTGTGCTTTATCATACCTCTCTGTTCTTTACAATACCTCTCTGTGCTTTACCATACCTCTCTGTGCTTTACCATGCTTGCCTATGCTTTGCCGTGCTGTCCCCGTGCTTTTACTGTGGGGCACTTTAATGAGGGATGTTGCAGGCAGTGTGGATCTACCTTGTTCACTTGGTTAGAAAACATTTGGGGGACGGCTGTGCACCCCTGCCACCCCCCTCCCTCAGCATCTGGTGGTGCTGTCTTTCCTCCAGCCTCCCACTCCCCCACTTCCTTTAGAGTGCCAATGCATGCCTTAGGTTTCATTGGAGTTTTATCTTTGAGTTTATCATCACAATAATTGTAGCTAACACAACACAAGCAAACAGGTCTCCAATGCACAGCTTTTTAAAGAAGTCCATGTTACAGCAAACCTGGCTTTTCATTTGAAATGACATCTGGCACTGCACTGGCTTAAAGGAATGTTTCCAGTTTGCTTGCCTTGCTTTCCAGGAAGTAGCTTCTTACTTCCTGGCTCATTTCATCCTAGCACTGGCTTATGGTGTGGCAGGGTGGCTAGGTGGTGACATCAGGCCAGATGCAAAAACAGAAAAACAAAGGCAAGTACTGCAGTGCAAAAAGACGCTGCATGCCGTTTATTTTTAAATAACAAAAATAAATATTTAAACAAAACAGACTTGCACACAGAGCAAAATAAAAGATTTAAATAAAACAAGTCACGAACACAAGCAATAAATAAATGATCCAGGTCAGGCTGGGCAAATCGCCTTCACTGTTCCTAGATTATTTTCGTTTTTCGCTCCTTGCTGCTCGCTCGCATTCCTCCGCTGAACACCCACCCCGACGGTAGAGAGCTGCAGGTTTATATACAGGTGACCATCTCCCGATTAGCAACAAATCATCTAATTAATTTGGGAGATGGCCACCTTCTGCACAAGTTTATTCATTATTCCTGGCAGAGGACGAGCACCAATCTTGCCTCCGCCAGAACACGTTTTAAAATAAACAAAACATACGGTGCTTCACCGTCATACATTTTTAAATAAATACAAATAAACAATAACACAGCTTTCGCCGTCATATTTACACAATACAAACAAATACCAAATAATAAACTGCACGGGGGCGGAGGGGTATCCCGTTCTATAAATAAACAAATGTACAGGGCTTTCTACTGCCCTGCTACATATGGGTTAAAGCAGCTGATTGGTTATTGACAGGTAAGAAGCCAGTGAAAGGGTGGGAACAATTTCACCCTTCAGGTGACCAAGGAAGTGCAAGACAGTATAAAGAATGGCTTGTGAACAGAGATTTATTTAGCCCAGTGCAGTGCCAGCTATCATGTTTTAAAATGAAAGCAGATGATTGCTATAACATGTGATTCTTTCAAAACTGCACATTTGAGACCTATGTAACCAAGAGAAGTGCAGCATTGAGCAGATTTCTCAGGTTCGCGTCTTGGCTGTGTGGAGCTTCCGATCTTCACTGGGGACTCCATGAGGGCGTCACATTGTCTCTGGTGTTTCCGTGAGAGGGAGGCAAAATCACCAGGGACTGTTTCTCCTCATCACTCTACAGTGAACCCTGCTCTGCTTCTCCTCCTCATCACTCTACAGTGAACCCTGCTCTGTTTCTCCTCCTCATCACTCTACAGTGAACTCTGCTCTGTTTCTCCTCCTCATCATTCTACAGTGAACCCTGCTCTGTTTCTCCTCCTCATCACTCTACAGTGAACCCTGCTCTGTTTCTCCTCCTCATCACTCTACAGTGAACCCTGCTCTGTTTCTCCTCATCACTCTACAGTGAACCCTGCTCTGTTTCTCCTCATCACTCTACAGTGAACCCTGCTCTGTTTCTCCTCCTCATCACTCTACAGTGAACTCTGCTCTGTTTCTCCTCCTCATGCTACAGTGAACCCTGCTGGCCAGGTGCTCAGTGAGCTCAAAGGCGGATGCCTGGAGGGCTGACCTTTGTCCTCCAGAGGTCGGTAGCTCACTGACATCCACCCTTGAGTTGTTGGGTGAAAAAGGAAGCTGACTTGGTCGTGGGATCAGAGGACGTCCACTGAACCTCTGGGTCTCCCAAGCCATGTAAGGAATAGCTGAGGGGAGGGAAAAGTGATTGGACATTCCAAACTGGGAGAAAACCAGGGGGAAATAATAATGATCAGATGAGATGTGGGGAGTTCTGTTGTTAATAATAATGATCAGATGAGATGTGTGTTCTGTTGTTAATAATAATGATCAGATGAGATGTGTGGAGTTCTATTGTTAATAATGATCAGATGAGATGTGTGGAGTTCTATTGTTAATAATAATGATCAGATGAGATGTGGGGAGTTCTGTTGTTAATAATAATGATCAGATGAGATGTGTGGAGTTCTGTTGTTAGCTATAATTACTTTAAGGATCTGGATTGAATTGTGCAGGCTTCAGGTAACAGGTCATTAGGAGTTTCCACTGTTACAGCACTGAGCCCGTTTACAGGATGTAGATGTTGGTAAACAATTGCCAGGTTGGAGAGGGTTATGAGCTGTTGCCTGATTCCCTCCTTCAATAATACCTAATTCCCTGAATCATTGACCACAAGCGCTTTATTAAGAGTGAGAGAGTTACACTGCTGACGTCAGAGAGATATCCCAGCCAACATTAAAAACACTGTATAAATCCTATAAAAGAAGTGCATCACACTGCATCTCAATCACAGCACAGATATATCAGTTAATACATTGTGTGAAGTGCATCACACTGCATCTCAATCACAGCACACTGATATATCAGTTAATACATTGTGTGAAGTGCATCATACTGCATCTCAATCACAGCACTGATATATCAGTTAATACATTGTGTGAAGTGCATCACACTGCATCTCAATCACAGCACTCTGATATATCAGTTAATACATTGTGTGAAGTGCATCACACTGCAGCTCAATCACAGCACTGTGATATATCAGTTAATACATTGTGTGAAGTGCATCACACTGCATCTCATTCACAGCACTGATATATCAGTTAATACATTGTGTGAAGTGCATCTCACTGCAGCTCAATCACAGCACTCTGATATATCAGTTAATACATTGTGTGAAGTGCATCACACTGCAGCTCAATCACAGCACTCTGATATATCAGTTGATACATTGTGTGAAGTGCATCACACTGCAGCTCAATCACAGCACTCTGATATATCAGTTAATACATTGTGTGAAGTGCATCACACTGCATCTCATTCACAGCACTGATATATCAGTTAATACATTGTGTGAAGTGCATCTCACTGCATCTCAATCACAGCACTGATATATCAGTTAAAACATTGTGTGAAGTGCATCACACTGCAACTCAATCACAGCACTCTGATATATCAGTTAATACATTGTGTGAAATGCATCTCACTGCATCTCAATCACAGCACTGATATATCAGTTAATACATTGTGTGAAGTGCATCACACTGCATCTCAATCACAGCACTGATATATCAGTGTGACAGGATGACTGGGCGGTGACGTCACGGCAGAAGCAGGAACATAAACAACAGAGAGAGGTGGAATTTGGTGGAGCTGAGCGAATGCTTTCGCTCAGCATTTAATAAATAAACAGACAGAAAATAAACGGTTGTAACAAAACACAAAAACACAGGACACGGCACTTGAGCCAAAATAAAAGGGATAAACAAAATGGACTATACAATAAACAAACTGCACGAACAGACAAACACGGTGAGTGAAAACACTTATTCTTTCCGTTAATTTTACTTCTTAGTTTCTCCTTCTCCACACCCGTTCTCCACTCACGAACACCCAACCCCGAGTGAGTGAAAACATGCAGCTTTTATGCAGTTGTACCAAGACTCGATTGCTAATCAATCATTCAATTGGAGTCTCGGTACAACTGCACGTGAATTAATAAAGTGTACTCCCGTGACCACACATTACATTTTAACCAGCACGTGAAGTGATTTGTGCCCTCCTCGTGCCTAAATACAAATCTACATTTTTAAATCACATGTGAAACACAGACCCGTTTATATCCCGTGTACCGATGACTATACACCAACATTTACACACACAACATACAACATATAACACACACATGCACACAGGGGCGGGGCACATTGCCACAATCAGTTAATACATTGTGTGAAGTGCATCACACTGCAGCGCAATCACAGCACTCAGATATATCAGTTAATACATTGTGTGAAGTGCATCACACTGCATCTCATTCACAGCACTCTGATATATCAGTTAATACATTGTGTGAAGTGCATCACACTGCAGCTCAATCACAGCACTGTGATATATCAGTTAATACATTGTGTGAAGTGCATCACACTGCATCTCATTCACAGCACTGATATATCAGTTAATACATTGTGTGAAGTGCATCTCACTGCATCTCAATCACAGCACTCTGATATATCAGTTAATACATTGTGTGAAGTGCATCACACTGCATCTCATTCACAGCACTGATATATCAGTTAATACATTGTGTGAAGTGCATCACAATGCATCTCAATCACAGCACTGATATATCAGTTAATACATTGTGTGAAGTGCATCGCACTGCATCTCAATCACAGCACTGATATATCAGTTAATACATTGTGTGAAGTGCCTCACACTGCATCTCATTCACAACACTGATATATCAGTTAATACATTGTGTGAAGTGCATCACACTGCAACTCAATCACAGCACTGATATATCAGTTAATACATTGTGTGAAGTGCATCACACTGCATCTCATTCACAGCACTGATATATCAGTTAATACATTGTGTGAAGTGCATCACACTGCAGCTCAATCACAGCACTCTGATATATCAGTTAATACATTGTGTGAAGTGCATCACACTGCATCTCATTCACAGCACTCTGATATATCAGTTAATACATTGTGTGAAGTGCATCACACTGCAGCTCAATCACAGCACTCTGATATATCAGTTAATACATTGTGTGAAGTGCATCACACTGCAACTCAATCACAGCACTGATATATCAGTTAATACATTGTGTGAAGTGCATCACACTGCAACTCAATCACAGCACTGATATATCAGTTAATACATTGTGTGAAGTGCATCACACTGCATCTCATTCACAGCACTCTGATATATCAGTTAATACATTGTGTGAAGTGCATCACACTGCATCTCAATCACAGCACTGATATATCAGTTAATACATTGTGTGAAGTGCTTTAACCCCTCCCCTAACTCTGTGTTCAGAGTGTTTAAGGGTGTATATGTTGTGAATCCCTTACTTCATCACAATGCTTGTGGTTTAACTCTAACCCTAACCCTAACCCTACCACCCCCCACCCCCCTCGTAACTCTCGGGCCCCTCTCTTCACTCATTTCACTTTCATTTGAAATAAGTGGAAGACATCAAACCTACAGCTATGGCCAAACATTTTGTATCACCCTATATAATTAACTAATTTTGCTTCAAAGTGTAATGAAACCAACTGAATAATAAAACTAACAACATTTTAAAATGTGACATTTTGAAATCTATCATGAAATAATGTACAACTGTTATGGCTTCCACAAAACTTCTGCGATATAATTTTGTAGTTTCTTTGATTACATGATGTTAAATAAAAGATTGTAATTATGTTCCTATAGTTTATTTTAAAAAAAGTCTCAATCCTAAAATTCTAGGTGATGGAAAACTTTTGGCCAGAGCTGTACCTTCATTACAGTGTGGAGGAGCAAAGCTGCCGATTGAGACGTGCACAGTGAATGGAGGTGCATGGGGTGTGAAAGGGTTACATTGAGACAGTGAATGGAGGTGCATGGGGTGTGAAAGGGTTACATTGAGACAGTGAATGGAGGTGCAAGGGGTGTGAAAGGGTTACATTGAGACAGTGAATGGAGGTGCATGGGGTGGGTATGTTTTTGGAAAAAAAGTTATTTTTATGGAAATGTTTTGAACATTTTTAGCATGTGAGTCAGCAAATGCTGACAGTTTCCTGTAAACTGTTTTTTTTAATGGCAATGTAAAGGGTCAGCTACACACCTGTTTCCAATTATTTAACAAAGAAGAATAACTTAAAGAGATCCTAATTTAAATTAGGGGGTGGTTTTTATTTTCAGGGCCAAATTAATGGAAACAGTTCACTGAGTCAAGCTCTTCTTATGCTGCTTGGAAAGCTGGACAAAATCTGAGGAAGTGAAAAAGATACAGCCCCCCCTGCCACTTCTATGATGCAAGACTTTCTAAAACATCCAGACTTGTGATAAAACAGGCTAATTAACCTGCTTTTCAACAGTCTGTAAATCACTGTATATTGCAGTGTTTACAGGAACTTCAATGGAGCTGTTCTTTTGTTTTCACTCACAGCAAATTTGAAATGAACCCCCCTTTGCTAGGATTGCTAGTCATGTTTAATTTACTTCTATTTTAATTGTAGGCACTAACTATTCAAACTTGTTTCTTACATTTTTGTAGATTGACATTTTTATTCTCAATCACTCTGAATACATTTGTACTGTTAGATAGCGGTACATTAATAAAAATAATTCAATATGGAAATGCCGAGACCAAGTAATAAGTAATACCATCTGTGCATATATCTGGATAACTGCTCATCAGGTAACTCAACAGTAAGATTCTTTGACACATGCTGTATTGAGAGCACTCATCTGCCACCTTGCTTTGATTCCATTTGGAAATCATTTTCTATTTCAGTGACTTTTCAAAACAATTAAAGCACCCCTGTGGCCTCACTAGAGCTCTCAAACATGTCTTCTAAGTGCAGCTGGTACACCAGAGTGCAACCATTAACCTGCCCCTTGAAACACCATTTAACACTCTGTAGTGAATGTAAGAAACACCACATAGAACATGTGGTATTCCCTACATCCACTGGGGGCAGAGTGGTGCAGGGGTGGCAGGTTCATGGTTAGGGTTAGGGTTAGGGTTAGGGTAAGTCACCAAGATGTGATGACAGAAACAGAAAATATTCAAAACAACAACAACAATTGATGAGTTACGATAACTTCAATATTTGTGAACTTTAGCAAGCTGCTCTCTTAATGAGACTGGAGCTAACAAAGATAATTCCAGAACTCCTACCTGCTGTGCACTTTGTAATATATGTTTCATATGTCTAGTTGTTATTGGAAATGTGTATTTTCATTTTAAAACATGATATCTAGTAATACATTTGGTTTAAGAATTCCCTGTTTGCAAGCCATCCTTTCAGTTAGTGCTGCACTTCCTTGATCACCTGAAGGGTGAAATTGTCCCCGCCCCTTCATTGGCTTCTTTCCTGTCATTAACCAACCTGCTGCTTCCCCTGTAGACTGACCTACTTTCAGCCAATAACGTGACCCCGGAAGTGTAAACAGATAACAAGAGAATAAGGCAGAGAAACGGAGAGTTTATCATATTTCAAAATGAAAACACATGTGTGCTATGGCTTTCTTTCAAAACTCCACATCTGAGACCTATTGAGCTGAAGGATGCAAACAGGCAGGATTAATGCCTTTGCTTTGTTAGCTTCACCAAGGTAGATACCTCTTTAAATGAGAGAACAGCACATTACAAATACAATCCATTGCCAAACACCCCAACCTGGCTCTCATCACCACACAGTTACAGTAAAAACAAACATCTGACAATGAGCTGAAAAACACACCCATTTATTCATCAGGACACACCCATTTATTCATCAGGACACAGCCCTTTTTTAAAATCAGGAAACCCATTTTTCATGAGGACTGGTGTTTCCTGGAGTCAGGACTCAGTTGCTCTTCACTCTGGTTTGAGTTTTTCCAGCACTACCCACTATACACAAGAGGCATTATGAAAAAGATACATATTCCATAGGCCAGGGTATTCTCTCATGGTGAGAAAGAGGGACTCACTATCACATTCCAAGTCAGGGTTAACGTTATCTTCTTTTTATCAGCGCAGAGTCTTTATCAATATCTTGATTTGAGCCCAGGCCAAGGTCTGCGACCCTTGTTAAAAAGTAACATCAGAAGTCATTTGAATTGCTTTTTCGTATTATTATTTCCTCATATATGCTACCGTTAGGTGATATTATCGACACACACGGAGTGAACTTCCATTGCTATGTGGTTGATACCCAGCTATATCTGTCCCTAACGACAGGAAATACTTCTACTGGGGAGTTACTTGCTGCTCGCCTTGCATACATTAAGTGTTCAGATAAAACAGAGGTTATGCTAGTGGGCTCTCAGAATCGACTACAAAATGTAGGATTACATGAGCTCAACCATAGTAATCTCTCATTAAATCTTAAACTAGAAATGAAAAATGTGGGGGTCATCTTTGATCCTGAACTATATTTGAGACTTATATTAGGGAAGTTACTAAAGTATCTTTTTACCATTTGAGAAATATAGCCAAACTTAGACCAATTATTTCTGTATCTGATGCCGAGAGACTAACACATGCCTTTGTTTCATCTAGAATTTATTACTGTAATGCACTTCTCTCTGGTATCCCAAAAGGCGTGCTGTCTCGCTTACAGCTCGTTCAGAATACAGCCGCTAGAATTCTGACTAAAACCAGGAAAAGTGAACATATTACCCCTGTTTTAGCCCTCACAATGGCTCCCTGTGCAGTACAGAATTAATTTTAAGATTTTTCTGTTAACTTACAAGGACCTGAATGGATTAGCACCTAGTTATTTGCAGGAGTTACTGACCCTGTATCTTCCAAACCGCACTCTGAGATCACAGGATGCGGGGCTGCTGGTTATTTCTAGGATCAACAAAAGCAACACGGGAGGAGGGAGGGCTTTTTCATGCAGAGCCCCTAAATGATGGAATGCCCTCCCTTCTTTCACAGGTAAGCTGGGGCAGTTCAAGTTTTTAAATCAAGATTGAAAACATATCTTTCTTATCTTGATGAGTTTTAATGTTAAATTTCTGTTTTTCAACATTTATATATATACTGTTTTTTAAATATGCTATTTAATATGTAGCAGTTGTGTGTGTGACATGCCTGGGGATCTTCATACAAAGGTACTATTGTGTAAATGTAAATGCTTTTTTGAATGTACTGTACAGTGATTTGTGATACTTTGGTATATACATGTAAAAATAAATGTTTGTTTGTTTGTTAGTTATCATTCGGAGTGGTTCTCAGTTCTGTTGCTTAAGCTCTTATTTCTCTAATTCTGCCTCAGAATTGGAATGCTTTGAGCTTGTCTGCAGAGTCCAAAGTGCCGGGATTGCACTGGCTTCCTCATTCCATTCAAATCATGTGACTTTTCAATTCTGATACTACTATAGGTGGGCTACTTTAAAGGTCACATTGTCACATGATTTGTTTGATAAGGTTTTGATTACAAATGGTTGATTGCTGTGACCATCTTTAGGTTTTTTTGCATGTTGAAATTATTTTGGCAGGGATATCAATATCGACAATAATCCTAATATCGGGTCGGACCCCTGTTTTCTTACAGTCTTGACACGGCATAGACTCCACAAGGTGCTGGAAGGTTTCTTGACATGGCATAGACTCCACAAGGTGCTGGAAGGTCTCTTGACATGGCATAGACTCCACAAGGTGCTGGAAGGTGTCTTGACATGGCATAGACTCCACAAGGTGCTGGAAGGTGTCTTGACATGGCATAGACTCCACAAGGTGCTGGAAGGTGTCTTGACATGGCATAGACTCCACAAGGTGCTGGAAGGTCTCTTGACATGGCATAGACTCCACAAGGTGCTGGAAGGTGTCTTGACATGGCATAGACTCCACAATGTGCTGGATGTAGTGTCTTAGTGTAGTCCCAGATGCTTTAAAATGAAAAGTGCAGCTTTGATCAAATATGTTTCTTTCAAAGCTGCACATTTGAGACATATAGTGAATGGATGTGCATGGGTGGAAAAAAGGGTTATATTCTTCACTGTCGATTACGTTTTAGGAAAAAGTTATTTTTATGGAAATGTTTTGAACATTTTTAGCATGTGAGTCAGCAAATGCTGACAGTTTCCAGTAAACTGGATTTTAAAAATGTGATTATAATACTTATTCTACTCTGTTAAATAATTGGAAACAAATGTGTAGCTGCCCTTTACAGCAGTGTTGATAAGAAATGCATGACGTTATGTTTGCTGTGTCCCGTGTTGTCTGTGTCATCACAGCGTTACCTTTGCTGTTTCCCGTGTTGTCTGTGTCATCACAGCGTTACCTTTACTGTGTCCCGTGTTGTGTGTGTCATCAGTGTTACCTTTGCTGTGTCCCGTGTTGTCTGTGTCATCAGTGTTACCTTTGCTGTTTCCCGTGTTGTCTGTGTCATCACAGCGTTACCTTTACTGTGTCCCGTGTTGTGTGTGTCATCAGTGTTACCTTTGCTGCGTCCCGTGTTGTCTGTGTCATCAGTGTTACCTTTGCTGTGTCCCGTGTTGTCTGTGTCATCAGTGTTACCTTTGCTGTGTCCCGTGTTGTCTGTGTCATCAGGGTTACCTTTGCTGTGTCCCGTGTTGTCTGTGTCATCAGTGTTACCTTTACTGTGTCCCGTGTTGTCTGTGTCATCAGTGTTACCTTTACTGTGTCCCGTGTTGTCTGTGCATTCAGTGTTACCTTTACTGTGTCCCGTGTTGTCTGTCATCAGTGTTACCTTTGCTGTGTCCCGTGTTGTCTGTGTCATCAGTGTTACCTTTGCTGTGTCCCGTGTTGTCTGTGTCATCAGTGTTACCTTTGCTGTGTCCCGTGTTGTCTGTGTCATCACAGTTTTTTATTTCTAAACATATTGCTTACATTTTACATTTTAAACCCGTACAATATTTCGGCACTCTAAATAAAAAAGAAATATGAAATGACCATCTAGTGATTGTATAGGGTCTAATTACCCACAAGTTTGAAGTGTTATTAGGTATCCATACCCCTTCTCCACTGGCACACCCACACACTGAGGGCTTGGTACGGTACGGGTATGGGTGCTTCTCCACTGGTTATCTGTCGTGTCGAGCGAGAACCAAACCGTGAAACTCCAGCCTCACAAGACATCTGAATCAGGGTTTGGGGTTAAGGATTTTCATCATTACATTGTATCAGTCGGTACACTCCACAAAGACAAACAACATGGCGGGCAGCGAGTGTGATGAGAGAAAAGTACAGCCATGGGACGCTGAGGAAGTGCAGGCTCTAGTATCTCTGTGGGCAGATAGAAGTGTTCAGGAAGATCTGGAGTCGTGTGTCAGAAATGAGAAATTTTATGCCTGAATTTCTGACGATTTGAAGCAAATGGACATAAGGTATAAACCGCGGATACTGCTCAGTTAACTCACATCCTCAACAACACAAAACTCTACCAAATTTATTTTCCTTGACCTTTATTATATTAATATAAAGAAAAAAATGCAGCTTCTTTTTTTAAGAAGCAAACAAAAAACAACTCTAGAAAAAAAGACAACTATCCTTAAATGTGATATCTTTGGCAAATCATATTTTTAAAACCTTGTTTTTTCCTCTTCAACAGAACTAATTGAACTTTATTGAGTCGATATAGTTAGTAACATTTGTGGATTATAAAGAAATTCCTAAATATATTTACAAAATATAGCGATACAGATACATGTGTACCATTGGTTTATTAATTTTTGAACACCATTTGTGTGCGCGTCTTTTGGCAAACTGAGTTAATTAAGAGCAATAATTAATAACACCGGTCTCTCGTTGCGTGTGTCGTCAGTAGCACGGCACGGCTCTGCAGTGGAAAAACAGCCCAGGCTCTCCTTAACCGCACCGAGGGCTCGGTTGTGCAGTGGAAAATGGGAGGTGTGTTTGGTGTGCACCCTCCAAAACTGGGAAGTTAACTGAATAGTGCGATAAAGCAGGGAAATGCAGCTGTATTTTTGATTGAATAACTGCCTTACAGCTAGTGTGGTCTGTGACATACAGTAATAGTGATGTTATGTTTTACCCTGGAAACAAGGTGTTAATATCACCCTTTTTACTACAGTGCTCTTGAGAGCTGTGTAGCTAATGGCCATTATCATGACAGCTACAATAAATGAACAGTAGCAGCTTCATATCGTTTATGCATTATTATCGTCGCATGCATTGTTTGTAATTATTCTCTACAATACTAAGCCTATTGCCATTGGGGGTCTGTGTAAAACTAGTCTACGTGTTTCCGGTTTACAATCGGTCATAGTCTATGCTGGAGTCTATCTAAAATCTAGTCTACAGCGCTGAATTCCCATGTTTTGTTTTTGTACATAGTGCATATAAACAGAAAAATGTGACTGAATAACCGTAACAACCGCTTTCCTGATGACGTTTTGTACAGTCCAGTATTTCAATGTTTTCTAAATGTATTACTAAAATCACTAGCACCCGTTTTGCACGTAATGCTGAGTCACGCCAGCGGCTTGGTTCACGTCGTCTCCAGATGTGCGCAGCTGCACACGCCGCTCCGTTCTTGTTTGTTTTGCTCCCTCCTACGAGCACCCTACCCTCTGCTCTCCTTGTTGACTCACTTCCTGTTATGAAGCCAACAACGTACGTCACGACCAAGAGGGCTTTCTGATTGGCTGCAGCCGTTTGTTACATAATAAAAAAACACGTGATTTAGGTTTCTGGGAAGCGGGTGGAGTCGCTCTCCTTTACAGGAAGCGGTTAGAGAGTTCACGCAGTTGTTGTGAAAACACGGCGTGGATCAGAAGACTGGAAATAAAGCATAACAGTTTTCAAACGTTTTGAGGACTTTTAACAAGAACAACAGCAGCAACGTTTAAAATGACATTCGTTACATTTAATGCTTACATGTTTCATAGACACACAAAATAAATAAAAGCAGCACACAGGTACCCTTAAATATGACAAACAAAAGTGTTTAGATAATTCCTTGAAGTGCTTCCCTAAAACATGCTCTAGTCCAGCGCTTCCCAACCCTGGTCCTGGGACCCGTGTCTGCTGGGTTTCATTCCAGCTGAGCTCGCACTTATTTAACTTGACCCTTAATTAAACTGATAAGTTGCTCATTAGACCTTTTTAATTGTTTTCAGCTCTAAACAGCTGCAGTTCAAGTTACTTGTAAAATGTTCCAGCTAACTTGAAATCTGCAACTGTTTAAGAGCTGAAAACAATTGAAAAGGTCTAATTAAGCAAATTATCAGCTCAATTAAGGGTCTAGTTAAGTAACTGAGAGCTCAGTTGGAATGAAAACCAGCAGACACAGAGGTCCCCAGGAGCAGGGTTGGGAACCTCTGCTTTAGTCTATTATATAATAACTTAAGTACATTTACGATGATTTAATAAATGATATAGAATGAAGTTTGGTGTTTTCATTAACTTGCATGCTTACATTATACTATCTGCAGATGTTATTGGTATGTTGTCTTCATGCAATATGTAGTGCACACTGCCTATGAAAACAGAAGCATCCCTTGTCTATTTGACGGTAGAGACTCTTGTATTTTTCCATCAGTGTTATAATGGGCATACAAGGATTAGGACATTCCAGAGTGGCCTGTCAGGAGCTACGGACGTCACTACTGTATTGAACCAGATCATAAACACATACTCACATCACAATAATGTGTGTATAGTTTGTCATAATAACAAAGCATGTTCTTTATATATTTCTGTGTTTTCTTTTTATCAGCTTAAAGACAGAATGAATAGGTGTACAAAATGAACCGATTCTCTCACCCATGTGTCTGTTCTGGGATTTGGGTTCCAGTTCTGAGATTGCTTCTGTTTGTCATAACGTCCTTGAAACTTCCAGTAAAACAGGTATGGCTTTCTGCATCATCAACGTGAGACTAAAGGTAAGAGATTGAGACTAATGTGATTATTACTCTCACCTTCTACACCAATCTAGTAAGAGTATGTGTTGTTTTCAGGGGAAATTAATTTGCAAACCAAACTAACCTCACTCTACAAATTGGATTTCCAGTCCATTCAGCCCATCAGAGGAGGCCGTTCAGCCCATCAGAGGAGGCCGTTCAGCCCATCAGAGGAGGCCGTTCAGCCCATCAGAGGAGTCCATTCAGCCCATCAGAGGAGGCCGTTCAGCCCATCAGAGGAGTCCGTTCAGCCCATCAGAGGAGTCCGTTCAGCCCATCAGAGGAGTCCGTTCAGCCCATCAGAGGAGGCCGTTCAGCCCATCAGAGGAGGCCGTTCAGCCCATCAGAGGAGGCCGTTCAGCCCATCAGAGGAGGCCGTTCAGCCCATCAGAGGAGTCCGTTCAGCCCATCAGAGGAGGCCGTTCAGCCCATCAGAGGAGTCCGTTCAGCCCATCAGAGGAGTCCGTTCAGCCCATCAGAGGAGTCCGTTCAGCCCATCAGAGGAGGCCGTTCAGCCCATCAGAGGAGTCTGTTCAGCCCATCAGAGGAGGCCGTTCAGCCCATCAGAGGAGGCCGTTCAGCCCATCAGAGGAGGCCGTTCAGCCCATCAGAGGAGTCCGTTCAGCCCATCAGAGGAGTCCGTTCAGCCCATCAGATGAGTCTGTTCAGCGTAGAAGTCCCCCCCCCCCCCGATTCTTCTAAATAGATTGAGTTGTTCATCCTCTCTTCGAAGCTGATTCCTTGAATCCCTGGATTAGTCTGGTTGCTATGCAATCTCGTACCTTTACCAGGTGAGCCACTCGGGACCATAGTGTTCATTTTCCACAAGAAAGAATTCCTCTGGCCTGGTTCAAGTCCAAAGGTGAATCCTAACAGCTGAAACAGCCCATCCTTCTCCAGACCCTCAGAAGGGAATGGGTTACTGCTCCAGCTGACCCCAGACTGAGTCCCTGCTTTAGTGTGCACTATCACCCACATTAAACCATCCATTTGTTTTCCTATAATTTGAATGGTGATCATTAGTCACAGAGATGCATGACGTGTTTTCATACCCCCAGTTATCTCCACGGACTATGAAATATTGAACCCTATTAAATAAACTGCCACTATAACATTGAGTATATATATTAAAGCAGAGCAAACGTCTTTTCAGTTGAATACACAGCAGTGTTCACTTTAGCATTTGCAGTGAAAAGAAGCAGGTAAATTAATCATTTCCTTCCAATTTACACCCTTTAAAAAAGAAAATTCTGACAGGAGTGGGTGTGTATGATATTCTGATAGAATATCCCAGTTCTCCTGCAGGAGTGGGTGTGTATGATCGCACTGTAATGGGACCACTAGAGGGCTGTGTTGTGTGCATATTTTTTATAGAGAGTAAATCAAATTTAAGAAGTACAGGTACCAGCATTAGAATGGTAAGAAGCTTCATGTCATTCTAATAGCGCTATTCTACTTGAACAACGCCACACATCCACAAGAAGCTCCGTTACTGAAGCACAGCTATTCCAACAGCCGTGTGCAGCTGCTTCCTTGTGTGCGAATTGGATTATTTTACCCCTGATGTTCTCCCTGATTCAGAATGTCCAATCATGTCCCCTGACCCCAGCAATCCCCTCACAGAGCAATCCCTCTCCCAGCAATCCCCTCACCCAGCAATCCCCTCACCCCAGCAATCCCTCACCCAGCAATCCCTCACCCAGCAATCCCCACACCCCAGCAATCCCTCACCCAGCAATCCCTCACCCAGCAATCCCTCACCCAGCAATCCCCACACCCAGCAATCCCCACACCCAGCAATCCCTCACCCAGCAATCCCTCACCCAGCAATCCCCTCACCCAGCAATCCCTCACCCAGCAATCCCCTCACCCAGCAATCCCCTCACCCAGCAATCCCTCACAGAGCAATCCCTCACAGAGCAATCCCTCACAGAGCAATCCCTCACCCAGCAATCCCTCACCCAGCAATCCCTCACCCAGCAATCCCTCACCCAGCAATCCCCTCACCCAGCAATCCCTCACCCAGCAATCCCTCACCCAGCAATCCCTCACCCAGCAATCCCTCACCCAGCAATCCCTCACCCAGCAATCCCTCACCCAGCAATCCCTCACCCAGCAATCCCTCACCCAGCAATCCCTCACCCAGCAATCCCTCACCCAGCAATCCCTCACCCAGCAATCCCTCACCCAGCAATCCCTCACCCAGCAATCCCTCACCCAGCAATCCCTCACCCAGCAATCCCTCACCCAGCAATCCCCTCACCCAGCAATCCCTCACCCAGCAATCCCTCACCCAGCAATCCCTCACCCAGCAATCCCTCACCCAGCAATCCCTCACCCAGCAATCCCTCACCCAGCAATCCCCTCACCCAGCAATCCCCTCACCCCAGCACTACCCACATCCAGCAATCCCCTCTCCCAGCAATCCCCTCACCCAGCAATCCCCTCACCCAGCAATCCCTCACCCAGCAATCCCTCACCCAGCAATCCCTCACCCAGCAATCCCTCACCCAGCAATCCCTCCCCTCAGCCATCCCCTCACCCCAGCAATCCCTCACCCAGCAATCCCCTCACCCCAGCACTACCCACATCCAGCAATCCCTCAGCCAGCAATCCCTCACCGCAGAAATCCCCTCACCCAGCAATCCCCACCCCAGCAATCTCCTCACCCCAGCAATCCCCTCACCCAGCAATCCCCTCACCCCAGCAATCCCCTCACTGCTAAATGAGAACTGAAGGTCTGTGGGCGTCTTCCATTCCATTTGTCTTTTTACTCTCAGGAACTAGAGAGCACATGTCAGCCCTGCAGGTGTCTGCGTGAGTTCACCAGGTACCTGGCCAGTAGGGGGCACTGTAGCATGATAAGGAGAACCAGTCCCTGCTAGTTTTACCTCCCTAACCTGCAGGAGCGCCAGAGCCAATGCTCTCTGTGGAATCTGCAGCGAAGTGATATTTTACTTTTCAAGTATTATGAAGAAGATACACTGTGTAACATTCTGGAACATTCTGGATTCAATGGCAGACAGTCTAAATATATGACACCTCGTGGAAGTTCATGCAGTCTTGTAGTTCTTACACAAATGAGCCAAAATAACTAAAGGTGGCCAGTGGGTTGCTTACAGCCATCCTCATGCGTGACAGAACCACAGCACTCCATTAACAGCGACTACTGCAGAGAGAGCCTTAACCACTATGCAAAAGAGCCAGGCTCACTCTGTGTGCGTGGTTATAGAGCTTTTAACCTCATCTCATCTCACTGCCAGGGGACAGAATCTGCAACGGCAGAGCATCACACAGCACTGCCAAACACAGTCCATCAACGATTTATAACAATCTGGCTAGGGCAAACTGGATGACCTTTACTAACCAACTAAACAGGACAGCCCCTCTACACACACACACTGGGTACAGGCCGATAGAGCAATCTTTTTAAAGCACACAATAAACCCACTATAAACCACGTAAATAAAAATTCCCTTTGGCATCAGAACAGCGCTTTTAGAGACAAGGCTATATTGCGATCATAAAGACCTCGGAAGTTGGTTGGTAATGCTTGGTGAGGCAATAGAAGAAGGTGTTATCTTGTTACAAACACACATTGCGAAACACTAGACTATGCAGCCAAGCAGGTTTGCTGTAATGAATGCCTGAGTCACACAGGAGGAAGGGAGCCCATCCTGGAAATGCTGGGCAGGTGCTTTGCTGTCTTAAAGGACTGACACAGTGATCCCTGCATCTCTGACCTGTATTGTGGCAGCAGTGTGGAGTAGTGGTTAGGGCTCTGGACTCTTGACCGGAGGGTTGTGGGTTCAATCCCAGGTGGGGACACTGCTGCTGTACCCTTGAGCAAGGTACTTTACCTAGATTGCTCCAGTAAAAACCCAACTGTATAAATGGGTAATTGTATGTAAAATAATAATGTGATATCTGTATAATGTGAAATAATGTATAATATGAAATAATGTGATATCTTGTAACAATTGCAAGTCGCCCTGGATAAGGGCGTTTGCTAAGAAATAAATAATAATAATATTGAAAGATGCACACATTTGGGTAAACATGTACCATAGTGAGTTTCTACTGTGCTTTATTTTCATTCAGTTAACTGCAAAGTCATTTCAAAGCAGTGACATCACAATAGGGTGCAGCCTTTACTCGCTTTGCAATGAAAATCATAATGGACTAACTAAAGGTTGTCAGGAATAGAAAATGGATTTCTTAACTTGGATTTCTTAACTGTAAAGCAGTAAAGCAGTTTATAATAGAGTTATAGGATCTATATTCAAGAACAAGAAAGTAAATGTGTACAAATGTCATTGCAGTGCTTCATAAGAACATAAGAACATTAGAACGTTTACAAACGAGAGGAGGCCATTTGCCCATCTTGCTCGTTTGGTTGTAAGTAGCTTACAATCAAATGAGCAAGAGCATACATGAATCCATGAAGGAGCACAGAGCAGACTGAAAATGTGTCAGCCACAGAGGAAGCTTTCTGATCAATCCAAACATTTACTACCTGCAGCATGAGCGCGCTTTCAGCACAGACAGGGATTGGAGCATTTTATAAGACACGCCTGCTGGCCACTTCATTAGGAGCGGTCTTAATTGGATCATGTGATGTGTTCTCCGCAGCTCTATAAAGCTGCCTGGTTTACTGAAGCCCAGCAATGTTGAACCCTGATGGCGATGGCCATGACAGAAGCCCCAGCACCGTGCCAGAACCATGACCACCACAATCAAATTGAGCATGTCTGGGATGAACTTGAATGACACATTCCTCTTCACGTTCCTCTGCACCATGACAGAACCCCCATCACTGTGCCAGAACCATAACCACCACAATCCAATTGAGCATGTCTGGGATAAACTTGAATGACACATTCCTCTTCACATTCCTCTGCACCATCAATCAATCAATCAATCTTTATTTTATATAGCGCCTTTCATAGTGGACCACCATCACAAGGTGCTTTACAAGATGCAGTAACAACAAGAAAATCCATAATACTTTAAATACAGAAAAATGTATAATACATGATATACAGTAAAAAGCAATGCATAATACATTAAATACAGTGGAAAGTGCATAATACATGATAGTAGCATAATACATGAAATAGTAGCAGCAACACAGCAGCTAATAACAGATATCAGGCTTAAAGAGCATGGAAAGCAAAAGAGAACAGGTGGGTCTTGAGAGTTGATTTAAAGCGAGCGACGGTGGGAGCATCACGCACCAAAGCTGGGGGAGAGTTCCAAAGAGTCGGAGCCATGAAGCTAAACAAGCGTTCTCCAAGTGTGGTGCACTTTTGGTTGGGGATAACAAGCAGGCCAGAGTCGGAGGACGTCAGCTTGGAAATAGCGAGTCAGCAGGTTGAGGAGGTACTCAGGACCTGTGTGATGAAGGGCATTGTAGGTGAGCAGGAGAGTTTTGAAAATAATCCTCAACTTTACAGGTAGCTGGGCTAGACGGGGGATTATGTGATCACGTTTTTTACATCTGGTAAGGATCCTGGCAGCGATATTCTGAACTCGCTGCAGTCGGTTTATCGTGTGTGCCGGGAGACCACCATATAGAGAGTTGCAGTAGTCGAGTATCTCCACATCCGGGAGGGAAAGGTAGGGACGGACTTTGGAGATGTTTTGAAGATGGTAGAAGGAGATGTGGACATCAAAGGAGAGGTTGTTGTCAAGAAGTACACCAAGACTTCGTACTGTGGGGGAAGGCAGCAGCAGACAGTTTCTGAGGTTCAGGGCAGCTATATTTAGATTCTTAAGTTGAGTCTAGATCCTACTAGAAGGAGTTCAGATTTGCTAGTGTTCAGCTGAAGAAAATTGGCAGACATTCAAGCCTCAATGTCTTGAATGCAAGCCAAGAGCTGGACCATGGTAGAGGGGCTTCCAGGGTCGAGTTTTAAGTAGAGCTGGGTGTCATGAGCATAGGAGTGAAACATGAGGCTGTGTTGGTGGATGAGGTGACCCAAGGGAAGCATGTAGATATTGAAGAGAAGGGGTCCAAGAACACATCCTTGGGGGACACCACAAGTGACTGGGTTTGCAACACCACTGCGTCCAGCATAGAAAACAGACTGCATGCGTCCGGATAGGTAAGAGGACATCCAGGAGAGACCCCAGAGATCCCAGCATACTTCTGAAGGCAGTCAAGAAGAATGCCATGATCTGTGGTATCAAAAGATGCTGTTAGGTCAAGGAAGACAAGCAGAGAGGGAGCATCAGCACCAGCATCAGCATTGAGCAGGAGATCATTCACAATCCAGAGCAGAGCAGTTACAGTACTGTGATGCGACCGGAAACCAGACTGTAGAGATTAAAGCAGATTGTTGTCCGTGAGATATGTCATCAGCTGACTGGCTACAGCCCTTTCGAGAGTTTTTGAGAGAAAAGGGAGATTGGAGATGGGACGGAAATTAGATAAGTCAGCTGGGTCAAGGGAGGGTTTTTTGAGTACCGGTGTAACTCGGGCAAGCTTAAGGGCAGCAGGAACCTAACCAGAGTCCAGGGACAGGTTGAGAGTGTGCGGAATGGAGGGAGCAAGATCAGAAGCACAGAGATGGACAAGGTTAGTCGGCCAGGGGTCCAGGGGGCAAGTGGCAGTAGTTGATTTCAGCAGTAAGCCGGAAACATCAGCAATGAAGAGAGGAGAGAAGGAAGCAAGGGCAGGAGGGGCAACCGGAGGAGCGTCAAGGGCGTCAATTTTTAATTTAAGTGCAGGCTGCTTACCTAAGCAAGCAACGATTCTAACAAATAAATTAGAATCCACTTACCCATTTCAACGCTGATTCAAACAGCAACGTGAATTCCAGCCAGCGGAAGAAGCAGATACCACACGTGTTTGCAGATTAGGCTCTCAAAACTAAATGATTGCAGGGTTATAGCTCTCAATATGTATGCAGGACAGAAGCCCCAGCACCGTGCCAGAACCGTGACCACTACAATCCAATTGAGCATGTCTGGGATGAACTTGAGTGACACATTCCTCATCACGTTCCTCTGCACCAACTGAAACACGAATCCCTCAATGGAGGCTGTGTGCGAGGCAAACATTGGACAGACAGATAGATCCTAACAAAGTGGCCTGGCAATATAATCAACATTTGCTTGTGAGATAACAGCCTACTCAAATTGTTTGACAATGCCCTTGAGGTACAGCTAATCATTTACTATGAATTTGGTTGGCTCCTAAATGCTGACCTATGGACATGACTGCCTGCATACAGCTGGCAATATAATGGAGGTGCACACCATTACTATATAGAGCTGATCTGACTTATCTGATGGGAGTGCTTCCCTGTGCTTTATCATGCTGTCACTGTGCTTTATTACACTTTGCTGTGCTTTTACTATGGGACACTTTTACAAAGGCCAGCTAGCTCAAAGCCAGGTAGAGGCAGATTAGTAACAGTGGTAAAACAACAATCAATGGAGAAACAGAATCCAGAACCACTCAGAATGATTTCAAAAACCTTGAAATAGAAATGTAAAGAAAGAGATGAGATTGAAGCTGCTTCAGTGATGATCCAGTGGGATTCATTCAGTAATAGAAATGTAAAGAAAGTGATGAGATTGAAGCTGCTTTAGTGATGATCCAGTGGGATTCATTCAGTAATAGAGATGTAAAGAAAACGATGAGATTGAAGCTGCTTCAGTGAATGATCTAGTGGGATTCATTCAGTAATAGAAATGTAAAGAAAGTGATGAGATTGAAGCTGCTTCAGTGAATAATCCAACAGCCTAATTTCAATGTTATGCACATCTATTTACTATGTAGGTCTCAAATGTGTAGCTTTAAGTAAATCTGTGATTTAGAAAACAGTTTTATTTTAAACATGATAACTGGTTCTAACTAGGTTAGGAGACTTGCTTTCAGAGATTGAATTCTCAGGACCGGTCAGTAACCAGCCTCTGCTGAGGTGAAAGTACCTAGGAAGTGTGACACATTCCTGGAGGGCAAGCAAACCTAGATATTTGAAAATGAGCTGTTTGAATAAAGTATTTTAACTGCAAACACCTTTGCATATCCGAATGGTCCATGCTTAGACTTTCCTGGCAGGTCTTCGTGTGTGATGCCCGTCAGTGTTGTGTAGACCCTCTTGCACAATAACAGGAAGGATCACACAGTTTCACAAGACTGTCCTCGTGAATTGTGCATCGCCCTGACCACAAGTTCTGGACGTCACTGAAAGAGAAGTGAAATTTCGCAGTTACTGGATGTGAGCAGAGCTGCGTTCCGGGCCGTGCCAGACGGATATCCGCCATGCAGACTACCCAACATTCAGGATGAATTATTCAATGCATGTGATGTGAAGACAAGCGCATAAGCTCATCCCAGATATGCTCAATTGGATTGAGTTTTGGTGTTTTTGGAGGCCATGGAAGAAGTCAAGCTCCTCAGATCTTTCTGGCACAGTGAATGAGTGCATTATTGTCTTGAAAATAGCCAACAGTGTTCAGCATTTAAAAGTTTCCCATAGGAAAAGCGTAAAGTGTAATAAAGCACAGTGAAAGCAAAGCCAGAGAGGTAAGTATATGCAAAAAACACAGCAAACAATGGTAAACTATGATAAGTGACTAGTATAACCATGGGCAAACTGTGAAATGACAAATATGCAAATCTACTGTGGTAAACTTTTATAAGGGCAATTGGGTGGACTTAATCCACAACAATGCAAACTACAGCATTCTTTCAGCCTTCCAGTGTAATCAAGGGTCCCAGTGTATACTGGAGAATACGCCCCACACCAGGGTATGCTATGAGAACTTGCCCCACACCAGGGTATACCAGGAGAACACGCCACCCACACCAGGGTATACCAAGAGAACACGCCCCACACCAGGGTATACCAGGAGAACACGCCCCACACCAGAGTATACCAGGAGAACTTGCCCCACACCAGGGTATACCAGGAGAACACGCCACCCACACCAGGGTATACCAAGAGAACACGCCCCACACCAGGGTATACCAGGAGAACACGCCCCACACCAGGGTATACCAGGAGAACACGCCCCACACCAGAGTATACCAGGAGAACATGCCCCACACCAGGGTATACCAGGAGAACATGCCCCACATCAGGGTACACTCCACACATAAGAACATAAGAACATAAGAAAGTTTACAAACGAGAGTAGGCCATTCGGCCCATCTTGCTCGTTTGGTTGTTAGTAGCTTATTGATCCCAGAATCTCATCAAGCAGCTTCTTGAAGGATCCCAGGGTGTCAGCTTCAACAACATTACTGGGGAGTTGGTTCCAGACCCTCACAATTCTCTGTGTAAAAAAGTGCCTCCTATTTTCTGTTCTGAATGCCCCTTTATCTAATCTCCATTTGTGACCCCTGGTCCTTTTTTTCTTTTTTCAGGTCAAAAAAGTCCCCTGAGTCAACATTGTCTATACCTTTTAGGATTTTGAATGCTTGAATCAGATCACCGCGTAGTCTTCTTTGTTCAAGACTCTTTGTTAAAGATTTGTGAAGCTGGTCAACTGTTTGAGGAAAAAAACAGGGAAATGACACCCAGCGTTTCTACTTTCTGTTTTACCCTCTGTTTCTCAGTGACTGACAATGAACCTGATGATGTTGATTAGAACATACTGAGCGAGCTTACAGCTTACTTTAGAGGCGATGCCCCTCCTCCCTCCTGGTATACACCAGAGTATACCAGGAGAACACGCCCCACACCAGTGTATACCAGTAGAACACTCCCCACACCAGGGTATACCAGGAGAACACGCCCCACACCAGAGTATACCAGGAGAACACGCCCCACACCAGGGTATACCAGGAGAACACACCCCACACCAGGTTATACCAGTAGAACACTCCCCACACCAGGGTATACCAGGAGAACACGCCCCACACCAGAGTATACCAGGAGAACACGCCCCACACCAGGGTATACCAGGAGAACACGCCCCACACCAGGGTATACCAGGAGAACTCGCCCCACACCAGGGTATTTCCCTGTTTTTCTTCCTCAAACAGTTCACCAGCTTCACGAATGGCAACTTTGAAAAGTTAAAATAATTGTAGCTAACAAAATATTTCCATAAATCTTGTTTTTGTACTTCCATTGGCTACGCAGCTATCAAAAGTGCAGAAAGAAACAGTGGAATAGAAAACATGATATCTGCTACCTAAAGCTCAAAGAAGCTCAAGAAAATGTGTGGCGTGCAGATGGGTGTGCAGACAGACAGACAGACACCTCCAGAAAATGTGTGGCGTGCAGACGGGCGTGCAGACAGACAGACAGACACCTCCAGAAAATGTGTGGCATGCAGACGAGTGTGCAGACAGACAGACAGATACCTCCAGAAAATGTGTGGCATGCAGACGGGTGTGCAGACAGACAGACAGACACCTCCAGAAAATGTGTGGCATGCAGACGGGTGTGCAGACAGACAGACAGACACCTCCAGAAAATGTATGGCGTGCAGATGGATGTGCAGACAGACAGACAGACACCTCCAGAAAATGTGTGGCATGCAAACGGATGTGCAGACAGACAGACAGACACCTCCAGAAAATGTGTGGCGTGCAGACGGGTGTGCAGACAGACAGACAGACACCTCCAAAAAATGTAATCACAATTTAATGAGTAGTTATCCAAATATACAGAAAAATGCCAGGGATAATTAGCATTAATCAAACAATATGCCAGTTTGTTGTGTGACTCAACCATCGTAAAGGTATTGTATTGATTACAATAGTGTTCATCAATACCATTTCTTTGGAATATAAATATATATGTTTCACAATGTATCTTCTTTAAATTTCTTGAAAAGTAAAACATTACTTCGCTGGGGATTCCACAGAGAGGATTGGCTCTGGCACTCCTGGGATTAGGGAGGTAAAACCAGCAGGGACTGTTACTCCTCTTCGATTACAGCGCACTCTACTGGCCGGGTGCCTGGTGAGCTCACACAGACACCACAGGGCTGGTCTTTGTTCTCCAGGAGCAGTAGCTCGCAGACATCCACAGGTCTTGGTGTAATGAGATGAATTGCTTACAAACAAGCTTTTGAAGTCAGTTTTTATAGTATGTGCTGGATAACCATGCTTTAACAATACTTACCTGTAATATCCAGTGACTAGACCATGCTTTAACAATACTTACCTGTAATATCCAGTGACTAGACCATGCTTCCAGGATAGCTTGTCTGCATTTTACTGTGATGTGGAGGAGCCATGGGGCCAGCTCCCTGGCAGGTCAGTGGGGTTAATGGAACAGGATATGATGCGATGTGTAACTTACTGACAGATAGCATTGCACTGACAGTAAACACTCACTGAAAAAGAAGGAGGGCTCTTTCTTACCACAGCACTCAGTGTCTCCAAGCAGGCCGGGAATTCCCCTTTTAATCCCTGGACTGTGTTAATGAAGGAAGCAGGGAGGCGCTGCACACACCAGGGTGAGGCGAGCTCTGTGTTAAGGCACACTGTGTGCTGGAGCTTCAACCACTGTGGAAATTCCCAAAAAGCCAGACCAGTCAGCAGACATGCATTAGCCTTGTGGTGTGTCTTTAACCAGCATATTTCAGTGTTTCTAGTTTACTTTGCTCTCTTGTTATTCAGCTCTAACACTGTTAGGTTTTAGGACTTAGTTTGCCTGTCTATACTCGCTGGGTCATTTCACCTCGTCTTTTCTGGGTCATATTACTGGCTGAAAGCATGTCAGTCAATAGGAGAAGCAGCTGATTGGTTATTGACAGCAAAGAAGCCAGTGAAGGGGTGGGGATCATTTCACTCTCCCGGTTAAACGCCCATGAAGGGCAAGAAAGTGTAAAGCATGTCTTTAAAACAGAGATTGTACGAGATATCAGAATACTGGACCTGTCTGCTATAAAATAAAGGCATAGCTGCGTGGTGTGCAGGGTGTGATACAGTCAGCGGAGTGCAGGTTTGTGTCCTGACTGGGTGAAGTCGCTTGTACAGTCAGGGGAGTGCAGGTTTGTGTCCTGACTGGGTGAAGTCGCTTGTACAGTCAGGGGAGTGCAGGTTTGTGTCCTGACTGGGTAAAGTCGCTTGTACAGTCAGGAGAGTGCAGGTTTGTTTCCTGACTGGGTGAAGTCGCTTGTACAGTCAGGAGAGTGCAGGTTTGTGTCCTGACTGGGTGAAGTCGCTTGTACAGTCAGGAGAGTGCAGGTTTGTGTCCTGACTGGGTGAAGTCGCTTGTACAGTCAGGGGATATCCAATCTTAGTTTCTGGGAATGGGAGGACTCCCACTGACCTGCAGTTCTGCTGAGCTGTGTGGGGATTGCTGTGTTGAAGGATTCTAATGTAATTCCAGGTGGGAGTCATCATAACCCTGTCATTCTGCATTGGTAGTAACTATCTGGGGTACCTGTGGCATGGCTTGCTTATTCAAAATGAAAATATATATTTGAATGGTTATTGGGGAGGGTTATTGTGAAACAGTTTTGGAAAGAATACGCTTGATTGTGATACTGCACCAACATTCTAAAGCTCGTGCAGGGGGCTGATAAGCTAGTTAAACAGAGATTAGAAATGTTGCAACTCCAAAAAGAGGAAAAAGAAACCTGTCATTCAGTCTGTTTCCAGTGTCATCATCAGTGAGGAAAGTAGTCCATGGAAAAAGTACAAATATCAAACTCATAAGAATACCTTACTTCTGTGTATCTAATGATAATGACATGCTTGTGCAAGAGATCCGTTTAGGCCTTTTAGAACAAAACAAAACTGTGTCCTGAATGCTGACGGTAAGACAGCCCTGCATTCCAGGACTTTGGACTAAAGTTCAGAAAATGAATGTTGTTGACTTTTTAAAATACTGTTTGCTTCATAAAGCTCCCTGCAGTACATTGAGAGCTCACTGTGCCACACTCCCATCAGCCTGTAGAACTCCCTGCATGAGGGCTCACTGTGCCACACTCCCATCAGCCTGTAGAACTCCTCCCTGCATGAGGGCTCACTGTGCCACACTCCCATCAGCCTGTAGAACTCCCTGCATGAGGGCTCACTGAGTCACACTCCCATCAGCCTGTAGAACTCCCTGCATGAGGGCTCACTGTGTCACACTCCCATCAGCCTGTAGAACTCCTCCCTGCATGAGGGCTCACTGTGCCACACTCCAATCAGCCTGTAGAACTCCCTGCATGAGGGATCACTGTGCCACACTCCCATCAGCCTGTAGAACTCAATGCATGAGGGCTGACTGTGCTACACTCACATCAGCCTGTAGAACTCCTCCCTGCATGAGGGGTCAATGTGCTACACTCCCATCAGCCTGTAGACCTCCTCCCTGCATGAGGGCTCACTGTGCCACACTCCCATCAGCCTGTAGAACTCCCTGCATGAGGGCTCACTGTGTCACACTCCCATCAGCCTGTAGAACTCCTCCCTGCATGAGGGTTCACTGTGTCACACTCCCATCAGCCTGTAGAACTCCCTGCATGAGGGCTCACTGTGTCACACTCCCATCAGCCTGTAGAACTCCTCCCTGCATGAGGGCTCACTGTGCCACACTCCCATCAGCCTGTAGAACTCCTCCCTGCATGAGGGCTCAATGTGCCACACTCCCATCAGCCTGTAGAACTCCTCCCTGCATGAGGGCTCAATGTGCCACACTCCCATCAGCGTGTAGAATTCCTCCCAGCATGAGGGCTCACTGTGCCACACTCCCATCAGCCTGTAAAACTCCCTGCATGAGGGCTCACTGTGCCACACTCCCATCAGCCTGTAGAACTCCCTGCATGAGGGCTCACTGTGCCACACTCCCATCAGCGTGTAGAACTCCCTGCAGGAGGGCTCACTGTGTCACACTCCCATCAGTCTGTAGAACTCCTCCCTGCATGAGGGGTCACTGTGTCACACTCCCATCAGCCTGTAGAACTCCTCCCTGCATGAGGGCTCACTGTGCTACACTCCCATCAGCCTGTAGAACTCCTCGCTGCATGAGGGGTCAATGTGCCACACTCCCATCAGCCTGTAGAACTCCTCCCTGCATGAGGGCTCACTGTGCCACACTCCCATCAGCCTGTAGAACTCCCTGCATGAGGGCTCACTGTGCCACACTCCCATCAGCCTGTAGAACTCCTCCCTGCATGAGGGCTCACTGTGCCACACTCCCATCAGCCTGTAGAACTCCCTGCATGAGGGCTCACTGTGCCACACTCCCATCAGCCTGTAGAACTCCTCCCTGCTTGAGGGATCACTGTGCCACACTCCCATCAGCCTGTAGAACTCCCTGCATGAGGGCTTACTGTGTCATACTCCGATCAGCTTGTATGACTCCTCCCTGCATGAGGGCTCACTGTGCCACACTCCCATCAGCCTGTAGAACTCCTCCCTGCATGAGGGCTCAATGTGCCACACTCCCATCAGCGTGTAGAATTCCTCCCAGCATGAGGGCTCACTGTGCCACACTCCCATCAGCCTGTAAAACTCCCTGCATGAGGGCTCACTGTGCCACACTCCCATCAGCCTGTAGAACTCCCTGCATGAGGGCTCACTGTGCCACACTCCCATCAGCGTGTAGAACTCCCTGCAGGAGGGCTCACTGTGTCACACTCCCATCAGTCTGTAGAACTCCTCCCTGCATGAGGGCTCACTGTGCCACACTCCCATCAGCCTGTAGAACTCCTCCCTGCATGAGGGCTCACTGTGTCACACTCCCATCAGCCTGTAGAACTCCCTGCATGATGGCTCACTGTGTCACACTCCCATCAGCCTGTAGAACTCCTCCCTGCATGAGGGCTCACTGTGCCACACTGCCATCAGCCTATAGAACTCCCTGCATGAGGGCTCACTGTGCCACACTCCCATCAGCCTGTAGAACTCCCTGCATGAGGGCTCACTGTGCCACACTCCCATCAGCCTGTAGATCTCCTCCCTGCATGAGGGCTCACTGTGTCACACTCCCATCAGCCTGTAGAACTCCCTGCATGAGGGCTCACTGTGTCACACTCCCATCAGCCTGTAGAACTCCTCGCTGCATGAGGGCTCACTGTGCCACACTCCCATCAGCCTGTAGAACTCCCTGCATGAGGGCTCACTGTGTCACACTCCCATCAGCCTGTAGAACTCCTCCCTGCATGAGGGCTCACTGTGCCACACTGCCATCAGCCTATAGAACTCCCTGCATGAGGGCTCACTGTGCCATACTCCCATCAGCCTGTAGAACTCCCTGCATGAGGGCTCACTGTGCCACACTCCCATCAGCCTGTAGATCTCCTCCCTGCATGAGGGCTCACTGTGTCACACTCCCATCAGCCTGTAGAACTCCCTGCATGAGGGCTCACTGTGTCACACTCCCATCAGCCTGTAGAACTCCTCGCTGCATGAGGGCTCACTGTGCCACACTCCCATCAGCCTGTAGAACTCCTCCCTGCATGAGGACTCACTGTGTTACACTCCCATCAGCCTGTAGAACTCCTCCCTGCATGAGGGCTCACTGTGCCACACTCCCATCAGCCTGTAGAACTCCTCCTTGCATGAGGGCTCACTGTGTCACACTCCCATCAGCCTGTAGAAACCCGTCCCTCGCGTCCTTTACATTGATTGGATGCTCATTAGGTCACTTCCACCATCAGTGTGGAGAGATGGAGTTCCACCAGCCTGCTATTCTTACTGGGGCTGAGGGAGTCCCTATTGAAATGGATTTGAATTGGAGAGATGGAGTTCCACCAGCCTGCTATTCTTACTGGGGCTGAGGGAGTCCCTATTGAAATTGATTTGAATTGGAGAGATGGAGTTCCACCAGCCTGCTATTCTTACTGGGGCTGAGGGAGTCCCTATTGAAATGGATTTGAATTGGAGAGATGGAGTTCCACCAGCCTGCTATTCTTACTGGGGCTGAGGGAGTCCCTATTGAAATGGATTTGAATTGGAGAGATGGAGTTCCACCAGACTGTTATTCTTACTGGGGCTGAGGGAGTCCCTATTGAAATGGATTTGAATTGGAGAGATGGAGTTCCACCAGCCTGCTATTCTAACTGGGGCTGAGGGAGTCCCTATTGAAATGGATTTGAATTGGAGAGATGGAGTTCCACCAGCCTGCTATTCTAACTGGGGCTGAGGGATTCCCTATTGAAATGGATTTGAATTGGAGAGATGGAGTTCCACCAGCCTGCTATTCTAACTGGGGCTGAGGGAGTCCCTATTGAAATGGATTTGAATTGGAGAGATGGAGTTCCACCAGCCTGCTATTCTAACTGGGGCCTGCTTGATATAGATCTGCTGCTGATGGAAATGTCTGGTTTGAAATCGCTCTGATTAAAAGTAAAGAAATAAATGAATAAATAAATCAGTACATGTAATATAAATATTAGATCAGAGCCAATAGGTGATATAGAGGTAGAAGAGGCCCACCCAGGTGTTGTAACAGACTCATCCCTGACAGCACCCTGGCAGTGCAGGGAAACTAATCAAAAGGAAAACACAATGCTTGGGTATATTGTCAAAATTGTAGAGTACAAATCCAAGAAGATTTAAGACCCCAACATAGTTTTTAGGTCAACCAGCTACTAAGAACTGGATCAGAATGTTCTTCTGGTTCCAGAAGGGGTACAGGGTGATCGCAGTGTTTCACTGTAGGGCCTCCTCTCGTTTGTAAATGTTCTTCTGGTTCCAGAAGGGGTACAGGGTGATCGCAGTGTTTCACTGTAGGGCCTCCTCTCGTTTGTAAATGTTCTTCTGGTTCCAGAAGGGGTACAGGGTGATCGCAGTGTTTCACTGTGGGGCCTCCTCTCGTTTGTAAATGTTCTTCTGGTTCCAGAAGGGGTACAGGGTGATCGCAGTGTTTCACTGTAGGGCCTCCTCTCGTTTGTAAATGTTCTTCTGGTTCCAGAAGGGGTACAGGGTGATCGCAGTGTTTCACTGTAGGGCCTCCTCTCGTTTGTAAATGTTCTTCTGGTTCCAGAAGGGGTACAGGGTGATCGCAGTGTTTCACTGTGGGGCCTCCTCTCATGTGTAAATGTTCTTCTAGTTCCAGAAGGGGTAGTGGGGTGATTGCAGTGTTTCACTTTGTCAAGGAAGAAGTGTTAGATATGGAGCTCCTAGTTCTTTTACAGCCCTTAGCCCTTGTGAAAAGCTCATCAAAATCTAGTTGTTCTCTAACACAACAGGAACATGCTCCTTGGGTGCATTCTCAGCAGCTGTGATGAGTTTGCTATTTTGAACAGGGTGTGAGTGGGTAGCACTGCTTGTTATGTGCGCAGTATGAGAGCAAGACTGAACTCCAGACACCACTCGCGAGGGAGACATGATGTCCATGTGCTATTCACTTATTAACACCCTGTACGTCACACTTCTATTACTGGAAAACAAATTTGATTTTGATGAAAGTTGGTGGAAACATTTTTAGCATTGCTCCTTCAATGTTTATTTTTCAAGGGCTTACAAAACACTGTAATAAAACACTGTAATAAATCACTCAGCTTTTGAAATATTTCTTTTTTATCCGAGTTGAGTATTGAAACAAACCTGTTGATTGTGCTCCATGTTTCAGGGACTTTGCTACTCAATGCGATCAATTTCAATGTATTTCCTTGCTTCTGGACTGGAGATAGTCAAGCCGAGGAAAATGAAATGAAAAGTGTCAGTCATACCTGCTGCTCTGCTATTGCGGACTTTGGATACCCGTATAATAAATGAACAGGTTTCATGGTGTTCCAGTGAAGAACTCCACTCTAAAGGTTGAGAGATTCATTGCTGATTCATCACTATATACTGTAAATCACTCATTTGAATATACGTTATCATGATATAAATACCTTATTTGTTTAACCTATGACATCTACATCTTAAATACCACTTATACAATTTTTTTATTAAACTGTTTTGCAGCCTGAAGTGGGTGTGTATATGTTGAAGTGTACACGTGTATCCATGGCTACCAGGAGAACTGTCGCCTCCTCTCTCCTGACCTTCTCGAGGAAGGCAGGTAGCAGCGGTATAGGCGGGAAAGCGTATAGAGGCGCTTTGGGCCACTCGTGGGCTAGGGCATTGACACCTAGTGGACCTCCGCCGCTGCAGAGGGAGAACCACAGGGGGCAATGGGTCGTCTCTGCCGTGGCAATGAGATCAACCTGGGCTTCCCCGAAGCGTTCCCAAATGTGCTGCACCACCTGAGGGTGCAGTCGCCACTCTGATGGGTGAGAACCCTCCCTTGAGAGGAGGTCCACCGCCCAGTTCACCACTCCCGGGAGATGTACAGCCCGGAGAGACAGGAGGTGCCTCTGTGCCCAGATCAGCAGCTGAAAGGCTATGCGGTGGACCGAAGCTCTCCCTGGGAGAGCGTATATATATATATATATATATATATATATATATATATATATATATATATATATATATATATATAGACATATATATATATATATATACTCCAGAAAAACTCATAGAAGCAGCTCTGAAAGAGTCAGTCACAACTGGAAAAAGGTTAGAGTTATACTCACCTTACCTACCTGTCTGTGAAAGGCAAAAGAGACTGACGTCTCCGCGCAGTGACTATTTATTACCTCGGTGAGGCGGGACAGAGGACGTCACTCTGTGGAGGGGCCAGTCGGCACCTTTGATATAAAATGCTCAGCGAATATCTGACAAGCAGGCATATCCCAAAAGTATCATTGGCGGTCATCTTCGAATTGAAAGGCCACGCCCCCCTGATAACACAAGCAATGAGAACTAACACACTCAGTGCACAGTCCAGGCCACGCCCCCATGATAACACAAGCAATGAGAACTAACACACTCAGTGCACAGTCCAGGCCACTCCCCCCTGATAACACAAGCAATGAGAACTAACACACTCAGTGCACAGTCCAGGCCACGCCCCCCTGATAACACAAGCAATGAGAACTAACACACTCAGTGCACAGTCCAGACCACGCCCCTCTGCTGCTTCAGCTACTGTGTCGGACTGCCGCTCTGCTACAGTATGTTTACTAGAACTGAGATGCACTGCACAGATTTCTCAATGTACTGAAACATGGCTCAATATATTTTACAATACATTGTAATATATTACATGTCCTGGTTATTATAAGCAGACCACAGTATTATCAGTAATGGTTTTGGAACAGATATTGCACAAGTACTGAATTGGCACTATTATGTGTTCACCTGTAAAGCCATTGATAAGTCAGCATATGAAAATGTTCCATGATGGTACCATTCTGCCAGCCTCATCCATCGGGCAGTGCCACTGTCTGCACTGAGGCTGGAAGGGAGCGGCTGTATTGCAGAAGTAAGGCTGTGGTGAGAAGGAAGCAGTTTGAATTCTCATCATTGCTTGTATGATGCAAAACTAGAAACAAACTGACAGAAATGCTGCAACTTCCTGTAGCTAACTCTACCTTTTTCTAAAGTGTGTTCTACTCCATTACACCATTTACAATTATTGAATTAAATGTAAAAACAAAGGGAGAAATAAACAACCGAACTTAAAATGCCTTAAATGAACTACCTCCATTCTGTTTTACTCTAACCGGTAACCATTCTCTAAAGAGGTCTCAGATGTGCAGAAAGAAACACGTCAGCAAACTTGTATTTTGTTTTAAAACATGACATCTGGTACTGCACTGGTCCTGTCTCATGGGTCATGCTACTGGCTGAAAGCATGTCAGTCAACAGGAGAAGCAGCTGATTGGTTAATGACAGGAACGAAGGCGTTGTAGATGTGGGGACAATTTCTCTCTCCAGGGGAAATAACCAAGGAAATGAAGGCAAGCTTGTTACAAACAGAAATGTTTCCCTAATAAAGTAGCAGATATCATTTTTAAACATGAAAATACACATTTATTTTAACACTCTCACTATAGAAGAGCCTTCAAATATCCCCACAATATAAAGCATTTCTAGTTTTAAAGAGCAAGTAGCGAGGTTCTGAGAAATGTAACGTTACCCGTCCCCACGTGCTGCTATAACTGTTTAAATAACGGACCTGGCATTTCTCTTTTCATTGTTAACATCCTGACAACCTTTTACACTTAGAACTTTAAAGTCTGTTTCAAAGCTCTTTTCAAAATGGCCGCTCTAGTGCACTCATAGTGAAGGATTATTGCCCACATTGTCAAACAGGTGACCCAGCAATACCGATCCATGATGTTGTACGGAACAGAAAAGCCAGGACACTTGTTATGTTTTTATTTTTTTACTCTTCCTGCAGTGATTTTAAGGTCAGATCTCAAACCCCAGTGTAAAAAGTTGTCAGGATGTTAACAATGAAAAGAGAAATGCCAGGTATGTTAATTACACAGAGCATGTGGGGATGTATAAGCTATATTTAAACAGTTGGAGCAGCACGTGGGGATGTATAAGCTATATTTACACAGTTGGAGCAGCATGAAAAGAACATGCCGCTATCCATGTCTGGAATGTTCTGAAGTTAAGATCGCTTGAGAGTCACGTCATGTTTCTAATGAATTCAAACTGTCAAACTCACATGCGGTAACCTGAGACTCTGCTGTTCACATGTTTCCTGCTGAATCTCCACAAGGGACCCTGGCTCCAGAGCCCCCTGCTGTGACCTCTAGTCCTGGGTTCACCACAGGGACTCATGCGTTTTCTCCATTGCTGTATCAGTGACAGGGTATGACTGTTCCTGCTGTTTAGGGTTTCCTCAGTGAGCTGGTAGGAGCCTCCCTGCTCTCCACTCTGAATCTGTACAACTCAATCTCCTTCATTCTACAGTCTACAATCCACCAGCAGCACAGGGGTCATTTACACAGGGGACATGGGGCTCAATCTCCTTCATTCTGCAGTCTACAATCCACCAGCAGCATAGGGGTCATTTACACAGGGGACGCGGGGCTCAATCTCCTTCATTCTGCAGTCTACAATCCATCAGCAGCACAGGGGTCATTTACACAGGGGACATGGGGCTCAATCTCCTTCATTCTGCAGTCTACAATCCATCAGCAGCACAGGGGTCATTTACACAGGGGACACGGGGCTCAATCTCCTTCATTTACACAGGGGACGCGGGACTCAATCTCCTTCATTCTGCAGTCTACAATCCATCAGCAGCATAGGGGTCATTTACACAGGGGACGTGAGGCTCAGTCTCCTTCATTCTGCAGTCCAATCCATCAGCAGCACAGGGGTCATTTACACAGGGGACATGGGGCTCAATCTCCTTCATTCTGCAGTCTACAATCAATCAGCAGCACAGGGGTCATTTACACAGGGGACACAGTGCTCAATCTCCTTCATTTACACAGGGGACACGGGGCTCAATCTCCTTCATTTACACAGGGGACATGGGGCTCAATCTCCTTCATTTACACAGGGGACACGGGGCTCAATCTCCTTCATTCTGCAGTCTACAATCCACCAGCAGCATAGGGGTCATTTACACAGGGGACGCGGGGCTCAATCTCCTTCATTTACACAGGGGACACAGGGCTCAATCTCCTTCATTCTGCAGTCTACAATCCATCAGCAGCACAGGGGTCATTTACACAGGGGACGCGGGAGACATGTCCCCCTCCCTTTTTCAATGATGGGAAATGTTCCCCTCACATTGCAGGAGAACTAAAACTTTTTTTTTTCATGGTAATTTATTGGTGTAATCACTAGTCAGTATAGAAGTCAATGGGAAGAAAAATGTGATTGGTTCCGGGGATCACGGAGCCGGATCATGAGATGGTGTTTTACTATGAGGATCTGGATCAGGCTCCCCTGATCCGTGATGTTGATCCGATCCAGGAGCTGCACACACCTTAGCAATAGGGAAACTGACCAATGGGAAGTGAACATATGTGGCACTTAGTTTAAAGACCCCGGTTGACACATTTGTATACAACCTGAGATCACAGTAAACGGATGGACAAAGATAGAGGAGGATGCACTATGCTGCTGTATCGAAAACACAGGAACATGGTTTACATTTGTAATTCACCATAGCTTGTGTTATTTACTAATGTTATTAATACATACATATATTTCAAGGGCAATTCTCATCCCTCCTATTAAATCTGCATGATGCCACACTCGCTGTAGCGCTCACGCTGCCTCAGGGGTCGGCTGTACTAAAGGGATCCGATTCGCGATCCAGGCTCCGATCTGAGTGGGAGCCAGGCTTCCTAATTCCATGACTCAGAAGTGACTGAATAATATAGCGATTTGCCTCACTCATGACAACATAAGAAAGTTAGCATCATGTTATGTTTGAGGCACATACATGTCCCTTGTATCTTAAAGGGGTTAAAAATGCAACTAGAATGACACGTTGAGCTTTATTAAGTGGAACAGTGATAAGACTTTGGTTAATTCAGCAGTTGGGTCCTCTAATTAGTCCCTGGGGGCCACACTCAGAAAGCACAGCACTGCACAAGCTTACAGATCCATCCAGCTCTGTGAGTGATTAGTAAAGAGAGCTGCTGTCATTTATTTGGGATGCTATTTATTGTTGAAATGGGCCCTGGGAGGTTCTTAATATAGTGCAGATTATTGTGAACCTTCCAGAAATCTGTTCCTTTCATTGTGACACACCCCTCTGTTGTGAAGTCAGCACATAGGACTGCCCCCAGTGACTCAGCACAATGAACTCAGCGTCACCCCCTGGACTGGCACAGACTTCACTGCAGAGCTCTGAATCCGGGCTTAGTGATTCCTTAGTAAGGGGTTTCTGTAATATAGTGGACCTAACTTAGTATTTATCACGTTGAAATAGAATGGAAATCAGTGGGGACATGCTCCTGATAAGATCACTTTGGTTATTGCCACAGGTTTAGGGTTAAAACTAGCCAGGTAAAGGCAGAGTCAATGCTTTATAACAAGCTTCATATTTTTAAACGGATTCCTCTAGTCTTTAATAACTCCCACATTCCTTTGCGCTGGCAATGCTATCACGACTGAGGTACCTTTGTGTAAGCATGTCAAATGGTGAATTATCACCAAAACCTCATTATTCAGCTCTTTTTTTCAGAACACAAAGTTGTGTAATATGAAATTTCTGGGTGTGATTCATGAACTAGGTTTTACACCTCGTGCTGCCAATGCGTGTCCACATTTTTAAAAAGCTATTTAATAACTAATTTGTACTTTCACAGGACTGCTCCATGCAGTATACCCTTGTGCCAGAGAACGCAGACATACAAGAAACCACGTGATTAAAATGACCCGCTGCCAAATGCAGGAAAAACAAGAAAGCAGACAACTATTGCTTTGTCAAAATAATTGATTTTATTATTTTTTAAGTTAAAAAAACGATTTATGATACAAAAGTAAAACAAAATAAACTGCCCTTCTTTTTTCATGTAATCTATACATGTCTATTTTAATTCTATATATTGCATAGATTTCTATATATCATATACTTTTCAATCTTTAACAGATTACTTCATTCCATGGCTAACAAGTGTGTTACACGGCATTGCATCATTCACGCGCAGCCGAATTCCCTTACAGCCATGTATAAACATCATACTTTGTGATTTGCTTAAATAACAGTAAGAACAAATAACACACACACAGCTCGTATAAAACACAGTCTATATTAAAAAAAGAGATAAACAAAATACACAAGTGGCACTTTTTGTTTGTTTCGGTTTTACCAACACTGTCTTTAAACATGTCTTGTTCCCAAAACACCCCTTTTCAATGACGGGCGGCAGCCCTGACCTCCCCCGTGTCTCGCAAACGAGGCTGGCACGGACCAGACAGGTCGGCAGCCAAGTCCCCTGTGTGAGAGGGGAGACAGCGGTGTGATTGCAGAGGTCGAAGGGGGGCTAGCACTGCCCCGTGGCTGACAACAAGTTCCGTAAAGTGGCGAGCTCTCTGGACAGCTGCTCCACTCGGTTCTGCAGCCGGTCGTTCTCCGCCGCTAGCTCCAGTACCTTGTGCTGGGTCTCCAGGTTGCGTATCTTGGCTTTATCCCGACTCTTCCTTACCGCTAGGTTGTTCCTCTCCCGTCGTTGCTTGTACTCTTCGCTGCTCTTCTCCACACGCTTCTTCCCCTTGTTGGAGGAAAGCTTGCCGCCGCCGTTATGCGGTGACCCGGCAGAGCCGGACGGGGCAGGGGTGCCCGGCGGGCTGGAGCAAGATGAGGAGGCGGTGGAGAGATTCCCAGTACTTCCGCTCGGCGCAGAATGGTATTGCAAATACGAGCCCATACCGTAGCCGGGAGAGCCCGAGTCCATTCTCTTGGCCTCTTCTCCCCTGAGCTCCTGCTTGACCCCTCTGTTGGCGCTGCCCAGCAGCTGCGGGCTGAATACTGTGTCCACGCGCGTCTCCAGCAACTGTGGGAAGCTCAGTATGCTCCCGGGCGCTCGCTCGCTGCTGAGGGACAGGTAATTATAGTTTTGTAAGGCGGCGCGTTTATTCTTATAATCTTCGGCCAGGAAGTCTGCTAAGACATCCCCCGCGTGCTGCTGTCCCGGGGTCCCGAGCTGTGTCGGGTGCTGCTGGTACTGCTGCTCCAGGTAGATGCTGAAGTCGATCGCCTTCTCGTTATCTGCGATGCCCAGATCCGTCATTGAATCCCCGCTCGACAGGTTGCAGGCGGCGCCGCTGTTGGTGCTGCTGTAGCTGGTACTGCTGCAGTTGTTGCCGTGTAAAGCGAGGTAATCCCTCTCGTAGAAACCGGCCACTTCCATCGATCTTAACCCCGATCTTAAGACCCGCCGGATTGCGGGACCATCGGTAACATAACAGGACGGTTCCTGGTCGGGTCACTTGTTCCGGAGGTGGGTGTCTCGAATTCAAATGTCTCTCAGCTAAATCGATGCGAACGTGAAGCGGAGTGGTTGCGAAATGATATGTTAATATGTGTGCCTCTGTCTCTGCTGCTGTGTGTCCTGTTACTGAACTGACAGCTCTCTGCGGGCGGTACTTATATATATATATATATACCGCTTCAGCAAAGGAGGCGGTGCCCTGAGGGAAGGGCAGTCGTTGTCAACCCAGACTCTAAGATACTACAGTACCGTGTAACATTCAAAGCGATACTCGCATTGTACTTCTTTCTTTCTTTCTTTCTTTCTTTCTTTCTTTCTTTCTTTCTTTCTTTCTTGTTAAAGTGGACAACAGGTAAACTCTGTAAACTGTCATGTCGCATTTTAATCGACAAAATGCCACAACAAAACGGCTTTGTAACTTGTAGTGTCATTGTGTGACCCCCTTGAAAGCAATGTGATATACTGCACTATATGCCAATGGGCATTAAGAGTGCAAAATAATCGAATTAACAAACTCATTCACCCCCGTTTTTCATCTATCATTTATGTCACAACAGGTTGGAACCGAACTGCGGGGTTAGGACAGAAAGAGTAATTCTGAAAACCTTTAATCACGTAACATTTAAAATGTTTCCAACATCACAACCGTAACCTCAAGAAAAACAGCAATAACGCACAATGCCATTGTCCAAAGAGACCGTGTATACCTTTCCGTGGCTTGGCACTTCCTGTAGACTCAATGTTTGACTAAAAAATAGATGTACTCTTCCAAACAAATGAAACCAGCCGCGTTTGCTGTTAAAACGCAGCCGGAGGTATCAGCATTGTTATTATTATTTATGTCTACTGATTGTGCTTCACTAATTAGTGTTCAGTTATACGACGAGTTGAAAACTGCTTTTCATGAAAGTTCATGAGCAGCGCAAACCCCTCTCCAGAGGCAGAATCGAGACGCCGCTTCACCCCCGCAATCACAGTGGAATTCGCGCAATCGACATCACGCATGCGTACAGGTGGAGGATCCTTTTCAAACTATGCAGTCAGACTGTAACCTATTGAAGGTCATTGTTTTCTTTTACTTTCATTTTTATTTGAGCATTTCTGAGTCGTCTTGTGAGCCTTACAAGTACTAGCAGATTAGATTAGAGGTGTTATTACAACACTGCATTACTACACTCCCCCGTCTAAAGTTATTTAACTTTTTTTTCAGATACGTTGTTTTGTTAGTCTGTTCAAAGCAGTGTGGATTTAAAACGCAAAAGGGCACAGCGCATATTGATTTAACAAGAGCAAATTGAGTAAACTCCAGGGCTTGTGAAAAGGGGCGAGGGGGAAGGGCCGGTAGCATTGTAGCGCAGGCAGGTAAGAGAAGCGAGAGGTGAACTTCATGACTATCTTATACTGCCCCCATGTGGCGATACTTTGCATTACGTCACCTAGAATTACATTTGGCCAATTTGGAGCAATACTACAGAGCCGGGGGAAGGGACATGAGAGGAAAGAAAGCCCCTAAATTCATATTACATAAAACTTTATTGCACAAAGAATACATCGTTTTAAAATCAATATAATAGTAGGAGTTCAAGAGTACAGTTCAGGTAATTTTCCATTTTAGATCGTATTATAGTTTCCATAAGTTTACATATAATAGAAGTCAGGCTTATTGGTCTGAAGTTACCTGGTTTGGTTTTGTCTCCCTTTTTGTGGGTCGGTATTACGTTTGCAATTGTCAGGTCTGTCGGTACAACCCCTGTGTCAAGAGACTGCTGCATGATCTTGGTTAGCGGTTTGTAAATAACTTCTTTCATTTCTTTGAGTACTATTGGGAGGATGTCATCCGGCCCAGGGGATTTGTTTATTTTAAGAGCTCCTAGTCCCTTTAACACTTCTGCCTCTGTTATGCTATTTAAAACTGGATAGGAAGAGGTCGACATGTGGGGCATGTTGTCCATGTCCTCCTTTATTTTCCTTTTAAAGTGTTAGTATTAATTGTGCTAACAAAGAAACCTATGGACTGTGCTAGTGCTGGATAAAGCAACCTGTGCATGTAAAATAGCAATGGCTTCAGGAAAGGATTTAAAAGTGAAAGAGGATCCGCATCAGCAAAGTGGGGACACCATTCCTTTCTACTGTTCTTCACTGCGCGATTTGTTTACTTTGTTACTTTGTTTTTTTTATATTGCTGGATACATTTTTGTTACTTTGTTTCATTGCCCTATTTGGATTTTTCTTGGTTTATTAGATTATTTGTTTGCTTCTTACCTGGAGCTGGATTTATATCAAGGACATTGGTATATACAGTACCAGTCAAAAGTTTGAGTACACCTGCTTGAAACCAGGTTTTTCATGATTATCTATGCTTTTAACTGTATAAACTTGTCTATAAACACTTAATATTTCATTATATGATATGTGTACTTATATAATCTGATAATCATAAGTGAATTGCATTCAAAAATGTTATTTTTAAATGTAAATCTTGTCAATTTCAATGAAATGGTCACCCAAAGCAAGGGGATTTTTAATATTTTAATATTCATACATCTAAGATGAAATCGAACTGGTAAAAATGGGCACTAAAAGAAATAACATTGTGTGTTAAATAAAATAGATAGTCACCTCCTCTGAAAAACGCATCAGCTCTGATCTACAGGTAGTTGTCTATAGCTAACTAGCTTGCAAATAGTTGAAAGGACGTGCTGTTGAGGCTCCTCTCTCCCTGTACTCTCTAATGAAGGACGTGCTGTCGAGGCTCCTCTCTCTAATGAAGGATGTGCTGTTGAGGCTTCTCTCTCCCTGTACTCTCTAATGAAGGACGTGCTGTTGAGGCTCCTCTCTCTAATGAAGGACGTGCTGTCGAGGCTCCTCTCTCTAATGAAGGACGTGCTGTCGAGGCTCCTCTCTCTAATGAAGGACGTGCTGTCGAGGCTCCTCTCTCTAATGAAGGACGTGCTGTCGAGGCTCCTCTCTCTAATGAAGGACGTGCTGTCGAGGCTCCTCTCTCTAATGAAGGACGTGCTGTTGAGGCTCCTCTCTCTAATGAAGGAAGTGCTGTCGAGGCTCCTCTTTCTAATGAAGGATGTGCTGTCGAGGCGCCTCTCCCCCTGTACTCTGTCTAGACCGGCTTCTCCTTTTCCTGTTAGTCTGTCTCCCCCTAGTGGCAATATAAGATACGACACCGTGTCGAACCTGTGATGAAAACAGATCTGCGTAATTCATTGCTACATGAAAAATAACAGTATCATTACAAAAGAGAACCAAACCCCTTTGAGAAAATGACGTAACAAAGATATGCGCGTGCAAGGGGGAAGGAGGGTAATCATTCCATCAGCAATCCTGGGATGAAGATCGATTACTTTACAAATAGAATGTGTTTATCAAAGCAGCTTAATTAACGTTTACCATGGATTGGATGCGAGAGGGATGGATCGCAGTATGCACGTGACACTTTACACTTCTCCATATGCAAAGAATATCCCAGTGTGGTTATGATAGAGTACTCGCTCCTGTGGATTATTTGTCTGTCCTACTTTTGTCCATATCTAAAACAGACGTACATTATCTTGAAGACAATATATTATTGCACATAGTGTAAATCAGATATTTTGATATTCCGTGACACTAACATCTCATTAGCTCATCCGATTTGCATGAAACTCTTATTCCCTGCCATGCTTTCTCTGCTGCTGTGCTCTGTTTATATACGTCCTGTTCAACAGCGTGCTCGTCACAATTAAAGCTCGAATTTGGTTCTGACCCATGGAGGGTTGAAACATTGTTTTTATTTCAAAAGCAGCTGTCTGTAATCAAGTCTCCCGAGCGTTTCTATTGTTTTGTTCTTGTGTTCACGAAACCACGGACTTGTACAAATCTAAGCTGTACACGTTAGCATCAGGCTACAGAAATACCTCCCCGCCACACCAAGACGCTCCTTTGATTTGTTCTTTTAATAACAGTAGTTCTGTCTTTAGCTCTTATTGGCTAGTGCTGGGTGTGGTCAGGAAATGGGAGCTCTCGGTTATTACCGATTGGTCAGTTTTAATGTTCCTGGGTCGATGTAGCCTCTGATTGGCTCGCTAATTGTTGTAAGGCTCGGCGGGGCGGGGCGTGGGGTGATTGGCTAAATGAGAAATGTAGGCGCAGTTATGTCAAAGTTCCCGTGTGCTGGTTGGCTCAGCGGGCCGGCATGGGGTTGTACTGTGAACATGACGAGAGAACAGAACTGGGTCTATTTGCAGCGGCGGGTGGCTGAAAATGGGGACCCCGTAGCCGGCGGCAAGGGGAAGCCGAGGTGGGGTCCACAGCACGCAGGAGCCCGGGAGCTGGCGGACCTCTTTTCACCAGGAAGGAGGCATGGGCGAGGGCACAGAGGGAGCTGGCTGAGAAGAGACGCGAACACCAACTGCTCCTGTGTATTCCAGATAGATCCATAACGCTTAAGTTATTGTTTTCTGTTGTATTATTAGTATTAACGCAACACTATGTGTTATTTCATGACCCCCAAAATATAATTAATATATTTCTTTTTTTATACAAGTACGTGTCTCTGATAACAACTAGAAAGTGTCGAGTTTCGAGTGCATTCCTGTAAAAGTTATCGGCATACCAATTACAAGTCAGAAAAACAAAGAGCACATTTAACATTTGAAACATTGCTCGCAGTGTGCATTGTACATTGCGGGTTTGTTTCAGTATGACTGTCGGGTGCTGCAGTCTGGTTACCGGTATGCTGCAGTCTGGTTACCGGTATGCTGCAAGAAGTTTGGAATGTAATGGAAGGTGAACACGGTCAGCTTTCAACTGTCTCCCTGCCAATAGTGTCACCAGCACAAGTGTCTCTCATTGAAGATGACGACTAAAGGAAAATGTGCAACAGATTGTATAACCATCATATTCGCATGATATTTTAATTGTGTGTGTGTGTATATATATATATGTATATACTGTAGGTAATTTTCCATTTTAGATCGTATTATAGTTTCCATAAGTTTACATATAATAGAAGTCAGGCTTATTGGTCTGAAGTTACCTGGTTTGGTTTTGTCTCCCTTTTTGTGGATCGGTATTACGTTTGCAATTGTCAGGTCTGTCGGTACAACCCCTGTGTCAAGAGACTGCTGCATGATCTTGGTTAGCGGTTTGTAAATAACTTCTTTCATTTCTTTGAGTACTATTGGGAGGATGTCATCCGGCCCAGGGGATTTGTTTATTTTAAGAGCTCCTAGTCCCTTTAACACTTCTGCCTCTGTTATGCTATTTAAAACTGGATAGGAAGAGGTCGACATGTGGGGCATGTTGTCCATGTCCTCCTTTATTTTCCTTTTTAAAGTGTTAGTATTAATTGTGCTAACAAAGAAACCTATGGACTGTGCTAGTGCTGGATAAAGCAACCTGTGCATGTAAAATAGCAATGGCTTCAGGAAAGGATTTAAAAGTGAAAGAGGATCCGCATCAGCAAAGTGGGGACACCATTCCTTTTCTACTGTTCTTCACTGCGCGATTTGTTTACTTTGTTACTTTGTTTTTTTTTTATATTGCTGGATACATTTTTGTTACTTTGTTTCATTGCCCTATTTGGATTTTTCTTGGTTTATTAGATTATTTGTTTGCTTCTTACCTGGAGCTGGATTTATATCAAGGACATTGGTATATACAGTACCAGTCAAAAGTTTGAGTACACCTGCTTGAAACCAGGTTTTTCATGATTATCTATGCTTTTAACTGTATAAACTTGTCTATAAACACTTAATATTTCATTATATGATATGTGTACTTATATAATCTGATAATCATAAGTGAATTGCATTCAAAAATGTTATTTTTAAATGTAAATCTTGTCAATTTCAATGAAATGGTCACCCAAAGCAAGGGGATTTCAGTCTGAAGCCCAAGTCAGTTAAAAGTCTGAAATGTGTATAACACGGTGTTAGAACACTGGCCTAAGTATAAAAGTGTCTTTGTTAGATGTTCTCTGAGGTAACTAGCATGTTATCTAATTAACCTTTTGTCACCAATTATCGTTAACAGGTGAGGGTCTATGATTACTATAAATATAGGTAGCATAGGCACAAGTTTGTCATTCCTGAATGTAAGGGAGCAGAAAATGGCAAAATACGCTCAGTTAAGCAAAGAAAAAAGACTGTAAGTCTGTAATTACTTTAAGAAATGATGGTCAATCTTTAAGACAAATCGCAATCACTGCTGTGGCCAAGACCATCAAACGATTTGAAGAAACTGGCACTCATGAGGACCGAACAAGGTCAGACAGGCCAAGGTTGACCTCAGAATCAGAGAACAAGTTCATTCGAGTCACAAGTCTGCGAAACCGGCGATTAACTGCCCCTGAAATACATGTTCAGCTAAATGCTACTAGAAGTACAGATGTTTCAACATCAACTGTTCAGAGGTTGCATGAAGCTGGCCTAACTGGAAGAATTGCTGCAAAGAAACCATTGTTAAGAGTGCAGAATAAGAGGACGAGACTTGCCTGGGCCAAAAAACATAGAAACTGGACGTTTGAGGAGTTGAAGTCGGTCTTATGGACCGATGAGTCAAAATTTGAAATATTTGGGTCCAACCGCCGAGTATTTGTAAGACGCAGAGAGGGTGAGTGCATGAGTTCTGCATGTGTGGTTCCCTCTGTCAAGCATGGAGGAGGCAGTGTCGTGGTCTAGGGTTGGTTTGCTGGTGACATGGCAAGCTCAACCAGCATGACTATCATAGCATACTTCAGAGGCATGCCATTCCATCAGGATTACGGCTAGTTGGGCAATCCTTCATCTTCAGCAAGATAATGACCTGACCACACCTCAAAGTTGTGCAAGAACTATCTGGCGAAGAAGGAAAGTGAAGGACAACTCAATCTAATGACCTGGCCTGCCCAGTCTCCAGACCTCAATCCCATAGAACTTGTATGGGACGAACTGGACAGAAGAGTCAAAGCAAAGCTACAAGTGCCCTACATCTCTGGGAATTGCTGCAGAAGAGCTGGGAAGACATGTCAGGTGATTTCCTGCTGAAACTTGTTGACCGAATGCCTCGTGTTTGTGAGGCTGTTATTAAGGCAAAGGGTGGCTATTTTGAGGAATCCAGGATTTAGAGACAATTTTCAATTTTCTTGAACATTGCTTTGATACTCCTTATGTTTTGTTTTGTATATTGTAGCATGTGTTTTCATTTTCAAGTATTTACAGAAACGTATACGACGTAAAACATTGTCAATTATGAAAAAAACCTAGTTTCCAGCAAGTGTACTCAAACTTTTGACTGGTACTGTATATATATATATATATATATATATATATATATATATATATATATATATATATATATATATATATATATACTGATGCACAAAAGCAACGCAACACTCAGGTCTTATGGATGAAAATGTGAACAAAAATGCAGATCAAAGAATCATGATAAGTTTTCAGTATGAAACGTGACACTGTCAAATTGAAAACATTGCAAAGTTAGTATCGGGTGTGACCTCCCTGAGCATGAACACAATCCTGGCAGCGTTGACGCGTAGACCTGATCAGCCTCTGGATAGACTGCTGTGGGATGTTCTGCCACTGTTCTTGTGCAGCTGCAGCTAGCTGGTGAAGGTTGGTTGGTCACGGTTGTCTCCTGTGGATGGCACTGGCGATTTGGTCCCACAGACTCGGGTCAGGAGAAAAGGCTGGCCATGGCAAGACCTCGACATTGTTTTCTTGAAGTCGTGCAATTGTATTCCTAGCACTGTGTGGTCTTGTATTGTCCTGCTGGAAAATCGACACTTTCCGATTTGGCTTGCAGGAACGGAAAAACTGTTTACATTTGTCAATGTATCGCTGAGCAGTAAGGTTGCACTCAATCTGCACCAAAGGCATTGTTGTGTTAAAGGAGATTCCTCCCCACGTCATCACACTTCCACCGCCCCACCGGTTGGCTTGAACAGCGCAACAGTCAGCATAACGCTCACCATGACATCTCCACACACGTTGTCTTCCGTCAGGTCTGTCAAGGGCAAAACGGCATTCATCGGTGAATTAAACTCTCCACCACTCTCATGCCACCACCTCAGATGTTCTCTGGCCCACAGAAGATGCCGATTTCGTCTCTCAGCTGTCCACATGTTATCCCTGAATGGCCCCTGAGCATGCAAATCATTTTCATGCAGACTGCAAGCTACAGTCATTCTGCTGATGCGCAGGTTATTTGTTCCTGGAATTTCATGTGCTGGAGCCACTGCATTCTGAAAAAGATTACGCAGCTGGATCGGTCAGATGTGATGGTCCTGGGCTGGCGTGGTGACCCTCTGCTTTCCAGGACGTGGCCCGTCCGTCACAGAGCCGGTTTCTCTGGGCAACTTCTCTCACAGACAGGCCTCCTTCAATCATGCCAATAGCAACCAGGCGATCTTCATTACTCAAGCGGGGCATGGTTGTATCTTTCACTGTTCTTGCGTTAATTAAAATCATGTATTTTCGAATGGCTATTTATACAGGTTCTTAATGTCATTTTGGCCATTTTTTTTTTTTTTTTTAAATTTAGTCGTTGCCAATTATTTTTATTATTTTCTCCCAATTTGGAATGGCCAATTTTTTAGGCTCAGCTCACCGTTACCACCCCTACGCTGACTCGGGAGGGCGAAGACGAACATACGCTGTCCTCCGAAGTGTGTGCCGTCAGCCGACCACTTTTCTCACACTGCGGACTCACCATGCAGCCACCCAAGAGCTACAGCGTCGGAGGACAACGCAGCTCTCGAGCACCTTACAGGAAAGCCCGCAGGCGCCCGGCCAGACTACAGGGGTCGCTGGTGTGCGGTGAGCCAAGGACACCCTGGCCGACCTAAACCCTCCCCCAGCCCCGGGTGACGCTTGGCCAATTGTGCGCCACCCCCTGGGAGCTCCCGTCCACGGTCAGCTGTTGAATATCCTGGACTCGAACCGGCGACGTCCAGGCTATAGAGTGCATCCTGCACTCCACGCGGAGCGCCTTTACCGGATGCGCCACTCGGGAGCACATTTTGGCAATTTTAACTCAACTCAAATACCAAACACTAAGCATCTGGCATGTTCATGAAATCAAAGCACATCATAGCACAACCACCCGGAGCACTGCATAGCACAGCACAACCACCCGGAGCACTCTAATCACTGCACTGCACAGCACAGCACAGCACAGCAGAACAACTCTGAGCTTTCTAATCGCAGCACAGCACAGCACAGCACAGCACAACCACCCAGAGCACTCTAAGCACAGGACAGCACAACCACCCAGAGCACTCTAATCACTGCACAGCGCAGCACGGCACAGCACAGCACAGCACAACCACCCGGAGCACTGCACAGCACAGCACAACCACCCAGAGCACTCTAATCACTGCACAGCGCAGCACAGCACAGCACAGCACAACCACCCAGAGCACTCTAATCACTGCACAGCACAGCACAACCACCCGGAGCACTGCACAGCACAGCACAACCACCCAGAGCACTCTAATCACTGCACAGCGCAGCACAACCACCCGGAGCACTGCACAGCACAGCACAACCACCCAGAGCACTCTAATCACTGCACAGCGCAGCACAGCACAGCACAGCACAACCACCCGGAGCACTGCACAGCACAGCACAACCACCCAGAGCACTCTAATCACTGCACAGCGCAGCACAGCACAACCACCCAGAGCACTCTAATCACTGCACAGCACAGCACAACCACTCTGAGCTTTCTAAGCACAGCACAGCACAGCACAACCAGCCAGAGCACTCTAATCACTGCACAGCACAGCACACTGGCCAGCCCAGCCTGTAATCCCCTGCACACTGGCCAGCCTGTAATCCCCCTGCACACTGGCCAGCCTGTAATCCCCCTGCACATTGACCAGCCTGTAATCCCCTGCACACTGGCCAGCCTGTAATCCCCTGCACACTGGCCAGCCTGTAATCCCCCTGCACACTGGCCAGCCTGTAATCCCCCTGCACACTGGCCAGCCTGTAATCCCCTGCACACTGACCAGCCTGTAATCCCCTGCACACTGGCCAGTCTGTAATCCCCCTGCACACTGGCCAGTCTGTAATCCCCCTGCACACTGGCCAGCCTGTAATCCCCCTGCACACTGGCCAGCCTGTAATCCCCTGCACATTGGCCAGCCCAGCCTGTAATCCCCTGCACACTGGCCAGCCCAGCCTGTAATCCCCCTGCACACTGGCCAGCCTGTAATCCCCCTGCACACTGGCCAGCCCAGCCTGTAATCCCCCTGCACACTGGCCAGCCTGTAATCCCCCTGCACACTGGCCAGCCTGTAAATCCCCTGCACACTGGCCAGCCTGTAATCCCCTGCACACTGACCAGCCTGTAATCCCCCTGCACACTGGCCAGCTCAGCCTGTAATCCCCTGCACACTGGCCAGCCTGTAATCCCCTGCACACTGACCAGCCCAGCCTGTAATCCCCTGCACAGCACTAGAAATCGTTCATATTTGAATGATGATGTAATGATGACGTTAGACGCCCATTTTAAGCCATCATCAAATGCTTCAACAATCAATCAGGGATGGTTTTATATACTTTCAAAACAAAAGTAAAGTTAGATAGACAGAAAGCTATTTATTTTTTTGCAGGTTCCTTGATTGATAAGTATGTGTTGGACTGTATAAATAAATGTACTATTTGTGTATCGATACCTACAAAGCTGACTGCATGTGTGTGTCTCCCTCAGGAAAGCGATGTCGGGAGTGGGTCTGTGTAGTGCTCTGCTTCTCTCTGATGGCCTTCGATTTCTACCTGCTGCTCACCAGCTTCCACCTGGAACACACTCCCCTCCTCCTGCTGGGCATCGGTACGGCACTGCACTCACCCCACTCTGTATAGACACACTCCTCCTCCTCTCACTCTCTGCACACTCCTCCTCCTCTCACTCTCTGCACACTCCTCCTCCTCTCGCTCCTCTCCCCCTCTGCACACTCCTCCTCTCACTCTCTGCACACTCCTCCTCCTCTCGCTCCTCTCCCCCTCTGCACACTCCTCCTCCTCGCATCCTCTGCACACTCCTCCTTCTCGCACCCTCTGCACATTCCTCCTCCTCGCACCCTCTGCACACTCCTCCTCTCGCTCCTCTCACCCTCTGCACACTCCTCCTCCTTTCACCCTCTGCACACGCCTCCTCCTTTCACCTTCTGCACACTCCTCCTCCTCTCACCCTCTGCATACTCCTCCTCCTCTCACCCTCTGCACACTCCTCTCGCTTCTCTCCCCCTCTGCACACTCCTCCTCTCACTCTCTGCACACTCCTCCTCCTCTCGCTCCTCTCCCCCTCTGCACACTCCTGCTCCTCTCACTCTCTGCACACTCCTGCTCCTCTCACTCTATGCACACTCCTCCTCCTCTCCCCCTCTGCACACTCCTCTTCCTCTCACCCTCTGCACACTCCTCCTCCTCTCAGTCTCTGCACTCTCCTCCTCCTTGCACCCTCTGCACACGCCTCCTCCTCTCACCCTCTGCACACCACTCCTTCTCTCACTCCTTTCAGTAGCGACACACTCCTCTCAGTTCTCTGCAGTGGGTTGGAGTAGCTCAGTGGTTAGAGTGCTTTAATGTGGGTAGGGGTGCTATGTTAATAACCATTGTGTTAAAATGAATTTATAAATACTGTTCGAGCTGTGGCTGCATTTCTACCGTATGTAGGGATGCTTTGTTAATTTACATTGGGGCAGCAGTGTGGAGTAGTGGTTAGGGCTCTGGACTCTTGACCGAGGGTCGGGTTCAATCCCAGGTGGGGACACTGCTGCTGTACCCTTGAGCAAGGTACTGTATAAATAGCTGTATAAATGGGTAATTAGTATAAAATATGTGATGTCTTGTAACAGTTGTTACAAGATATCACATTATTTGGATAAGGGCGCCTGCTAAGAAATAAATAATAAAGTAAATAAATAATAGCTTATTAACATACCCTTGCCTATTGCTTTCTCTTATTTGTTCTGCTCATTTCCTGTGTTGATGCATGTGCCATGACAGAAGTAAGAAATACCTTGTATGTATTGATTCATATCGGGATTGGCCTTGGCATATTGTGTCCGGTGGTCAACTCTGTCTTAGAGAACACTTTGCTTGCTTCCCGAGGGGTGTTTTCCTCGCCAGAGACTACTGTGTGAATCAATAAATACAAATGTGTTTATTACCTCTGTCATGACACACGTCCAACAACATATGAAATGAACAGAATAAGTAAGAGAAAAGCAATAGGCAAGTGTATGTTAAGAAACTATAACAATAAACTAACAAACAAACTAACGTTAATAAACTAACTGACCAACTAAATTAACCTAGATATGGTGTAACTGCAGTAGCAGCTCTAACAATAATTAACACAGCACAGTGTAGCTCAGTGGTTCATGCTCTGGAAGGCAGTGGGTTTGAGTAGCTCAGTGGTTCACTCTCTGGAAGGCAGTGGGTTTGAGAAGCTCAGTGGTTCATGCTCTCTGGAAGGCAGTGGGTTTGAGTAGCTCAGTGGTTCGTGCTCTCTGGAAGGCAGTGGGATTGAGTAGCTCAGTGCTTCATGCTCTGGAAGGCAGTGGGTTTGAGTAGCTCAGTGATTCGTGCTCTCTGGAAGGCAGTGGGTTTGAGTAGGTCAGTGGTTCGTGCTCTCTGGAAGGCAGTGGGTTTGAGTAGCTCAGTGGTTCGTGCTCTCTGGAAGGCAGTGGGTTTGAGTAGCTCAGTGATTTGTGCTCTCTGGAAGGCAGTAGGTTTGAGTAGCTCAGTGGTTCTGCCTCTGGAAGGCAGTGGGTTTGAGTAGCTCAGTGGTTTGTGCTCTGGAAGGCAGTGGGTTTGAGTAGCTCAGTGGTTCGTGCTCTCTGGAAGGCAGTAGGTTTGAGTAGCTCAGTGGTTTGTGCTCTCTGGAAGGCAGTGGGTTTGAGTAGCTCAGTGGTTCGTGCTCTCTGGAAGGCAGTGGGTTTGAGTAGCTCAGTGGTTCGTGCTCTCTGGAAGGCAGTGGGTTTGAGTAGCTCAGTGATTTGTGCTCTCTGGAAGGCAGTAGGTTTGAGTAGCTCAGTGGTTCGTGCTCTCTGGAAGGCAGTGGGTTTGAGTAGCTCAGTGGTTTGTGCTCTGGAAGGCAGTGGGTTTGAGTAGCTCAGTGGTTTGTGCTCTGGAAGGCAGTGGGTTTGAGTAGGTCAGTGGTTCGTGCTCTCTGGAAGGCAGTGGGTTTGAGTAGCTCAGTGGTTTGTGCTCTCTGGAAGGCAGTGGGTTTGAGTAGCTCAGTGGTTCGTGCTCTCTGGAAGGCAGTGGGTTTGAGTAGCTCAGTGGTTCATGCTCTCTGGAAGGCAGTGGGTTTGAGTAGCTCAGTGGTTCGTGCTCTCTGGAAGGCAGTGGGTTTGAGTAGCTCAGTGGTTCGTGCTCTCTGGAAGGCAGTGGGTTTGAGTAGCTCAGTGGTTTGTGCTCTCTGGAAGGCAGTGGGTTTGAGTAGCTCAGTGGTTATCTCTCTGGAAGGCAGGGCTCAACTCTGTTTTGTCTCGTTTGTTCAGTTGCTGGGATTCTGGTGGCTGATTTTTCCTCTGGGCTGGTGCACTGGGGAGCAGACACATGGGGTTCTGTGGAAGGTAGGCTAGTTTCAAAATGACCCCGAAAACCTGAAAAATTGAAAACGTGGGGTGGGGGGTGGGGGATTATTACACATCTAAGGTTTTTGTTAAACTGTTTAATGGATTATCCTACCAGTACTTTAAACTCACTTCCCCTGCCCCCAGTCCTGGGTTTCAGAGCTCCCCATGTTCAGGTATATTGTATAAATGAGTTTGGACAATCGGGCCCCTGGTAAATCTGCTCGGAGCTGATTGCTGGGGAAGATGTCATTCTGTAAGTTTACTAATAGGAGCTGTTAATTCATGTATTAGGAAGGTACCATTTATTTAACATCAAACTCCTGGCTCCTTGTCATTTCTATAATATACTTAATTGAAACCCTGGAATTTTTCCTTTGTTATGTTATGCTGTAAAAATTAACAGTATTAACTACAAATAATTAGGACCTCAAATTTGGAAGGGTTTTTGTGTTGACACATTTGCTTTCTCTCATGTATTTCTCGCTCATCCCTTTTCATGTTTTCTTTCTAATTCTTTCCTACTCTGTTTGTTCATTCTTTTTGTTTTTTCTTTCTTGTTTTGTTCTCTTTCTTTGTTTCCTCCCCCAGGCTTTTATTCGCCCGTTCCGGGAGCACCACATTGACCCGACGGCGATCACACGGCATGATTTCATTGAAACCAACGGAGACAACTGCATGCTGATCTTGATTCCTCTCAGCAACATGGCCTTCAAGTTCCTCACTCTGCCCCCAGGTCAGTGTCTGTGCAGCGGGTTACAGCAGCGTCACTGCAGGGGCTCCGCAGGAATCGCAGTCACTGCAGGGGCTCCGCAGGAATCGCAGTCACTGCAGGAGCTCCGCAGGAATCGCAGTCACTGCAGGGGCTCCGCAGGAATCGCAGTCACTGCAGGAGCTCCGCAGGAATCGCAGTCACTGCAGGGGCTCCGCAGGAATCGCAGTCACTGCAGGGGCTCCGCAGGAATCGCAGTCACTGCAGGGGCTCCGCAGGAATTGCAGTCACTGCAGGGGCTCCGCAGGAATTGCAGTCACTGCAGGAGCTCCGCAGGAATCGCAGTCACTGCAGGAGCTCCGCAGGAATCGCAGTCACTGCAGGAGCTCCGCAGGAATCGCAGTCACTGCAGGAGCTCCGCAGGAATCGCAGTCACTGCAGGGGCTGTCACTGCAGGAGCTCCGCAGGAATCCTAGTATCTATTACCATACTTTTCTTAGGTCTAAAATTTTCCTATATGAAAAACGCACATATGATTGTAGAGGTGAATTTATTTGAAGCTGTTAGTGAAGAATATTTATCAATCGCTTCTCACAGATACTTCAGTGCTGTACTTCCGGTCAAGGAAGGCCGCATGAGAAAAGCAGTGCATGGTGCTCACATTGGAGCCAATGTGTCACACTTCTGGGAGTTTGAGTTCTTGCAAAGGAAATACATGGCTAACATTTAAAGATTTTCACAAAACACACTAAAAATGAACCCCTCTGAACTGCTTTTCCTACAGTAACTCCCCCACAGGTCACTGCTTTCCTTCATTGAGAAGCGCAGCACGGAAAAGAGTGCAGAATTGGCAATGGCCAATTTTATTTTTCACAATTAGCTTTAACAAATCAGTTCAAGTGAAATACTCATTTAACATAATGTGCACACCCTTCTAGGAAAACATGAGCTCTACAAAGCAATAGTAATACATAGTGGATAAGATTTAGAAAGTGAAATATTGTAAGAGTTCTGTTAAGGTTACTGAGTTCAGTAGCTGCTCTTCAGTTCTGGTAGCCTGTCATAGTAATGTTGGCTAGATCAGCCAAAGAGTCTTTATATTAGCCCTTGTGCACAACTTGTGCCTTGCCAGCAAAACTAAAGGGATCTTTGTGTTTGCATAGTGTCTGATCACTAGATGTTACTTTTATAAAGACACTTGACTGATCTAGTCTGGGTTACATAAATCTATGACAGGCAACTAGGAACTGAAGAGCTACTCCCAAGCCCGGGTAGAAACACACTCACACAGACTCCAATAAATAAACAGGATTTGAGGAGATGCCATGCTGAAGAGCTACTCTCAAGCCCGGGTAGAAACACACTCACACAGACTCCAATAAATAAACAGGATTTGAGGAGATGCCATGCTGAAGAGCTGCTCCCGAGCCCAGATAGAAACACACTCACACAGACTCCAATAAATAAACAGGATTTGAGGAGATGCCATGCTGAAGAGGTGCTCCCGAGCCCAGGTAGAAACACCCTCACACAGACTCCAATAAATAAACTGGATTTGAGGAGATGCAATGCTATTGGCTTATCCATAACTATAAAACACTCAACACTAAATTAGCTTAGAAATGCATTTGAACTTCCCTGGCCATTCGTTCTGAGTTATACTCCCACATCCCGGCTAGTCCCTTGACCCCTCTGTGACGTTGCTCTGAAAATCCAGTACAACGTGGACTGGACAGTCCATGAGCTAACCCTAGTGTTATTAGAGTCTTAATCAATGGAGTCAATACACACACAGTACACATCGCAGAGCCTTCATCAATGGAGTCAATACACACACACACAGTACACATCGCAGAACCTTCATCAATGGAGTAAATACACACACACAGTACACATCGCAGAGCCTTCATCAATGGAGTCAATACACACTCAGTACACATCGCAGAGCCTTCATCAATGGAGTAAATTCACACACAGTACACATCGCAGAGCCTTCATCAATGGAGTAAATACACACACAGTACACATCGCAGAGCCTTCATCAATGGAATCAATACACACACCGTACACATAACAGAGGCTCTTCTTTCAGTGAGAAATTTCAGCAACTGAACAAATTCTTAAAATACTTGCCCGGATCATCCTAACAGCATTACAATAGAATACTGGAGCTCTCAGAACTACTCGCAACATGTCTTTAAACTCTTCTGATAATAAAGTTAGTTATATATAGTCTCTTTAACTTGCACTAAAGAATGTCACAGTTGGTTCACTAGATATATCTAAAAGTGCAACGTGGGATGCACAGTGCCCCTCTTTATGTCTGACTTGAATTAGTGACGGCTCTTATACAGTAAAATACTGTCAGCATGGACTGAAGTGTAAACTAATGGCAGTAGGAACTAGATCCCTGTGGCAATGGGAGAGGAGAATGCTGCTGTGCTAAACACCCACAAATACAGGCTTTCAACAACACCTGCAATGTCAGGAATGGAACAAGAATTATTACTTTGTAGTAGTAATAATAATAATAATAATAATAATATGCATACTGCCCCCCTCCACATGCTAGTAAGTGCAAATAGAGGCCCAAAGCACAGTCTGCTTGTTAGTAGCAGACTGGGCTGAAACCAGCCTAGAACGATTTAATGACTGTGAAACACACTTGAAATGCATTCCTTCATTAACTCATGAGTTTAGGGAATAGAGTTCCGGCTTGCTTGTCAGTAATTGGAAGAACAGCACAGCAGCTCCACACACACACTGGTAATCTGGTCTGTCAGTTCAGGATGTGTTACTGACCTGTCCCCTCCACACACACACACTGGTAATCTGGTCTGTCAGTTCAGGATGTGCTACTGACCTGTCCCCTCCACACACACACACTGGTAATCTGGTCTGTCAGTTCAGGATGTGTTACTGGCCTGTCCCCTCCATACACTGGTAATCTGGTCTGTCAGGTCAGGATGTGTTACTGACCTGTCCCCTCCACACACACACACTGGTAATCTGGTCTGTCAGTTCAGGATGTGTTACTGACCTGTCTCCTCCACACACTGGTAATCTGGTCTGTCAGTTCAGGATGTGTTACTGACCTTTCTCCCAACTCCCCTGCAGAGGAGATCCACAGGACCTACCCATGGGAGTGCTTCCTGTTTGCTTTGGCCACTTTTGTGACGCTCACCAACCAGATCCACAAGTGGTCTCACATCTACTTCGGGCTGCCCTGCTGGGTCACGTTCCTCCAGGACTGTCACATCATTCTGCCCCGCAAACACCACCGGATTCACCACGTGTTCCCCCACGAGACCTACTTCTGCATCACCACAGGTCAGCCGGCCACCACAAGCATTACAGGGATTATAGAGAATCCTACCGTTTTCGCTTCCATTAGCTACATAGGTCTCAAGTGCAGTTTTGAAAGAACCACATCGTAAAGTATGCATGCTTTTTCATTTTAAAACTTGATATCTGGTATGATTAGTTTAAAGGAAGCTCTCAATTTCTATGCCTTATTCTCTGGTTATGTGTTTGTACTTCCTAGGTTACCTCAGCAGTGTCTTCTGGGTCCTGTTGCTGGCTGAAAGCATGTCAGTCAACAGGGGAAGCAGCTGACTGGTTATTGACAGGAAATAAGCCAGTGAAGGGGTGGGGCAATTTCATTCTCCAAGTGTAATTACAGGAAGTGCATGGCTATAAAAGAGTATAAAAGTGTGGCTTGTAAACAGATTTATTTCACTTTGAGTAATACCTGATATGTTTTATAAGGAAAATACATGCTTGCTAAAACATGTTTCTTTCAAAACCACATATGAGACCTGAATGGAGGTGAACTTGCATTCTTCCATATATCTGGAAAAGCACTACTATTCTGTTGAAACACGTCGTGCTAAAAGATTTTCAATGTACAGCCGCGGCGGGGGATAGATGTTACTGACATACCTTCCATTTCCCCTTGACTGGTGTGTTCATCTCTCTCTGTCTGTCTGTCTGTCTGTCTGTGTCTCTCTCTCTCTCTCTCTCTTTTATAAGACTCCTTTATCACAGTGTTTTTAGTGTTGTGAAAATTAATAATGGTCTGACTGTCCCCTTCCCTGTGCAGAGGGGGATACGGCAGGGCTGCTCCCTCTCAGGGATGCTCTATGCCCTCTCTATAGAGCCCCTGTTACACCAGCTGAGGGAGAAACTGCCTGGATTGGCAGTACCAGCTGCGCCCAATGCAACCCCTATCAAGCTCTCCGATATGCTGACGATCTCAGCGTGTTTGTCACAACTGACCGAGACGCCGCTGTGCTGGAGTCATGCATTATAATGTATGAAAAGGCAACCTCAGCACGAGTAAACTGGGCAAAAAGTGAAGCTTTTCTTGTTGGCAGCTGGGAGGATACCCCCCCTCCATTACTGCCTTCAGTTTTAAGCTGGAATAAAACTGGGGTCAAACTTTTAGGTATTTATTTTGGGAATGAGCAGTTCATGCAGCAGAACTGGGAGGGGCTGCTGGACAGGGTGAAGCGGAGGCTGCAGAGCTGGCAGTGGCTCCTCTCTCGGCTCTCCTTCAGGGGCAGGGTCCTCCTCATTAATAATCTTGTCGCCTCCATGCTTTGGCATAAGCTGGTGTGCCTAGATCCTCCCCTGGTTTTGATAAATGAAATACAGAAATGCCTGGTGCAGTTTTTTGGAGCTGGCATCACTGGCTGCTCGCTGTTTTGTATCTCCCCGTGAGGAGGGAGGGAAGGGGCTCATTGATATCCCTAGCAGGATGGCAGCGTTTAGGCTGCAGGCTGCCCAGAGACTGTTGTACACCCCACAGCTGAGCTGGAGAGACCTGACATTTTGTTTATTGCACGAGGCAAGGAGGCTGGGTTTTGATAGACATTTGTTTTTAATATCTCTTGATTGTTTTAGTGATGCAGGGTTGGAGGGTTTTTATAAGAATCTGTTAAATGCTTGGAGACTTTTAAAGATCACACGGTCAGAAGAATCACAGAGCACACAGTGGGTTTTTGAAGAGCCCCTGTTTTTTAACCCCATTTTAAATGTGAGGTTTTTAGCTCTGTTTTTTTATCCACTTTGTTTTTTAAAGCCGGTTTTACTAAACTGGGGCATTTAATTGATTTTAACCTTTTTAGTTGGAAAGCCAGCAGGGTTTTAACCCCTGCACTGAATATTAGATCAGAGCATTTCCTGGAGAAGGTGCTGAGTGATCTCCAGGCATCCCTCTGTCCGGCACTCTCCCAGTTTTTGAGCAGGTTTCTGGCGTGGCTCCAGAGCAGGAACCCCTGTTCCCCGCAGTGCTGGTCTCCCCTTCAGTGACAGTGGAGGAGGAGGAGGAACCGGCTGGAAAGCTGCTGTCGCTTAAGAAGGTCACTGAGGTGGCTTTCCACACAATTGAGAAAAAGACATTATATGAAATCTGTGTGAAAACCAGACATTTTAATAAGTTGAAAGACCTGGTGGACACTAAGTGGAGGGCTCACCTTGGTGTCCCTGTTGATGAAGTTCCTGTCTGAAGGGTGCTGTATAAGCTTCCCTTGCCTAAGCGCTCCGGAGACCTGCAGTGGAGAGTGCTGCATGGCATTTTGCCACAAATCGTTATTTGAGCCGAAAGTGGAACCGGGGTCAGTGTCCAGTGCCCCTTCTGTCCCGCGGAGGAGTCTGTTTTCCATTTGTTTGTGGATTGCCCTCGGCTGCAGCCCTTCTTTTTGTTTTTAGAGAACCTGCTGGCTTCCTTGGGGGTTATTTTTACTAAAACATTTTTTGTTTTTAGTGTAAAGTATAGTTTTGCACGGAGGGATAGGTGCTCATTGGTCAGGCAAAATTAGCTATTTTAAAATCCCAAAAAAATAAGATTTTAGCCACTGGTTTTATAAATCCTATTAGTATTTTTAGGATCCTGATGGTGCACGTCCTGGACAGTTTTGAGAGGCGCTGGTGTATTTGGGAGGGGGTGTGTGCCGTGATTGAGGAGGGGCAGCTTGTTCTGCTCATGTGAGAAACACTCTGAAAGACTGAGATCCCATTGAACTGGACTGTTTGAAAATGGAATGAGAAATGTTGGATCTGTTATGTTATTTTGCACCAGTGTATTTTGTTTGTTTTGTATTTAGTTATATTGTATTCTAATTTATAGAATAAAGGGATTTTAAAAGTCAAAAAAAAAGTCTCTCTCTCTCTCTCTCTCTCTCCTTGACTGGTATGTTGATTTCTCCTCTCTGCTGTGCTCCCCTGCAGGCTGGCTAAACTACCCTCTGGAGCGGCTAGGCTTCTGGCGAGGCCTGGAGGATCTCATCCAGAGCCTGACTGGAGAGGAGCCCAGAGCAGATGACCTCAAGTGGGCTCAAAAAACCAAGTAACCCCTGGATCTCCTCCTCCTCCTCCTCCTCCTCCTCCTCCTCCTCCTCCTCTAATGCTTTTGTCAAATAAGAAAAGAGAGAATGGATATCAAGCCCCTCCCCTCCACAAAGACTCATCTTTGTACCTTTTTTTTATTGAAATACTTGAAAAACAAAATGGTTGCTCATAAACAAGCAGTTTTTTTAAGCGATTTCCCTGGTTGCCATGTGACACTTTCTTAAACCACCAGACTGTATTTCCTGTTGATACTGCACCTGGTAGAAATATTTTTCATCTTACTTTGGCCTCATAGTTTTGGGGTTGCCTTTAGTTAACTTGCCAAAACTGCAGCCTTTTTCCACAAGGAGCTGGCTATGTTTAGTCAGCATAGTTTAACCAGCAGACTGGGCTTTGGGTCTCTGTTTGCACTTACTAACATATGGAGGGGGCAGTATGCATATTATTATTATTATTATTATTATTATTATTATTATTATTATTTACAAAATAATAATTCTTGTTCCATTCCTAACATTGCAAGTGTTCTTGAAACCCTGTTTTTGTGTGCGATTTAAGGGTGGGGAGTGTTCATCATACAGTCCTCCAGGGGAGTGAAGGGAGCCAGCCTAGCCTGCATGTGTGAGGGGAGGGAGGGAGGGGTTCATCATACAGCCCTCCAGGGGAGTGAAGGGAGCCAGCCTAGCCTGCATGTGTGAGGGGAGGGGGTTCATCATACAGCCCTCCAGGGGAGTGAAGGGAGCCAGCCTAGCCTGCATGTGTGAGGGGAGGGGGTTCATCATACAGCCCTCCAGGGGAGTGAAGGGAGCCAGCCTAGCCTGCATGTGTGAGGGAGGGAGGGAGGGGTTCATCATACAGCCCTCCAGGGGAGTGAAGGGAGCCAGCCTAGCCTGCATGTGTGAGGAGGGAGGGAGGGAGGGGTTCATCATACAGCCCTCCAGGGAGTGAAGGGAGCCAGCCTAGCCTGCATGTGTGAGGGAGGGAGGGAGGGGTTCATCATACAGCCCTCCAGGGGAGTGAAGGGAGCCAGCCTAGCCTGCATGTGTGAGGGAGGGAGGGAGGGGGTTCATCATACAGCCCTCCAGGGAGTGAAGGGAGCCAGCCTAGCCTGCATGTGTGAGGGGAGGGAGTTCCTCATACAGCCCTCCAGGGGAGTGAAGGAGCCAGCCTAGCCTGCATGTGTGAGGGGGGAGGGAGGGGGTTCATCATACAGCCCTCCAGGGGAGTGAAGGAGCCAGCCTAGCCTGCATGTGTGAGGGAGGGAGGGAGGGAGGGGGTTCATCATACAGCCCTCCAGGGGAGTGAAGGGAGCCAGCCTAGCCTGCATGTGTGAGGGGAGGGGTTCATCATACAGCCCTCCAGGGAGTGAAGGGAGCCAGCCTAGCCTGCATGTGTGAGGGAGGGGAGGGGAGGGGTTCATCATACAGCCCTCCAGGGGAGTGAAGGGAGCCAGCCTAGCCTGCATGTGTGAGGGAGGGAGGGAGGGGTTCATCATACAGCCCTCCAGGGGAGTGAAGGGAGCCAGCCTAGCCTGCATGTGTGAGGGAGGGAGGAGGGGGTTCATCATACAGCCCTCCAGGGGAGTGAAGGGAGCCAGCCTAGCCTGCATGTGTGAGGGAGGGGTTCATCATACAGCCCTCCAGGGGAGTGAAGGGAGCCAGCCTAGCCTGCATGTGTGAGGGGAGGGAGGGGTGGGGGTTCATCATACAGCACTCCAGGGGGAGTGAAGGGAGCCAGCCTAGCCTGCATGTGTGAGGGGAGGGAGGGAGGGGTTCATCATACAGCCCTCCAGGGGAGTGAAGGAGCCAGCCTAGCCTGCATGTGTTAGGGGAGGGAGGGAGGGGTTCATCATACAGCCCTCCAGGGGAGTGAAGGGAGCCAGCCTAGCATGCATGTGTGAGGAGGGAGGGGTTCATCATACAGCCCTCCAGGGAGTGAAGGAGCCAGCCTAGCCTGCATGTGTGAGGGAGGGGTTCATCATACAGCCCTCCAGGGGAGTGAAGGGAGCCAGCCTAGCCTGCATGTGTGAGGGGGGAGGAGGGGGTTCATCATACAGCCCTCCAGGGGAGTGAAGGGAGCCAGCCTAGCCTGCATGTGTGAGGGGAGGGGAGGAGAGGGGGTTCCTCATACAGCCCTCCAGGGGAGTGAAGGGAGCCAGCCTAGCCTGCATGTGTGAGGGGAGGGGGTTCATCATACAGCCCTCCAGGGGAGTGAAGGGAGCCAGCCTAGCCTGCATGTGTGAGGGGGAGGGGAGGGGAGGGGGTTCCTCATACAGCCCTCCAGGGGAGTGAAGGGAGCCAGCCTAGCCTGCATGTGTAAGGGGAGGGTGTTCATCATACAGCCCTCCAGGGGAGTGAAGGGAGCCAGCCTAGCCTGCATGTGTGAGGGGAGGGGGTTCCTCATACAGCCCTCCAGGGGAGTGAAGGAGCCAGCCTAGCCTGCATGTGTGAGGGAGGGTGTTCATCATACAGCCCCAGGGAGTGAAGGGAGCCAGCCTAGCCTGCATGTGTGAGGGGGAGGGGGTTCCTCATACAGCCCTCCAGGGGAGTGAAGGGAGCCAGCCTAGCCTGCATGTGTGAGGGGAGGGGAGGGGTTCATCATACAGCCCTCCAGGGGAGTGAAGGGAGCCAGCCTAGCCTGCATGTGTGAGGGGAGGGGAGGGGTTCATCATACAGCCCTCCAGGGTATAATAATAGGGGCATGCTGTAGACCGCCTGTGACAGGATGACGAGTGGTGACGTCAGGCCAGAAGCAGGAAAGAAAACAAACCCAAAAATACTGCCGTTGCAAAAAGACTCTGCGGTGCCGTTTATTTTTAAACACCAAAAATAAAATAAAAGGTTTTACATAAACATTGCTCACAGAGCAGAAACAAAAGTTTAAAGAAAAACAAATCTCTAACACAAATAATACGATCAGGCTGGGCAGTAGCCTTCACTGAACCTGTATTTAATTTACTTTTCATCTCCTCTCTCGCTCCCGTTCCTCCTCTCGAACACCCACCATGAGTGCCGAGAGCTGCAGGCTAGCTATCCATTATTTATGAATCCCTCGGTCACATTCTGCACGAGTTTTCTAATTACTCCTGGCAGAGGACGAGCACCCAACTTCGCCTCTGCCAGAACACATTTAAATAAAAACAATTACAAACAACGTGTGGCTACACCGTCAAAACAATAACAAAACAACAAAACAATAACAAAGCACGGCTCAGCCGCTATATTTATAAAACAATAAACCATAACAAGAACAACAATAATAATAATACAACAACAATACAGCAAAACAAATACAAAATAATAAACTGCATAGGGGCGGAGGGGTACCCCGTTCTACAAATAAGCAAATGTACAGGGCTTTCTACCGCCCTGCTACACCGCAAAATTCAGACACCAAGCAAAATAATCTGTTATACAATCACATTCGAAATGCGTGCAGCAAAGGAGAAGCCATACTAATGGGGGATTTCAACTTCCCACATATAAAATGGGAAAACCCAGTGGGGAGCACGACGGACAAAATTGAAATGGTGAAAATGACAAATGACTGCTTCCTAACGCAATTTGTCAAGGCACCGACTAGAGAGGAGGCATTCCTTGATTTAATCTTTTCAAATAACGAAGACAGAATAACTAAAACAGAGTTCAGAGAGCCATTGGCAAACTCAGACCACAACATGGTCTCCTTTTGAAGTGCTTTTTAAAACTCAAAAAGTAATGACTAATGCTAAGGTTTACAATTTTAGAAAGGCAAACTATATGAAGGTAGAAACAGACTAACAGAAGTAGATTGGAATAAAATGGAGAAAACATCTACAGAAAAAGGATGGCTGTTTTTTAAAAATGTAGTACTAGTAGTACTAGAGGCGCAAAACAATTACATCCCAAAAGTAGACAAATCTAAATGTAAAACAAATTGGCCACAATGGTTTAGTAGATCAATTAAAAAAAAATATTAAGAGAAAAGGGGGACCAAGAACAAAGTACACAGAAAGAGTACTTGGAACTGCAAACACAAGTCAAAAAGTTGTTACCTGTTTTAGCCACTCAGACCCCTTTCTAACTAAATATATTGGCATCTGTGAATAGATACTCATCCCCAATTCTAATATAGACAAATATATAGCAAACCGTATCACAGGAGTAATTCTATCCAAAGAAGGATATACATTGTTTATAGACAGGACTGCGCTTTTGGTTTGTCTTGCTTTTTAGATTCCTTTGCTATTTGTATTTTTGATGAGGAGACTATTATCTAATCAGGCAAATAGAAAAGGATAAACCTGCTGTGCCACAAACTCACAGGGGGAGTGCAGTGTTTTTATAATTGTGGGGCACACCACTAGATTTATTTATTCACCTTTCTCTTTTTATGATGTTTGAAATTATCTTGAGTTGTTTTAGGTCATGTTATCATTTTTCTCAATATTTTGTCTTTTCTTGTCTGTGGGCTTGTCTGGAGAATCTTAACTGCCGAGGACTGAAAGACAAAATGCCCTTTGAGCTGGGTGGGTCCCACCTGCTCCCCTTTCTGTATGATAGTAGGGAAGCAGAGCCCTTTGAGCTTGGTGGGTCCCACCTGCTCCCCTTTCTGTATGTATAGTAGGGAAGCAGAGCCCTTTGAGCTTGGTGGGTCCCACCTGCTCCCCTTTCTGTATGATAGTAGGGAAGCAGAGCCCTTTGAGCTTGGTGGGTCCCACCTGCTCCCCTTTCTGTATGTATAGTAGGGAAGCAGAGCCCTTTGAGCTTGGTGGGTCCCACCTGCTCCCCTTTCTGTATGATAGTAGGGAAGCAGAGCCCTTTGAGCTTGGTGGGTCCCACCTGCTCCCCTTTCTGTATGTAGAGTAGGGAAGCAGAGTGCAAAGGGCACATTGTCACCCGGCTTGAATGCAGTGAGGAAGCCTGCTTAGTGATACCCTTATAAAAGTGTCCCATAGGGAAAGCATGGTGAAGCATAGGACGCATTGTAAATTATAGCGAGTTATGGTAAAGCATGTTAATAAACATGGCACACCAGGGTAAACTGTGGTAAATGCATAGTGTAACTGTGGGAAAAGCACAGGAAACTGCAAAAATACCATGGTGAACTTTTCTAGGGGTTGGCAGCTAGGATTCTCCAGACAAGCTCAGAGAAAGTTCCAAGCCAGGCAAAGCTAGAGAAGAATGAGAACAATATTGGAGCAACAGAACCCAAAACCAAAACCCATTGAAACACCATCCAACAATGAACAGTGAAATCCATGACATCCATTGTGAATGATTGAAACACCATCGAACAATGAACAGTGAAATCCATGACATCCATTGTGAATGATTGAAACACCATCCAACAATGAACAGTGAAATCCATGACATCCATTGTGAATGATTGAAACACCATCGAACAATGAACAGTGAAATCCATGACATCCATTGTGAATGATTGAAACACCATCCAACAATGAAAGGTGAAATCCATGACATCCATTTTCTTATGTGATGTGGGAATATACTTCGGTCTAGTTTGTGTTGTAATTGTGAATATTGGAATTGGATGAGGAAGATACAGAGGGTGAGTCGGAGATGGTTCTGTCATGCTTTTTATTATTCTATCCATGCTTTGTTTTTTTTTCTATCCATGCTTTCCTGATACAGCCTGTTTGCAGAAGCACATAATCAATGGAGTTCCCTTTCCTTATGCTGGAGATGTGCACATTCTTTTCTGTGTCTGTCACTCATCACTTCCTCTGCTGTGGATCAGATTTACAGTATCATCTTTTAATATTGATCACATCTAACACTGAACAAACAGTATCATCTTTTAATATTGATCACATCTAACACTGAACAAACAGTATCATCTTTTAATATTGATCACATCTAACACTGAACAAACAGTATCATCTTTTAATATTGATCACATCTAACACTGAACAAACAGTATCATCTTTTAATATTTATCACATCTAACACTGAACAAACAGTATCATCTTTTAATATTGATCATGTCTCCTAACACTGAACAACACTCTGAAGCTGTTTAAAGATGGAGCTGACAAACAAAATGGATGCAAGAAAAATGTCCATGAAATGTGCACAAGGGTCCCAACAGGCTTCGATGCACACAGGCCTCACTTGTACGACATTTCCAATCTTCTAGACACTTGTGGCCAATACTCCACACTGGGAGAGGACTGCAATGCCTCACCTATATCACAATCTGTGTTTTAGTGCAGGTAACTCAGGGGAATACTATTGAGATGGGCAGAGTATGTCAATAGCTTTTCAAACAGCCTTCATTAATCGCCTCAGTGCTCTTCAACATGAGCAGAAACACAACAATGAGGCCTTTCTATATCACTCAATCATTTCTATTGGGTTTGTTTAAACCTGTGAGTGTGGTTTGTACAGAAGGGTTCAAATGTTAGAAAAGCGTTTGGAATTCCTACCTTAGAAACTGTTTCCCAAAATAAAAAAAGCATTGTGGGGTCTCTTCATGGTGGTTGGATTTCTGTACACTACCGGTCAAAAGTTTTAGAACACCCCCATTTTTCCAGTTTTTTATTGAAATTTAAGCAGTTCAAATGCAGTGAATAACCTGAAATGGTACAAAGGTAAGCGGTAAACTGCCAGAGGTTAAAAAAAAAAGTTTAGGTTACCAAAAACTGAAAAATAATGTACATTTCAGAGTTATACAAAAAGGCCTTTTTCAGGGAACAAGTAATGGGTTAACAACTTACAGCTGTTCTGCAGCAATGGAAGTAAATTAAGCCTTGAAAGTTGATGCTAACAATTCCTACAGGTGTCCCAACTTTTGTTGATTACTTACAAACCCTCTGTCTGTATAAAAGCAGTGTTGGAACAGACTGTGTTACTACACCCTCTTAAGCATTATTTGGACAGTATTGTACTGCCGGAAGTAGTATATTGCTATTATAATGGCGAGAAAAAGGCAATTAACAAAGGAAGACAGACAGACCATTATAACCCTTAAAAGTGTAGGTCTTTCCTTTAGAGAAATTGCAAAGAAAGCCAAGGTGTCAGTGAGTACAGTTTCCTACACCAAAAAGCACTTGCAAACTGGAGGAAACTCTGACAGGAAGAGGTCTGGCAGACCCAAAGCCACAACAGAATCAGAAGACAAGTTTCTGAGAGTCAACAGCTTGCGTGATAGGCGGCTCACAGGACAACAGCTTCAAGCACAGCTTAACACTGGTCGAAGTAAGCAAGTCTCAGTTTCAACTGTGAAGAGAAGACTTCGAGCTGCAGGTTTGACAGGTCGAGTGGCAGTAAGAAAGCCATTGCTAAGATGGCAAAATAAGAAAAAGAGGCTTGCCTGGGCCATGAAGCACCGCCAGTGGACTACTGAAGACTGGAAGAAGGTCTTATGGACCGATGAATCAAAATTTGAAATCTTCGGTTCATCACGCAGGGTTTTTGTACGCCGTCGAGTAGGCGAAAGGATGGTTCCTCGGTGTGTGACACCAACTGTCAAACATGGAGGAGGAAGCGTGATGGTCTGGGGCTCTTTTGCTGGATCCAGAGTCGGCGACTTGCACAGAGTGAGTGACACCCTGAACCAAAACGGCTACCACAGCATTTTGCAGCGCCATGCAATACCCTCTTGTATACGCCTAGTTGGTCAGGGGTTCACCCTACAGCAAGATAATGACCCAAAACATACCTCCAGGCTATGTCAGAACTACCTTAGAAGAAAAGAACAAGACGGTAGGCTTCAAATCATGGAATGGCCAGCACAGTCTCCAGACTTAAACCCCATCGAGCTGGTTTGGGATGAACTGGACAGAAGGGTGAAAACAAAGCAACCTACAAGTGCAACACATTTGTGGGAACTTCTGCAACAGTGTTGGGAAGAACTTTCCGAACAATATTTGATTTCCATTGTAGAAAGAATGCCACGAGTGTGTTCGGCTGTTATATCTGCAAAAGGTGGCTACTTTGATGAGTCAAAAATTTAGATTAAATTTTTTTAAACAAAACGATTCCATGATTTCTTTATCTCCAATTGTTTATTTGTTCTATGCTTTAATTTCAGAGTACATTGAGACATTAAACTGCGTAAATTTCAATAAAAACTGGAAAAATGGAGGTGTTCTAAAACTTTTCACCGGTAGTGTACATATCAATAACGCCTTAAATATCTTTTCTTTTAATCTGGAAAAAATGTGTGACGTGTACATATTGTATTTCTTTGTAAAAATAAAGCTTTGTATACTGTTGGCTATGTGTTCTTGTGTTGTTTTTATTTTGCATTCCTCTGAAGGGTTAAAATGAACCCTACCTGGCCGCTCTGACCTTGAGTGGGTGGCAGTCTGCTTGCACCTTACACAGAACCCTATACGATATTCTGTATAATATATACTAGAGCTTGATGTCGATGTGATAGTGCCATCTGGAATCTCTGAATCGGATAACTGAAAAAGAAAAAGGAACCTAAAAGATTTATACTATGGTCAGCTGAGGACCGAATAAATCTACACAACGAAATACAAACACTGCGATACATGAACAACGAAAATACAAACACTGCGATAGAACAACGAAAATACAAACACTGCGATAGAACAACGAAAATACAAACACTGCGATACATGAACAACGAAAATACAAACACTGCGACACATGAACAACGAAAATACAAACACTGTGATAGAACAATGAAAATACAAACGCTGCGATAGATGAACAACGAAAATACAAACACTGCGATACATGAACGAAAATAAAAACACTGATACATGAACAACGAAAATACAAACACTGCGATAGAACAACGAAAATACAAACACTGCGACACATGAACAACGAAAATACAAACACTGCGATAGAACAACGAAAATACAAACACTGCGATACATGAACAACGAAAATACAAACACTGTGATAGAACAACGAAAATACAAACATTGCGATACATGAGCAACGAAAATACAAACACTGCGATACATGAACAACGAAAATACAAGCACTGCAGTAGAACAACGAAACTACAAACACTGATACATAAACAACGAAAATACAAACACTGCGATAGAACAACGAAAATACAAACACTGTGATAGAACAACGAAAATACAAACATTGCGATACATGAGCAACGAAAATACAAACACTGCGATACATGAACAACGAAAATACAAGCACTGCAGTAGAACAACGAAAATACAAACACTGATACATGAACAACGAAAATACAAACACTGCGATAGAACAACGAAAATACAAACACTGCGACACATGAACAACGAAAATACAAACACTGCGATAGAACAATGAAAATACAAACACTGCGATACATGAACAACGAAAATACAAACACTGCGATAGAACAATGAAAATACAAACACTGCGATACATGAACAATGAAAATACAAACACTGCGATCGAACAACGAAAATACAAACACTGCGATAGAACAATGAAAATACAAACACTGCGATGGATGAAAAATGAAAATACAAACACTGCGATAGAACAACGAAAATACAAACACTGCGATACATGAACAACGAAAATACAAACACTGCGATACATGAACAACGAAAATACAAACACTGCGATAGAACAACGAAAATACAAACACTGCGACACATGAACAACGAAAATGCAAACACTGCGATAGAACAATGAAAATACAAACACTGTGATACATGAACAACGAAAATACAAACACTGCGATAGAACAATGAAAATACAAACACTGCGATAGAACAATGAAAATACAAACACTGCGATACATGAACAACGAAAATACAAACACAGCGATAGAACAACGAAAATACAAACACTGCGATACATGAACAACGAAAATACAAACATTGCGATACATGAACAACGAAAATACAAACACTGCGATACATGATCAACGAAAATACAAACATTGCGATAGAACAACGAAAATACAAACACTGATACATGAACAACGAAAATACAAACACTGCGATAGAACAATGAAAATACAAACACTGCGACACATGAACAACGAAAATACAAACACTGCGATAGAACAATGAAAATACAAACTGCGATACATGAACAATGAAAATACAAACACTGATCGAACAACGAAAATACAAACACTGCGATGGATGAACAACGAAAATACAAACACTGCGATCGAACAATGAAAATACAAACACTGCGACACATGAGCAACGAAAATACAAACACTGCGATACATGAACAACGAAAATTCAAACACTGCGATAGAACAACGAAAATACAAACACTGCGATACATGAATAATGAAAATACAAACACTGCGATACGTGGACAACGAAAATACAAACACTGCGATAGAACAATGAAAATACAAACACTGCGATAGAACAATGCAAATACAAACACTGCGATACATGAACAACGAAAATACAAACACTGCGATACATGAACAACGAAAATACAAACACTGCGACACATGAACAACGAAAATACAAACACTGCGATAGAACAACGAAAATACAAACACTGCTATACATGAGCAACGAAAATACAAACACTGCGATACATGAACAACGAAAATACAAACACTGCGATAGAACAATGAAAATACAAACACTGCGATACATGAGCAACGAAAATACAAACACTGCAATACATGAACAACGAAAATACAAACACTGCGACACATGAACAACGAAAATACAAACACTGCGATAGAACAACGAAAATACAAACACTGCGCCACATGAACAACGAAAATACAAACACTGCGATAGAACAATGAAAATACAAACTGCGATACATGAACAATGAAAATACAAACACTGCGATCGAACAACGAAAATACAAACACTGCGATGGATGAACAACGAAAATACAAACACTGCGATCGAACAACGAAAATACAAACACTGCGACACATGAGCAACGAAAATACAAACTGCGATACATGAACAACGAAAATCCAAACACTGCGATAGAACAACGAAAATACAAACACTGCGATACATGAATAATGAAAATACAAACACTGCGATACGTGGACAACGAAAATCCAAACACTGCGATAGAACAATGAAAATACAAACACTGCGATAGAACAATGAAAATACAAACACTGCGATACATGAACAACGAAAATACAAACACTGCGACACATGAACAACGAAAATACAAACACTGCGATAGAACAATGAAAATACAAACACTGCTATACATGAGCAACGAAAATACAAACACTGAGATACATGAACAACGAAAATACAAACACTGCGATAGAACAATGAAAATACAAACACTGCGATACATGAGCAACGAAAATACAAACACTGCAATACATGAACAACGAAAATACAAACACTGCGATACATGAACAACGAAAATACAAACACTGCGATAGAACAATGAAAATACAAACACTGCGATACATGAGCAACGAAAATACAAACACTGCGGTACATGAACAACGAAAATACAAACACTGCGATAGAACAATGAAAATACAAACACTGCGATACATGAGCAACGAAAATACAAACACCGCGATACATGAACAACGAAAATACAAACACTGCGAAAGAACAACGAAAATACAAACACTGCGATACATGAACAACGAAAATACAAACACTGCGATAGAACAATGAAAATACAAACACTGCGAAAGAACAACGAAAATACAAACACTGCGATACATGAACAACGAAAATACAAACACTGCGATACATGAACAACGAAAATACAAACACTGCGATAGAACAATGAAAATACAAACACTGCGATACATGAGCAACGAAAATACAAACACTGCGGTACATGAACAACGAAAATACAAACACTGCGATAGAACAATGAAAATACAAACACTGCGATACATGAGCAACGAAAATACAAACACTGCGATACATGAACAACGGAAATACAAACACTGCAATACATGAACAACGAAAATACACACACTGCGATACATGAACAACGAAAATACAAACACTGCGATACATGAACAACGAAAATACAAACACTGCGATTCATGAAAAACGAACATACAAACACTGCGATACATGAACAATGAAAATACACACACTGCGAAAGAACAACGAAAATACAAACACTGCGATACATGAACAACGAAAATACAAACACTGCGACACATGAACAACGAAAATACAAACACTGCGATAGAACAATGAAAATACAAACACTGCGATACATGAACAATGAAAATACAAACACTGCGATCGAACAACGAAAATACAAACACTGCGACACATGAACAACGAAAATACAAACACTGCGATAGAACAATGAAAATACAAACACTGTGATACATGAACAACGAAAATACAAACACTGCGATACACGAACAACGAAAATACAAGCACTGCGATAGAACAATGAAAATACAAACACTGTGATACATGAACAACGAAAATACAAACACTGCGATAGAACAATGAAAATACAAACACTGCGATACATGAACAACGAAAATAGAAATACTGCGATACATGAACAACGAAAATACAAACACTGCGATACGTGAGCAACGAAAATACAAGCACTGCAATACATGAACAACGAAAATACAAACACTGCGTGGAAAACCTGTCCCTGCCCCTCTTTGACCTCCACAGTCCCACACACTCCTCTTCTGTCCCTGACCCCCACAGTCCAGCACACTCCTCATCTGTCCCTGACCCCCACAGTCCAGCACACTCCTCTTCTGTCCCTGCCCCTACAGTCCAGCACACTCCTCATCTGTCCCTGACCCCCACAGTCCAGCACACTCCTCTTCTGTCCCTGACCCCCACAGTCCAGCACACTCCTCTTCTGTCCCTGACCCCCACAGTCCAGAACACTCCTCTTCTGTCCCTGACCCCCACAGTCCAGCACACTCCTCTTCTTTCCCTGCCCCCACCGTCCAGCACACTCCTCTTCTTTCCCTGCCCCCACAGTCCAGCACACTCCTCTTCTGTCCCTGACCCCCACAGTCCAGCACACTCCTCTTCTGTCCCTGACCCTCCTCTAAGGAGCAGCAATCTGCCCCGTCTCCCTGCAGGGGTGTTGCAGCAGCACTCGCCTCCAGTCTTGCAGCGCAGAAGGGCCGGCCAGCACCGCACTCCTCTCCTCGGCGCTCCTGTTCGTGGTCCCAGCCTGGCTCCTCACTCACTTCCACACTGCACTCCTCTCTTGAGCTCCTGTTCATGGTCCCAGCCTGGCTCCTCACTCACTTCCACACTGCACTCCTCTCCGGCGCTCCTGTTCATGGTCCCAGCCTGGCTCCTCAACAACAGTATAGAGCTGCTTTGTTACAAAGCACTGGAATTGAAAATTCATTGATTGTGTGACTAGTAGCCATGAAAACTCGGTTTAATTCTTGAAATGTGTTAAATAATATCATTTGCATTTTACTGGTGTTATTTTTTGTTGCTGCTGCATGTAACACATGCTGTGCTTTAGTAGGACTGCAGGGCGGTGGGAGAGTGGATTGGGGACCCGAATACCAGCAGACACACTCCAAAGTGAACAAAGGACAGCCTTTACAAAGTGAAGAACCGCCTTTACAAAGTGAAGACAATGAAAAGTATGCAATGATGAATGGAGCAGTAAAACAGTATCAACGCTAATCTGGAATGGGATTTATACTGATCACATGACCGGGGCGTTAACTTTATACTGATCACATGATCCAGACTTTGACTTTATACTGATCACATGACCTGTGCTTTGGTATTTGGTTTTAAAGTGCCACTTCCACTCTGTTTTTAAAGTATGTTCTGAAATGCATTAGTAAGGCCTCACCTAGAATATTGTGTTCAGTTCTGGTCACCTCGTTACAAAAAGAATATTGCTGCTCTAGAAAGAGTGCAAAGAAGAGCAGCCAGAATTATCCCGGGTTTAAAAGGCATGTCGTATGCAGACAGGCTAAAAGAATTGAATCTATTCAGTCTTGAACAAAGAAGACTACTCGGTGATCTGATTCAAGCATTCAAAATCCTAAAAGGTATAGACAATGTCGACCCAGGGGACTTTTTTGACCTGAAAAAAGAAATAAGGACCATGGGTCACAAATGGAGATTAGATAAAGGGGCATTCAGAACAGAAAATATGAGGCACTTTTTTACACAGAGAATTGTGAGGGTATGGAACCAACTCCCCAGTAATGTTGTTGAAGCTGACACCCTGGGATCCTTCAGGAAGCTGCTTGATGAGATTCTGGGATCAATAAGCTACTAACAACCAAACGAGCAAGATGGGCCGAATGGCCTCCTCTCCTTTGTAAAATTTCTTATGTTCTTAAATAGCCAATAATACAGCACCCTAGATTTGCCAAGGAGCCACAGTAGTTGTTCTTCATTCAGCATTTATTCCAACATTCAATTTGTATTGACATTGCCTCATTTCTCACTAACTCAATTCCATCTTTGCAGTATTGCTTTGCTATATACCACTCATATTCTCTCATATGAAAGTAGACTGTTTTGTCTGGCCAGTTTGTTTATATTTTCAAAAATAAGTTTAATTGCCAGGGCACAGGAGTATAATTCTATACAGATAAAGGGTAAGGTAAGAATGTCATTTTCCTAAAAACAAACATATTGGACATCACTATCTTTAAACGCTATTTAGAACTGACCGCATCGGTGCCCGTACTTCCAAAGCGCGCTCCGCCTTCTCTGCTGCGTTTCACGGGCGCGCTCTGTGCAAGCATGTGCCGAGCGAATGCGCGTGCCTGAGTCAGGGCGCTGCGAACTTTTATAAAGCACAGCGAGGGGCGCATGGCTGCGTGCGCGTACCCGCGAAGCAACGAGAAGATGGCGGGCGCCGCCGGATCTGGTGAGCAATCCGCAAATCGGATATTAAATTAAAAATAAAAAAGGAACTTAAAAAAAACACCCGGCTTATTATGGGGTGCATTGTCTCATGTCGGGCGAGTTGTCGTCTGTTTATATTTCTAAAAATAAATGTTTAATGCTGTGTACTTAGCGTTGCAGTTACCGGTGTTGAACTGCTTAAGTAAATAGCTGAGAAATGGGGCACGATAAACCAACAGAATCGTGTAAATAGTAGCGTGTCCGGGCTCACTGCGTATCAAGTAATAACAAAAAGGGGGATTGGTTTTAAAAGAAAAAATACGCGACAGCTTAGCCAAACTTACGAGTTGAAAAATGTTTTTCAGACTGCTATGTCGTTCGAGCTGCATCAGCTCTTAACATTTTAACTTTAAATTGAGTGATTAACATATTGCTAAACCAAACACCTACATTACATAATTCTGTACTGCGCTGTATTATTAGAATGTGCCTTTTCATTCATTTGTCGTGTGCGTGTATCTGTATATATGTGTTATATATATATATATATATATATATATATATATATATATATATATATATATATATATATACACAATTGTGTGTGTGCATTACATACAGGTCCACATCCTGTTTAATTTTATAAAGAAATGTAATTGCGTTATTTCGATTCTCGACACGCTAGTTCATTTGTAGCTGTTAGAAAAACAGTCTTGGCTGACACTTCAATTGGTTTCTATTCCACATGCAGTTTTTTGTAGTGGCACATACCACCTCCTTAAGTGCCAGTGCAAACTGATAGGAATCCTCCAGCAATTGTACGCAGCAGCTTTGTCAATCCCTGTGAAGGCCAGGAAGTAAAACAGAAATTTAAAAAGGGGAAATATTTTTAGCCTTATTGATTAAATTAAACAGGAAGAACCATTATAGCTTATAGTTTCAGTCTGGACTTCTAAAAACAACCATCTTAGACATATGAAAACTAGATTGAGCAATAAACCTGTTTGTATAAGTCTGGGCCTTAATCATATTGCTGAAAACCTGCCAGACCTATCATTTAAACCCCGCCCATAAATGTGTTGTATATGCAACCAGCACCGTAACTTTATGATCTGAAGATGATCTGTGCTTCTTACTAAGCTGTTTCACAGCAGAAAGTATGCCGGTTAGAATGTGATTTCCACCTTCTCTCTGCTAAAGAGACACTTCTAAGGGTAATGTAATGATAGTTTGAAGTAAGCAAGGTTTGCCTTATTCTTGAAACAAAAATGCACGTTAAAAAGGTTATCTGCCTAAAAATATTAAAATACAAATGGCCAACCATTTAAAAAACATAAAAGTAGGGATGCACTGTAGTAATTGTCTCTTCTGATATAGGTAAAGGTGTGACATGTATCTGTATCAGATCTATAGGTTTTTTATAAAGGCACACAGCATACCCTTTATACATGCTGCCCTCTTACTGTAATGCGTTACAGACCCCCTGCAGTGTTACAGGACACACAGTACTGTGTCCCGTGAATCCATATCACAGCAATACATTTTTCAACATACTCCTGATTGTGAGTATTAGAGAAGCACTTATTTTAAATCTTTACTTGGGAATGTTTGCCAGGAGAAATCGTCAATGATGTATATTTTTTAAATGGTTCTCCTTTACAGCTGCATGAACAACTCTTATTAGTAAACCTCCAGGTTTGATATGTGGGATCAGTTCAGAGCAGATTTAACAGCGACCTTATTGTTCAAACTCTTTTGAAGAGGTGAATTTTAATAATAAACCAGAACAAGGCATGTTATGAGATCTAGGACTAGGTGCAGGGCTAGAGCCATTTCCAAGTCCTGATCGCATGATGCCAGTAAACTAGTCTTTTGATATGAGCGAAGTAGCTGAGCTGGAGGCATTAGTAGCCCCTGTGGTCTCGCTTGGCTAGGACCGCAGAGTGTGTGTATACAGTTGATCCTGTTCCTGCAGTAACCTGTGTGTGTGTGCGCAGGCGTGAAGGTTCCGCGGAATTTCCGACTGCTTGAAGAGCTTGAGGAGGGTCAGAAGGGTGTTGGGGACGGGACTGTGAGCTGGGGCCTGGAGGATGATGAAGACATGACCCTCACCCACTGGAGAGGCATGATCATCGGACCTCCCAGGGTGAGTACTGACCTGCTGCTGCACTGTCACAGGGACAGGGAGCTTGCTTTTACCTGCAGAATAGGAGGAGGAGGAAGAGGAGGAGGGGGGGCTGTGTATTTAAATAATGAGATAGCAGTCTGAGAGGGGTTAACAGCTATGGAGTAGAGGAGGCTAGGAATCTGATGCCATTGTGGCTCCAACAGTCTGCATAGTGAACTGAAATAGCAGGGCCAGAGCCAACATAGGCAGCAGTGTGGAGTAGTGGTTAGGGCTCTGGACTCTTGACCGGAGGGTCGTGGGTTCAATCCCAGGTGGGGGACACTGCTGCTGTACCCTTGAGCAAGGTACTTTACCCAGATTGCTCCCGTAAAAACCCAACTGTATAAATGGGTAATTGTATGTAAAAATAATGTGATATCTTGTAACAATTGTAAGTTGCCCTGGATAAGGGTGTCTGCTAAGAAGTAAATAATAATAATAATAATAATAATAATAATAATAATAATAATAGTAACATGGCCAACACAGGGATTGAGTTTCACTTTTAACCCTTTGAATGCGAGACACAGCTTTATTGACTTACTTGTTAATTCAGTAGGTAATGTTTGTAACATTTAAATGAATGTATTTGAGTGACTTTGCAATAGGCAGGCCTGTTCACCAGTATGGTATTGCATACTACTATGATAGTACAAGTACAGTGGAACATTTTACTGAAACTTTCAGTTGTGTGTTTGATTGCTGAATTGTACACTTTTCCTTTAATAAAATATCCATTTTGAAGGTAAGAGTATATATTTTTTACATATATGCCAGTGGGTTTGTACTCTATTTAATTGTGAAGATTAATAGAATATTGTTGTGGTACATTCCTCCTGATTGCACTAGGAGAGCTCTTATTCTGCAGAGCATGGCTCACATTACACTCCAGTTGTTCAAAAACAGAAATATCAAGTTGACCATATGTTCCCATAAAGCAGTGCTTTGACATGTTTCTTATCCCACGCATATATCTAGAGAAACACTGAACCAGTTCTTTAGCACAAATGATTGAGCGGATCATATTCTGGGGATACAAGGAGATGACATGTCTTCATGTACATTTTTACACTTACATTTGTACATATATCTTTAGCACTATCCCATTGTGAAACTTGGTAAGGACATTCTTAGCAAAAATGATTGAATATCAAAATCAAGGAATATATGGAAAAACATGTACAGACTCCAATATATTCCATTGTAGGATGTAAATGCCTTACCAGTTACCTGTAGATTTGTGTAGTGTCCTTCATGTACAAGCATCCAAAATAATCTGTATTGAATGTGATATAAACACAACTCTTATGGAGAAGATAAGACTAGCTTTTAGCCCTCCATGGTATATTTTATATTTAGACATTCATTCAACAGACCTGAGGATGACAGGTTTATTTTATACACAGTGAATTACTTCTGCTGTGAAACAGTCTGCAAAGCAATTTAGCTTGACTGATGGAAGCAGGGCAGCATTATTTTAGGTAGTGAGTGTGCTGCACCCCTGCTCATTGACTGTTAAAAAGCACATGGAGATGGATAAAACGGTCTCTGCACTTCACTGACTTGGAGCTAGTCCATTATAGGGCTGATTTGAAAACGCCGCTATTGAACTGAAAGGTTTTATTATAGCTGTGATTCTTTCACCTTACTTACCCTGGTGTCGTCCCACACTAGCTGCAGTCAGACCATGTGACTAAGGACATTGTGTTTAATTTCCTAAGCATTTAAACTTGAACATACTGGGAATCTTTGCAAGAATCATTCCCATGTTCTGTTATTTAAACTCCCAAGATGACTATGCATGAACCTGCATGTGTACAGCACCTGTGTTCATGAAAAAATACAAATGAATATTTGACATGCATATCTTTGACAATGGTTCTATGTTTAGGAGAAATGAAATGGTTAACACTTGGAAAATGTTCTTATTTAAGCTATGTACATCCCTCCATGCCATACTCCCTCTGTCTCTCTTGCTTACTACTTTTTTTCAGACAATCTATGAGAACAGGATTTACAGCCTTAAGGTGGAGTGTGGGCCCAAATACCCTGAGATGCCTCCCTGTGTCAGATTTGTTACGAAGATCAATTTGAATGGCGTGCACAACTCAAATGGGGTGGTGAGTAACACAGCCAGCAGTGTGTAGAGCTGCGGACAGACCTAGAGGGCTGCGTGGGGCTCGCAGTTACAACCAAAAAATGTTGTATAAAACAAAAACCAAAAAAATAGGAATGTACACTTTGGTTTTTGTTTCTCATCCCATATCTAGTCAGGATCGACAAGCTTTCATTTTATGTACAGTTTTGGAAGATGTAAAAATGTCTCCAGGTAACTGCATTCTAAATAAATGTGTAATAATAATAATCCAATAATTATACATTTATTTATACCTCCTTCAGACAATGCCTCTTAATGTCAACAGCAGCCATATTTATCACTAATCACAACAAGCACTGTAACGTGGACAACAATAGGCTACATTCACAACAAACATATAGACAATTTGAAAAAAACAAGGTTCACCAATAACAGAAGAATTTAAACAAACATTTTTAAAATAGCAAGAAAATAAAAATACAAGAAAAACACTTACTCACAAAAACCTCACAAAGTTATACTTGCGTTCAGTGGGAGAAACGAGAGAAAAAGACCGGGACAGACACCTTTCGAATTTCAACTTGTCGTAAAATGGGGATGATTGAACCAAGTTCTCTCCGAAGCATTCTCAGCAGTGTCGCGCGGACAGAACTATGAACACACCATTTTCTACAGTAGCACGTCGCAGTTTACGCAAACAAAATGAAACTATCATGGCCAATCAAGACAGAAGGTAGGAAACATAGAATATATACAATAAAAATATGGGTCAGAATGTATTACCACACAAAAATATGTCTCTTGTTAGTTTTGAGGTGGTAATGCACTCCTGGCTATTACATCCACAGGGTGATTAGAAAGTGAGTTTACCACATGAACGCATGGTGCATGGATTGTCATGCACCTGTGTCTCACGATTACCATACATATACACTTCCCCTCATGTTCCCCACCCCTCACCCAACAAACTGACGCACATCAAACATGTGGATGCCACCCTGGACATTGAACATGGTAGTGGAATTCATAGAGGCACAGTGTGAGGTTGGTGCCACTATTATGCATCTGTCTCCTACTAGACCTGCATAAGCAGTGGCCAGATATACACGACCCCCCAACACACTGGCATGGCAGCAGACCTCATACACCTAGTGGAGCATGATGATGGATGTCTCCTGTGTTATCTGCAGAGAGTTGTATGTTCTCTTAACTGATGATGGATGTCTGTGGTTGCTTGTGTTGCCTTGCCACTTCCACTGGTGTAAGGGGGTGGGAGGAAATGCAGTGCTAGGGTTCAAAACCCTAACATCGCATTTCCCAACTTTTGTTGTTTTAATGTCAACCCTAACTGATGCATTAACAATGTTTTTGACCAAGAATTTCTGTGAAGAAGACAGTAATCAAGTAACAGTATATCAAAACATTTTAATAAATCAATTATGTAACAAGATGAATCAGTTTGATTAATAATTCAATTTAGTTAATATTGAAACATCAATAGGCACTGAAAAATGAAAAAGGGATGTCTCAAATTTCTGAATTATCGACGTGACTTAAAGTTGTGCAAGACTTTCCAGAGACTTCATGTGGGTTTCAACAATCGAAAACCATTCCAGGTATCGTCTTCAAGGTGATTTTAATCAGGGCCCAACAATACAGTGCTGACATTCAACATGAACTCACGGGCTGGGCGCTTGCTGTGTGAGCACCGACAACAAGCTACTCGCTTTCGTGCTGAAGAGGGACTGCGTTGCAACTAAACATTCCCTCCATTAAATGCTCTCTCACAAACTCTTGTGTTGATTCCATTTCAGTACTTTCAAAAGTTCCTACTAGTTTCTATTTAAACTTTAAAATATTATATTTAGTTTAACTTTCAGTGTCATTTCAAGTTTCTAATTATTCTTCTACCCCTTACTTAAACATTTAAATATCCCCTATAAGGGGGGCTCCCGAGTGGCGCATCCAGTAAATGCGCTCCACGTGGAGTGCAGGATGCGCTTTATAGTCTGGACATCGCGAGTTCGAGTCCAGGCTATTCCACAGCCGCCCGTGGACGGCGCCCAGGGCGGCGCACAATTGGCCGGCGTCTTCCGGGGGGAGGGAGGGTTAGGTTGGCCAGGGTGTCCTCAGCTCACCGCGCACCAGCGACCCCTGTAGTCTGGCCGGGCGCCTGCGGGCTTGCCTGTAAGCTGCCCGAGAGCTGCGTTGTCCTCCGACGCTGTAGCTCTTGGGTGGCTGCATGGTGAGTCCGCAGTGTGAAAAGCGGTCCGCTGACGGCACACGCAGGAGGACAGCGTGTGTTCATCTTCGCCCTCCCGAGTCAGCGCAGGGGTGGTAGCGGTGAACTGAGCATAACAATATATATATATATATATATATATATATATATAAATACAGTGCCTTGCAAAAGTATTCAGACCCCTGACCAATTCTCTCATATTACTGAATTACAAATGGTACATTGAAATTTCGTTCTGTTTAATATTTTAAAACACTGAAACTCAAAATCAATTATTGTAAGGTGACATTGGTTTTATGTTGGGAAATATTTTTAAGAAAAATAAAAAAACTGAAATATCTTGCTTGCATAAGTATTCAACCCCCACACATTAATATTTGGTAGAGCCACCTTTCGCTGCAATAACAGGTTTAAGTCTTTTGGGGTAAGTATGTACCAGCTTTGCACACAGTGTCAGAGTGATTTTGGCCCATTCTTCTTGGCAGATTTGCTCCAGGTTGTTCAGGTTGGTTGGACGACGCTTGTGGACTGCAATTTTCAAATAGTGCAACAGATTCTCAATGGGATTGAGATCAGGACTTTGACTGGGCCACTGTAGGACATTCACCTTTTTGTTCTTGAGCCACTCCAATGTTGCTTTGGCCTTGTGCTTGGGATCATTGTCCTGCTGAAAGGTGAATTTCCTCCCAAGCTTCAGTTTTTTAGCGGACTGAAGCAGGTTCTTTTGCAGTATTTCCCTGTATTTTGCTCCATCCATTCTTCCTTCAGTTTTAACAAGATGCCCAGCCCCTGCTGATGAGAAGCATCCACACAGCATGATGCTGCCACCACCATACTTAACTGTAGGGATGGTGTGTCTTGAGGCATGGGCAGTGTTAGGTTTGCTCCACACATAGCGCTTTGAGTTTTGGCCAAAAAACTCTATCTTGGTCTCATCTGACCACAAAACCTTTTCCCACATCGCGGCTGGGTCACTCTCATGCTTTCTGGCAAACTCCAGACGTGCTTTCAGATGGTACTTTTTGAGTACCGGCTTCTTTCTTGCCACCCTCCCATACAGGCCAGTGTTATGCAGAGCTCTTGATATGGTTGACTGGTGCACCATTACTCTACTCTCAGCCACTGAACTCTGTAGCTCCTTCAGGGACGGCCTTTTCTTGGCAATGCCTGGGTGGTGTGATGCAGCTTGCACTTCCTGATTATTGATCCAACTGTGCTCGCTGGGATATCCAAACACTTGGATATTATTTTGTACCCTTTCCCTAATCTATGCATTTGTATTACTTTATCTCTAACTTCTGTAGAATGCTCTTTGGTCTTCATTTTCCTTCAGATTCACAGCCTGACCAATGATCCTTCAACAGTGGGGTTTTTATCCAGAAAATGTGACAGCAACTTTAACCCTTTGCGGTCCATTTATTAATTCTGCGTCAGGCTCGCCAGGTCTAATTAATTTTTACACGCGCATTTAATTTTAGACGCGCTGTTTAAAAGTATTTTTTTTCACAGTCAAACGGGTTTAAATGGCCCTGCAGATCAACAAAGCACTCACTAGGCATCTCCAGCCCCGCCCCACCCTTTCGTTTGCTATCGCTTTCACATATGCTACCAAATAAAAATAATAATAATAATAGTCGTACATACCGATCAATCGTCTCCTGATGACTCGTTTTATCACCAAACTCCTCAATAATGCAATCTAAGTCATTATTTTATTGCTATAACATCTCAAAAAGCTCTGCAAATGTCCGTGATAGCCTCTGTGCGCTGATACTGTACTCCCAGCTTGTTTCCATACGACCGCCCCATCTGAAGAAGGGGGCTACTATGACTATTAATGAGATCGCCTTTTTTTTTTTTTTTTTTTCGGCTTGTCTCGGCTCCTTTCGCTCCCACTCGCCATTGAATGGTTTTCTCGGCTTTTTCCGTTGAAAAACCGACTTTTTTGCGTTTTTTGCGTTTTTAAAATGATGTCGGACAGGGTCCGACAAAGGACCTGGTGGGAATAATTGCAATGTCGGACCCAGTCCGACAATGGACCGCAAAGGGTTAATGGTTCACAGGTGGAGGCCAATGATAAGGTTGAATACCTATGCAAGCAAGATATTTCAGTTTTTTATTTTTCTTAAAAATATTTCCAAACATAAACCAATGTCACCTTACAATAATTGATTTTGAGTTTCAGTGTTTTAAAATAAAATATCAAACAGAACGAAATTTCAATGTACCATTTGTAATTCAGTAATATGAGAGAATTGGTCAGGGGTCTGAATACTTTTGCAAGGCACTGTATATATATATATATACAGTACTGTGCAAAAGTTTTAGGCAGGTGTGAAAAAATGCTGTAAAGTAAGAATGCTTTCAAAAATAGACATGTTAATAGATTATATTTATCAATTAACTAAATGCAAAGTGAGTGAACAGAAGAAAAATCTAAATCAAATCCATATTTGGTGTGACCACCCTTTGCCTTCAAAGCAGCATCAAGCATCAATTCTTCTAGATACACTTGCACAGAGTTTTTGAAGGAACTCGGCAGGTAGGTTGGCCCAAACATCTTGGAGAACTAACCACAGTTCTTCTGTGGATTTAGGCAGCCTCAGTTGCTTCTCTCTCTTCATGTAATCCCAGACAGACTCGATGATGTTGAGATCAGGGCTCTGTGGGGGCCATACCATCACTTCCAGGACTCCTTGTTCTTCTTTACGCTGAAGATAGTTCTTAATGACTTTCGCTGTATGTTTGGGGTCGTTGTCATGCTGCAGAATAAATTTGGGGCCAATCAGATGCCTCCCTGATGGTATTGCATGATGGATAAGTATCTGCCTGTACTTCTCAGCATTGAGGAGACCATTAATTCTGACCCAATCCCCAACTCCATTTGCAGAAATGCAGCCCCAAACTTGCAAGGAACCTCCACCATGCTTCACTGTTGCCTGCAGACACTCATTCGTGTACGCTCTCCAGCCCTTCGCGAACAAACTGCCTTCTGCTACAGCCAAATATTTCAAATTTTGACTCATCAGTCCAGAGCACCTGCTGCCATTTTTCTGCACCCCAGTTCCTGTGTTTTCGTGCATAGTTGAGTCGCTTGGCCTTGTTTCCACGTCGGAGGTATGGCTTTTTGGCCGCAAGTATTCCATGAAGGCCACTTCTGACCAGACTTCTCCGGACAGTAGGTGGGTGTACCAGGGTCCCACTGTTTTCTGCCAGTTCTGAGCTGACGGCACTGCTGGACATCTTCCGATTGCGAAGGGAAGTAAGCATGATGTGTCTTTCATCTGCTGTAGTAAGTTTCCTTGGCCGACCACTGCGTCTACGGTCCTCAACGTTGCCTGTTTCTTTGTGCTTCTTCAAAAGAGCTTGGACAGCACATCTGGAAACCCCTGTCTGCCTTGAAATTTCTGCCTGGGAGAGACCTTGCTGATGCAGTATAACTACCTTGTGTCTTGTTGCTGTGCTCAGTCTTGCCATGGTGTATGACTTTTGACAGTAAACTGTCTTCAGCAACCTCACCTTATTAGCTGAGTTTGGCTGTTCCTCACCCAGTTTTATTCCTCCTACACAGCTGTTTCTGTTTCAGTTAATGATTGTGTTTCAACCTACATATTGAATTGATGATCATTAGCACCTGTTTGGTATAATTGTTTAATTATACACCTCACTATATGCCTACAAAATCCCTGACTTTGTGCAAGTGTACCTAGAAGAATTGATGCTGTTTTGAAGGCAAAGGGTGGTCACACCAAATATGGATTTGATTTAGATTTTTCTTCTGTTCACTCACTTTGCATTTAGTTAATTGAGAAATATAATCTATTAACATGTCTATTTTTGAAAGCATTCTTACTTTACAGCATTTTTTCACACCTGCCTAAAACTTTTGCACAGTACTGTATATACATATATATATATATATATATATATATATATATATATATATATACACCCTATAAATGTTCCAGTTGTTTGTCCACTTCATGACTGCTTGTTTTATTACAGTGTAAGGGGCAGTGTTGCGTGACACACTGACGTTGCACATCCTGCCCTGTGTCGGTGAGATGAGATGACGTTAAAAGCACTAAAACCACGACTGCAAACGAGCCCGGCTCTTTTGCATTGTGGTGTCCCCTACGTTCACACGGGGACATCGAATGCCCAATATATTTTTATGCTGCACTGTATTTTTCGATATGTGTAGATAATGGAGAATAACAATGACGTTTGGAGATTTTTTATTATGTCTCTGTCATTTGTGTTTAAGGTTTTATTTCAACATTGTATCAGTGTGCGACATAAGTAGGCAGTAAAAGTGATACAACAGAGACAGTTCAACAGGCAACGAGCTTTTCAATATAGGAGAAAAAAGATGCTCAGTCAATACCTTACAACAACGTTTCCCCTGCACAGTGAAATGTCAAGGTTTGCAAACTACCTGCAACCACATCTTTAACAAAGCGTTCTTCAGATGTATTCTCCCCTAACTAGAACATGTAATCAAAAATAGATGGGAAACTAGTGTTTCTGCTAGTTCTCTATCAAGAAATTGTCCGGTTTTGTTATGTTACATTGTCTGAGGATTTTTCTTCTTTGCAATGCTTTTGTATAATAGCAACACACAGCAATACAATGTAGCAATTATGCAAAAATACCATAATTGAAAATTACAGCTTTGTATGTAACTGTGACCCAACCAGACTTGAACAAACAGCATACATGCATCCATTTTACAATCTGCTTGGTCTGCTTTAAAATCTGTATGCTTAAAAACCCAATTCAAAATAATAATACAAAATGTGAAATGAAGGACTGGGTCTACTATTAGCATCAAACTTGTTACAAAATGACTCTGTAGAATAGATCTGATTTCAGAGCTAGCAGAAACTTCACAGTGTAGGAATACTATAGTGTTTAGATAAATATGATCATACATGCCGTGTGAGCCCTGGGCTGGTGTGATTACAAACGATCCGGCCCCAGACAGGTTAGCATTCACACAGGGCAACAACATTGGATCTGCACCAGGGTCGACTGCCCCAACGAGCCGAGAGCACCTGTTACAACAGCACTTACTTCATACTGCACTGTAACCCTCGTACTTTGTGTTAATGATTATTATTAACAGGCATTTAATCTGCAGCAGATTCCACCATCCTAATACTGGAGTTTATGAGACATATCGAAGCATTGACTGTATAAGTGCCCACACAAAGTGGAGTGTAGCCCCGCCCCCTCTGCTCCCTCACGGGGGAGAGCCTGGCGCTGCCACTGTTAATAGCTTCACATCAGTTACAAAATGTATTAATCTTAGGCAGCAATTGGATTTTTAAGTTAATGTTATCAAGTACAAAAGTACGAAATGTTTCTATACATGTCAAAACCCAGCCCACAGTACAAATGCATTCTTTACAACTCATAAGAGAAAACATCCTTCTATAAACTTTAACAAAGTAATATCCCAAAAGCATGTCTTTTTTTTTTAATACTGAATTTTGACCATCCGTTAGTAATATTTAGTCTCGATGGAATTTTGTGAAGCAGGAAGTCTCCGACACTTTCAGCTTGTTCGATGTGGAACATAAACAGATTTTAGCCTTTTGGCTGACAGCAATTTGGGGATGCTGTTTGTGCATTGACAAAAAGTTCCAAGCAGTAGTTACATCATATGTAGGGGTCTACCTAAATCGCGATTTCGCGGAAATCGTGAAATTGAGGGGTCACCGCGAAATTCACCTCTTGGGGGCCAATGCATACAGACAAGTACAGAGAGGGAAAAAAAAAAACTTGTTTAAATCAACTACTGCACAATGCAAGCGACGCAAACTACATATCTTCCTTGTTTAGATAGCCCTTTTTGATTCCTTCGCAGTCCTGTGTGCATTGCACTTAAGCAAAAAACAAACAAACAAAAAATGTCCACAAATAACATTTACAAAGTTCTCCAAAGCGCTTAACATTCTTGTTTACTATTCAAATGACAAAGTTTTAATCAGCCTCTCAGTGCGTCTGTACTGCTTTTCTGTGACCTGTACTGTGCAGTAGGGGGTGGGACAAAGTTGGTGCTGCATTGTTTTGATTTAGGTTGCTAAAATCTAGTTTTCAGTATTGGAGGTAAAATAGTGGAAATGGACGACAAAAAAAGCAAAGTATATTTCGGCTGATAATCGTTTCAAGATATTTCCGAAAGAAACTGTACATGCAGACTGAGGTAGGCCTAATTGTTTTGTATATCTTAATGTGTCTTTGGAGAAAATACGATCGATCGCAATTTAGCTTCAGAATCACACATTAAACAAAAGGCTACTACAGAGGCTGCTGAACAGAATTAAACAGCTTTCAGAAACCAAACTGGAAAGTCAGCCCAGACTAAAAGTATTCCTGTCTGCAAGTTAAATCAGTACTAAAACGATCCAGCACAGCCACCTCGCTTCAACCTGCTGCTTACTTTTTCGCAGTTGGAATTTTAGACCTGAATAGCCACGTTCTCTATGGGACAAATAATATGACAACGAACGTGCTGCATACATTGCCTTTATTAAAGTATGCCAGATGCCCTTGTGAGTTTTTGGGCTGTTTCTAATCGATTTCCACATCTTTTAACTTGGCAAAGCTTCCAACCAATTCAGTTGATGCAGAATGTGCAGTCTCAATAGTATGGGCAGGTCAACTGCTGGGGGATGCTGCATGCTTGCCTTTAACAAATGACAGCACTCTGTTTTAGTAAGGAAGCAAGTACCACTATTTTTAGGCTTTATAGTGTTCAGAAATACTGTCTACTTAGGTTTATTTAATGTTTAAACAGGTCTGCGAAATGTCAGTGAAATCCTAATTTTATTCCGAAACATACCCGTGAAAAATATGTAAATTTACCGCGATTTAAGTAGACCCCTAATCATATGTAATAAACTATAACATTAATATTATGGGTCAGATATATAAACACATCTCACTGTACAGTATGGACCATCGTAAATCGAGGCTGTGTTTATTGTATTTTGCCAGTATTGCATGTACAGTTGTAATGTATCTCTTAGAATACAGTGAATTAATCAGCTGTACAGCTATGGCCCAAAGTTGTGCATTTCCCTATATAATTAAATCATTTTTCTTCACGGAGTCGAATGAAGCCTGTGTAATAATGCTACATTAACATACCACATTACATACCGCTTTGTAATTTTCCATACTTAATGAAAAACTGTGACAAATATAAATGTGACATTTCGAAATCCAACATGGCTTAAATACAACTGCACAACTATTGTGGCTTCCGGTAGACCGTTGCGATAGGGTTAGACGATAATGACATTTTCAGCTATCAATTGTCGTCTGTAAATTATTATGAAAATTGTGATTAGCAGCGGAATAAATAAAATTTAAAATTATTTTTATCAAATTTATACTTGAGCAGCATGACAACCGGCAGTCTAAGTCACTGAGTTTAGAAGAAAAAAAAACTAGACAGTGTATGCCCAGAACAAACGTGAGTATAAAAATACACCTATTGTAATTTGTATATTAATAAATGATGTAGTTTTCCTATAAAATAATACATATATTTCTTATTTAAACATTTATGTTAATTTGAGAATGTTTACTTTCATAAAAAAGTGCCACCAAATGTATTAATATAACGAAAAAAATTGCTAACGTTACCTGGAAGCATTTGTTTTCGTTACTTGTGTGGTGAATCTTCCATTTAAGAGAATGGAACTAGGTTTGTGTGTGTGTGTGTGTGTGTGCGTGTCTCTGTATATAGAGTTGTATATACTATTAGGAACGTACTGAGTTTTGCACATGGCTGCTTGTATGCAGACAGTTTAATAAAATAAACTGCCTATCCTTCCATTAAAAGTTAACTCTTCTGTTTATGCAACTACCCTTTTGTACAATAGCAACGCCATGGGAACAGATATATATACACGAGGGTGTGGAGCGCCTGCTTATTTTTGCCCATGCGGTGCGTAGGCTTCAGTATAGAACTCATGTCTTTACTGTAGTTTAGAGTAAAGAAGCAACACGTTATTCAGGCTATATTAAGTGTTTTTTGTTTTCGTTTTGCAATTACATTCAATTTACGTTAAGAAAAAAAGCATCCTTTGTCAAAATGTTTAATAGTCAAAACTTTCACTTTTCTGCCGTAATTTTACAGTGAGCTAGCGTTTTTAGTTTTATTTAGATTTTTTTTATGTCAAAAAACCAGTCTTGCTTTGCCAGTGTACAACTTATTATTAAAATGAAACCATGATGTAAGTTAAAAGCCTAAGCCTAAGTGTTATCATTCTGTAGTTTCTTTGATTACATGATGTTAAATAAAACATCAAAATTATGTTGTGGCCATAGATATACCATCTCTCGGCAAAAAAATATGTAAAAACGTAGGCCTAATAGTTGATAGTTTTCAAGTGAGGACGTTTACTATAAGTTTACTATAACCATTAAAATATTTAATATACAGTGCCTTGCGAAAGTATTCGGCCCCCTTGAACTTTGCGACCTTTTGCCACATTTCAGGCTTCAAACATAAAGATATGAAACTGTAATTTTTTGTGAAGAATCAACAACAAGTGGGACACAATCATGAAGTGGAACGAAATTTATTGGATATTTCAAACTTTTTAACAAATAAAAACTGAAAAATTGGGCGTGCAAAATTATTCAGCCCCTTTACTTTCAGTGCAGCAAACTCTCTCCAGAAGTTCAGTGAGGATCTCTGAATGATCCAATGTTGACCTAAATGACTAATGATGATAAATAGAATCCACCTGTGTGTAATCAAGTCTCCGTGATAAATGCACCTGCACTGTGATAGTCTCAGAGGTCTGTTTAAAGCGCAGAGAGCATCATGAAGAACAAGGAACACACCAGGCAGGTCCGAGATACTGTTGTGGAGAAGTTTAAAGCCGATTTGGATACAAAAAGATTTCCCAAGCTTTAAACATCCCAAGGAGCACTGTGCAAGCGATAATATTGAAATGGAAGGAGTATCAGACCACTGCAAATCTACCAAGACCTGGCCGTCCCTCTAAACTTTCAGCTCATACAAGGAGAAGACTGATCAGAGATGCAGCCAAGAGGCCCATGATCACTCTGGATGAACTGCAGAGATCTACAGCTGAGGTGGGAGACTCTGTCCATAGGACAACAATCAGTCGTATACTGCACAAATCTGGCCTTTATGGAAGAGTGGCAAGAAGAAAGCCATTTCTTAAAGATATCCATAAAAGTGTCGCTTACAGTTTGCCACAAGCCACCTGGGAGACACACCAAACATGTGGAAGAAGGTGCTCTGGTCAGATGAAACCAAAATCGAACTTTTGGCAACAATGCAAAACGTTATGTTTGGCGTAAAAGCAACACAGCTCATCACCCTGAACACACCATCCCCACTGTCAAACATGGTGGTGGCAGCATCATGGTTTGGGCCTGCTTTTCTTCAGCAGGGACAGGGAAGATGGTTAAAATTGATAGGAAGATGGATGGAGCCAAATACAGGACCATTCTGGAAGAAAACCTGATGGAGTCTGCAAAAGACCTGAGACTGGGACGGAGATTTGTCTTCCAACAAGACAATGATCCAAAACATAAAGCAAAATCTACAATGGAATGGTTCACAAATAAACATATCCAGGTGTTAGAATGGCCAAGTCAAAGTCCAGACCTGAATCCAATCGAGAATCTGTGGAAAGAACTGAAAACTGCTGTTCACAAATGCTCTCCATCCAACCTCACTGAGCTCGAGCTGTTTTGCAAGGAGGAATGGGCAAAAATTTCAGTCTCTCGATGTGCAAAACTGATAGAGACATACCCCAAGCGACTTACAGCTGTAATCGCAGCAAAAGGTGGCGCTACAAAGTATTAACTTAAGGGGGCTGAATAATTTTGCACACCCAATTTTTCAGTTTTTTATTTGTTAAAAAAGTTTGAAATATCCAATAAATTTCGTTCCACTTCATGATTGTGTCCCACTTGTTGTTGATTCTTCACAAAAAATTACAGTTTCATATCTTTATGTTTGAAGCCTGAAATGTGGCAAAAGGTCGCAAAGTTCAAGGGGCGAATACTTTCAAGAAGGCACTGTATAAAATGTAATACACTGTAGCATTTTAGATTTTCGCACTCATGAACAAAAACTAATAAATTGTGTTATTATAAAAGTATAATATGAAAAGAAAAAGTTTTCGGCAGTTTTCGATGCACTGATCTTTGGCGTGCGAGGTGACCGCGCCAACCTCTACACTACAGATTGAAGCTTCATGCCCAACCCGTATTATTAGCCATGGACCTGGCGGCTGTTAATGGTTGTTATTTCGGTTTTCACTGGAAACAAACCAGTATCCCATATTCCGGTAGAGCGAGAGGAGAGGAACAGAATGATGGGTCTCTTGTATTTCTAATTCGAACAGAGGCTGAGATATCAGCAATTCAAATGTAAGGGAGGTACCTCGCACTGCTGCCCCGGGAAGTGCTCTCTGTCTCGGGCAAACCTCTCCCGAGGACTCGGCGTTGGCTGATCTTTTTTTGCCAGAGTACATCTTTTTTTGTGAGAACAAAAGAACCTCACGAATGAACACCCCCCTCACGACAAAAGAAATGACATTCTAAAGGGCTATTCACACTACAGCGTTTATTCGATGCGTTTTCTAGGTTAGAAAATGGAACCTATGGAATTGAATACTACCTTTCACACTTGAGCGTGATTGCTGTGAGAAAAAATGCGAAATTCGCTGCAGAAAAAAAATCGAAACAGATTCTATTTTTGGATGAAAAAACGCCATGATCACCATCTATCAGACTAATGCAATGTTAACAGCAGCAGTTAACTCTTAAGTGGTGATTGCTGATAAAGTGCCCCAGTCTCTGCAGAAGCACATTGGATTGCATTGATCTTCAAGAGGGTGTCCTTGTCCTGTAATAGTTACTTTCTTGTTACAATAAGAGTGGGATAAATACACAAACTACAAAACAATAGGGAAGCCTATTGTAAAGATGCATCCGTCGTGTGCCAGCATCTGCCACCACGCAAATGCAGTTATAATTGCTTAAAACTTTTTTTTTATTCTCGATAATTAAAAGGCAATGACAACGTATGTCTATAATTAACTAAAAAACACATTTAAAAAAGAAAAAAAAAAAAACACACTCGGGCAATTCATTGCACACAGCGTCCTTGATGACTTGCTGTACTCCTGTAGGAAATGCATCTTTACCTCAAGAATAACTGGGCATGGAACGTGCACATTTTAAACTGCACTGACATACAGTACTAGACAGTTCAAGCCTCTCTGTTATATTTTATATTCTGTTACCAAACAACTGCTATTAAACTTACCCAATCCCAACAGAAACAATGGATAGCTGTTCTTCTCTAATTTAAAGGTGTGGACACACACAGTGTAACCAATACACATGACTTAATTTCTTACAAACTATGGATTTCTGGTTGCTTCTTCATTTTTCTAACCTTGCTATTTTTAAAAGATTCAATGCTCGTCCATTTTTTCAGTAGGAATGATTGTGTTTCTGTAAGCACTTCCATTCCTAGAAGAAAGAGTGGCTTGAGCAGAGCAAGAACAACTATGTGAATGTGCTGACGTTTTAAAAGCGTGTGCTCTCTGGAGTCTTATTGGCTGACTCCCAGCATCAATGTGTTTGTCTGAGGCCCAATATCATCTGTGTGAATGGAAATGGAAAAGCAGGGCCAGGGACATTGTTATACCTGTTGTGTGTATGTATTTTTTTTTTTTTAATGTGCGCCTTTTTTTAAATCGGCTGCACATGTGCAAAACTTAGCAACAAGAGCCCAACTGCAGCTTCATAAGCATTACTGCATTAAAGAATATCTTCAAAACACTATCATTACTCTTAATATATAGTAAAACCTGATATTGATGTGATGCAGCTATCTGAAATGTTTGTATCAAATGGAAATGACATCACATTACGTTTACCTATACTGTTAAATTATTCCCATGTAACTATAATGTACAGTAGACATTGGTATTGATTCAAAACAGCCATCTGCAATGTCTTTGAATCAGGTGAAAATGATGTCACAATAAAACTAGCTAGTCTAAGGATATTCTATGAATGCATGTATTATAAAAGACATAGCGAGTGTAGGGTGCTGTGAGATAAAAGTTGATTTTCAAAGCGGCCAGTAAGCCTGCTTGTGGTTAGCCACTAGTGGATATCAGCTTGTATCATAGAGCACCCTATGTGATATTCTGTGTAGATTATTCTAACCCACAAGGATGGTCATGATGTTCTGCATAAAAGAGGGAGATTATCTATCAGGGATAGGTAGATGTTTAGTAAACGGAAGCTCTAAAAGGACTTCATGTCATTGAATGTCAACTGTGTTTTTTAGGGTAGGATTAAGTACAAATGCCCCAGCCGAATTCTGCATGTATTCATCTGTCCCAATACTTGTTGTATAAGGTACATTTTGATTACTGTCCATCAGGGATACCACAATTACACTTACATATACAGTATCTAGACAGCCACTTGCTTATAGAGAATATCAGAATTGGGATATGAGGAGATGTCTGCCAGCCTGTCTTTACTATTTATAGCACCATATATAGCTATAGAAGAGTTGATGTAATAATGATTGTAAAAAAACTATGTTGCATCTTGAATGTGCTTGCAGTGTTTGAATGCTGCGCAGATACAGAGAGCCACGGTGTGGGTGGAAGTCACTAACACGCTTGTCTTCTCAGGTGGACACTCGAGCAGTGTCGGCCCTGGCCAAGTGGCAGAACTCCTTCAGCATCAGGGTGGTTCTGCACGAGTTACGACGGCTCATGATGTGTAAGGAAAACATGAAACTCCCCCAGCCCCCTGAAGGACAGAGCTACAGCAACTGATCCCAGACCTCCTCCTCTACCTTCCCTTTACCGTTCTGTTCATCCTTCCTTCCACCCATCCACTGGCAAATAGCAGCCCTTTCCCAGCCTTCTGTGAGGCTTCGACTGCCCTTCCTCCCTGAAGACACCCCACTGGACAGAGAGAGAGAGGGATCTGAGGCTCTGCAGTATAGACCACACCATTACTGTACATGCTACTAATCTTTTTTTTTTTTTTTTTTTTAATTATTATTATTATTATTTGTTATGAATACAAGTTGTATAATAACATAAATCTTGTTGTTATTGAGTGTAAACGGTGTGTGAACTCCATTTCTATTGTCCTCTGGGAACGGGGGGTGGGGTGGGACACATTCTGGTGTTTCTGGCTTTTTGCTGAATCAGTTTTTCATGAGGAAGCAGCAAAGTTGTACAGAATCTATTTGAGATGATGTAACTAGTTGTGTGACTACAAACTGGAGGCATTGTCACTCAATCCGAAGAATTGTGTTTGATAATGAGAAAAGCCTTGCAAGTGCTTCATTTAGTGCCTCTTCTTTCTGAAACACAAACTGCAATGCTTTTTAAATGACAGGAGGTTTTGGTATGTGAAAACAAACCATTTAAAGAGTGTTAGCCGAGGATTTCAACCCATTCCTTCTTTGAATTAGCTTCAGCAGCAGCATCGGCGGCCTCCCGTTCTTCTGTTAAAGATCATTTGGTTCTGCCGAGGATTTCAACCCATTCCTCTCCTGAATTACCTTTAGCAGCAGCATCAGCAGCCTCTCTTTCTTCTGTTAAAGATATTTTGGTTATTTGCTTGTATTTTACATTTGAATTTGAACATGCAGCTGTTTCATAGACAATGCTATAGAAGTGTCCTGGCTTGAAATCACTTTTTTCTGTAGCTTAGTTTCAGTCTAGTGGACTAACTACATTCAGATCTACTGCACATTTGGAAAATCAAACAAGCAAAAAACAAAAATCCTAAATCCATTTTTACAACCCGGTTTTCAGTTCTTGTCAAGCAGCATATTGTTTCAGTTGCATAGATGTCCAGCTGCAACATTGAAATGTGTTTGGTTGTATCAAATGGAAATGAAATCATATTAAGATTACCTATACTGTTAAGTTATATTGGAGCCTGGTATTGATTTGAAACAGCCATTTGAAATGTCTTTGAATCAGGTGAAAATGATGTCACAATAAAAACGTCCAGCTACAACGCCCTTGGAGTGTATACAGTGCACTCAGATCTGTCCACTAAAGGTGATAGGAACTTGTAGTGTATGCAAATTTCATACAAACTAAAAGCATTTTTAGACAACTTTATAATAGCTCCAAGTTCATCTACTAAATCACTTCTCAACCTAATCAAAAAAAAAAAATGCTATATTAAAGTTTTAGAACTAAGGGTTTAGTATCTTCACAGTGTTAATATAACATGTTTATAGGACAAAAAACAAACAAAAAAAACTACACACTTGAAATGACAGATGGGGATTATGAAATTGTGTTCTGTCTGATGTATTCAGTATCACCTTTCACTGTCCTTTAGAAAAATGTTTTTTTCCTTGTATATTTATAATCTCGTTACATTACTTTCTTGTCATTCATTAAACCATTATTATTGCAATATATTAGGTAGTGTATTTTATGGTTACATATAGGTTACCATTTTTGTATGTGCAACCCAAGCCTGCTTTCTCACTATAAAAGTTTGCAAATATAACAAAACCATTGAGCACTGATCTACTTTGCCAAAGTTGCTGACCCACAAGCTATTTGCAGACACCTCCACATGTAAGCTGATATATTTGTTCCACAGTATCGTCTCAAGCTTGGTCTACACTGAACTGATTCGACCCAACTTTTTTGGTGAAATTTGTTGGGAGCAGAAGTCTGGTAACTTTATGCCTCCACACAACCAAAATATTGCCCACCCTGTGTTAGTTTTCTGTTTTTTTTCTTTCTTTCAAGAACACAAGAAAGTCACAAATGAGAGGAGGCAATTCGGCTCATCTAAGAACCTCCATTTCCTAATATCTGATTGATCTCAAAACTTTGTCAAGTTGGGTCTTAAAGGATCCCAATGATTCAGCATCAACAACATGGTAACCCATTCCATCCCCTCATCACTCTGAAAAAGTGTCTCCTACTCTACTTATTTTCCGACTGTCACCTTTGGTCCTGGTTTCTGCAATTAAAGTATTGATTAGAGTTAACTTTGTCAACTCCTTTTAAGATTTTAAAGACTTAAAAGATTCAGGTCCTTCAACTTCTCTTCATAGCTCATCCCTTTAAGACCTGGTGTTACTCTGCTCTTCGTTGCACTCCTGGTGTTACTCTGGTTGCTCTTCGTTGCACTCCTGGTGTTACTCTGGTTGCTCTTCGTTGCACTCCTGGTGTTACTCTGGTTGCTCTGGTCTTCGTTGCACTCCTGGTGTTACTCTGGTTGCTCTGGTCTTCGTTGCACTCCTGGTGTTACTCTGGTTGCTCTGGTCTTCGTTGCACTCCTGGTGTTACTCTGGTCTTCGTTGCAGTCCTGGTGTTACTCTGGTCTTTGTTGCACTCCTGGTGTTACTCTGGTTGCTCTGGTCTTCGTTGCACTCCTGGTGTTACTCTGGTTGCTCTGGTCTTCATTGCACTCCTGGTGTTACTCTGGTCTTTGTTGCACTCCTGGTGTTACTCTGGTCTTTGTTGCACTCCTGGTGTTACTCTGGTCTTTGTTGCACTCCTGGTGTTACTCTGGTTGCTCTGGTCTTTGTTGCACTCCTGGTGTTACTCTGGTCTTCGTTGCACTCCTGGTGTTACTCTGGTTGCTCTTCGTTGCACTCCTGGTGTTACTCTGGTTGCTCTTCGTTGCACTCCTGGTGTTACTCTGGTTGCTCTTCGTTGCACTCCTGGTGTTACTCTGGTTGCTCTTCGTTGCACTCCTGGTGTTACTCTGGTTGCTGTTTGTTGGACTCTCTCCATGGTCACAACTTCAATCAAGCCCACCATAATCATCTTCATCTTCCTTCTATCTCACTGTCATGAAATAAATAAATATATATATATATATATATATATATATATATATATATATATATATATATATATATATATATACAGTACTGTGCAAAAAGTTTTAGGCAGGTGTGAAAAAATGCTGTAAAGTAAGAATGCTTTCAAAAATAGACATGTTAATAGATTATATTTATCAATTAACTAAATGCAAAGTGAGTGAACAGAAGAAAAATCTAAATCAAATCCATATTTGGTGTGACCACCCTTTGCCTTCAAAACAGCATCAAGCATCAATTCTTCTAGGTACACTTGCACACAGTTTTTGAAGGAACTCGGCAGGTAGTTTGGCCCAAACATCTTGGAGAACAAACCACAGTTCTTCTGTGGATTTAGGCAACCTCAGTTGCTTCTCTCTCTTCATGTAATCCCAGACAGACTCGATGATGTTGAGATCAGGGCTCTGTTGGGGCCATACCATCACTTCCAGGACTCCTTGTTCTTCTTTACGCTGAAGATAGTTCTTAATGACTTTCGCTGTATGTTTGGGGTCGTTGTCATGCTGCAGAATAAATTTGGGGCCAATCAGATGCCCCCTGATGGTATTGCATGATGGATAAGTATCTGCCTGTACTTCTCAGCATTGAGGAGACCATTAATTCTGACCAAATCCCCAACTCCATTTGCAGAAATGCAGCCCCAAACTTGCAAGGAACCTCCACCATGCTTCACTGTTGCCTGCAGACACTCATTCGTGTACCGCTCTCCAGCCCTTGGCGAACAAACTGCCTTCTGCTACAGCCAAATATTTCAAATTTTGACTCATCAGTCCAGAGCACCTGCTGCCATTTTTCTGCACCCCAGTTCCTGTGTTTTCGTGCATAGTTGAGTCGCTTGGCCTTGTTTCCACGCCGGAGGTATGGCTTTTTGGCCGCAAGTCTTCCATGAAGGCCACTTCTGACCAGACTTCTCCGGACAGTAGATGGGTGTACCAGGGTCCCACTGTTTTCTGCCAATTCTGAGCTGATGGCACTGCTGGACATCTTCCGATTGCGAAGGGAAGTAAGCATGATGTGTCTTTCATTTGCTTCAGTAAGTTTCCTTGGCCGACCACTGCGTCTACGGTCCTCAACGTTGCCCGTTTCTTTGTGCTTCTTCAAAAGAGCTTGGACAGCACATCTGGAAACCCCTGTCTGCCTTGAAATTTCTGCCTGGGAGAGACCTTGCTGATGCAGTATAACTACCTTGTGTCTTGTTGCTGTGCTCAGTCTTGCCATGGTGTATGACTTTTGACAGTAAACTGTCTTCAGCAACCTCACCTTGTTAGCTGAGTTTGGCTGTTCCTCACCCAGTTTTATTCCTCCTACACAGCTGTTTCTGTTTCAGTTAATGATTGTGTTTCAACCTACATATTGAATTGATGATCATTAGCACCTGTTTGGTATAATTGTTTAATCATACACCTGACTATATGCCTACAAAATCCCTGACTTTGTGCAAGTGTACCTAGAAGAATTGATGCTGTTTTGAAGGCAAAGGGTGGTCACACCAAATATTGATTTGATGTAGATTTTTCTTCTGTTCACTCACTTTGCATTTAGTTAATTGATAAATATAATCTATTAACATGTCTATTTTTGAAAGCATTCTTACTTTACAGCATTTTTTCACACCTGCCTAAAACTTTTGCACAGTACTGTATATATATATATATTATATAATGTTCTGATAGAATAGTTTGCAAACAGATTTCTTCTACCTACATGCAGTGAGTACCAGATATCAGGTTTTAAAATATATAAAAATAGATAAGTCATTGAATTTCATTGAAGTGTCTTTCAGCATTTCTAAATTCAGCACTATGGAGTGTTTCATAGTAATGGGGGCCAGGTATTTTATTCTACAGTGTAGCTGTGCTGTATCAGTGTGTAAAGTGTTATTGGGTTTTATTCTACAGTGTAGTTGTGCTGTATCAGTGTGTAAAGTGTTATTGGGTTTTATTCTACAGTGTAGCTGTGCTGTATCAGTGTGTAAAGTGTTATTGGGTTTTATTCTACAGTGTAGTTGTGCTGTATCAGTGTGTAAAGAGTTATTGAGTTTTATTCTACAGTGTAGGTGTGCTGTATCAGTGTGTAAAGTGTTATTGGGTTTTATTCTACAGTGTAGCTGTGCTGTATCCGTGTGTAAAGTGTTATTGGGGTTGATTATACTAGAGGAAGTGGAGGAGGGATGTGTTACTTTGATAATTAACCACAGCAGGTGCAGAAGGCCACACTCCAATAGTCACAGCCCACAAAACATTGACATAATTATTAGTATTATTTTAGTTTCTAGAAACTATAGCTATCTGAATATTTCAGAGTCAAACTCAAGTTCTTTCAGCTGAAGTACTGTGGCCCTGGAATGGAGTGTGTAACGTGAAGGCGGTTCTTTGTACCTGCTGTGTACCTCCATTCGTTATATAGGTCCCAACGTTTTCAAAGAAACACGTTATAGTAAACACATTTATATTGTGAAACATGATATTTGACACTGCACTTGGTTTAAGACATCTCTGTTTGCAAGCCATGCTTTCAGATAGTGTTGCACTTGCTTTGTCACTTGGAGGGTGAAATTGTCCCCACCCTCACTAAAGCTTCTTTCCTGTCATTAACCAACCAGCTGCTTCCTCTATTGACTAGCATGCTTTCAGTCAGTAACATGACCCACAAGACACTACTGAGGTGAAATGACCCAGAAAGTGTAGCACATATCTAAGAATAAGGCGTAGAAACTGAGAGCTTCCTTTAGCCTGAAGCAGTACCAGGTGTTTCACAATGACAATCCATGTGCACTATAACACGTGGTTCTTTCGAAACTGCACTTTGAGACCCATGCAGCCAATGGAAGTGCAGCACAGGTAAGATTGATGGAATTGTTTGTTAGCTAACATTACTTTAAGTTTGATATAGCAAGTATTTTTGAAGAAATGATTTGTCTTGAACATTGTAGAGAAAGGCGATGGTCATGTAAACCAAGTGCACCAGCCACTGGAGTGAGAGGGTTTTATAGCTCTGAGTGGAGAATAATTAGGGGTAAGTGGGAGTTTGAATTATGGGCTCAGTGAACTATATAGAAAGTAAAAATGTCCATATATATATATATATATATATATATATATATATATATATATATATATATATATATATATACAGTACTGTGCAAAAGTTTTAGGCAGGTGTGAAAAAATGCTGTAAAGTAAGAATGCTTTCAAAAATAGGCATGTTAATAGATTATATTTATCAATTAACTAAATGCAAAGTGAGTGAACAGAAGAGAAATCTAAATCAAATCCATATTTGGTGTGACAACCCTTTGCCTTCAAAACAGCATCAATTCTTCTAGGTACACTTGCACAAAGTCAGGGATTTTGTAGGCATATTGTCAGGTGTATGATTAAACAATTATACCAAACAGGTGCTAATGATCATCAATTCAATATGTAGGTTGAAACACAATCATTAACTGAAACAGAAACAGCTGTGTAGGAGGAATAAAACTGGGTGAGGAACAGCCAAACTCAGCTAACAAGGTGAGGCTGCTGAAGACAGTTTACTGTCAAAAGTCATACACCATGGCAAGACTGAGCACAGCAACAAGACACAAGGTAGTTATACTGCATCAGCAAGGTCTCTCCCAGGCAGAAATTTCAAGGCAGACAGGGGTTTCCAGATGTGCTGTCCAAGCTCTTTTGAAGAAGCACAAAGAAACGGGCAACGTTGAGGACCGTGAGACGCAGTGGTCGGCCAAGGAAACTTACTGCAGCAGATGAAAGACACATCATGCTTACTTTCCTTCAAGAATCGAAAGATGTCCAGCAGTGCCGCCAGCTCAGAACTGGCAGAAAACAGTGGGACCCTGGTACACCCATCTACTGTCCGGGAAGTCTGGTCAGAAGTGGCCTTCATGGAAGACTTGCGGCCAAAAAGCCATACCTCCGACGTGGAAACAAGGCCAAGCTTACTCAACTATGCACGAAAACACAGGAACTGGGGTGCAGAAAAATGGCAGCAGGTGCTCTGGACTGATGAGTCAAAATTTGAAATATTTGGCTGTAGCAGAAGGCAGTTTGTTCACCGAAGGGCTGGAGAGCGCATACACTAATGAGTGTCTGCAGGCAACAGTGAAGCATGGTGGAGGTTCCTTGCAAGTTTGGGGCTGCATTTCTGCAAATGGAGTTGGGGATTTAGTCAGAATTAATGGTCTCCTCAATGCTGAGAAGTACAGGCAGATACTTATCCATCATGCAATACCATCAGGGAGGCATCTGATTGGCCCCAAATTTATTCTGCAGCATGACAACGACCCCAAACATACAGCTTAAAGTCATTAAGAACTATCTTCAGCGTAAAGAAGAACAAGGAGTCCTGGAAGTGATGGTATGGCCCCACAGAGCCCTGATCTCAACATCATCGAAGTCTGTCTGGGATTACATGAAGAGAGAGAAGCAACTGAGGCTGCCTAAATCCACAGAAGAACTGTGGTTAGTTCTCCAAGATGTTTGGGCCAACCTACCTGCCGAAGTTCCTTCAAAAACTGTGTGCAAGTGTACCTAGAAGAATTGATGCTTGATGCTGTTTTGAAGGCAAAGGGTGGTCACACCAAATATGGATTTGATTTAGATTTTTCTTCTGTTCACTCACTTTGCATTTAGTTAATTGATAAATATAATCTATTAACATGTCTATTTTTGAAAGCATTCTTACTTTACAGCACTTTTTCACACCTGCCTAAAACTTTTGCACAGTACTGTATATATTACTGCCCTATATTTAATCTTTGGTATATATATTGTAAGATATATATAAGCTGGGAGAGAAGCATGATGGCCTGTTTGATAGAAATCGGTTTATGACAGTTTCTTAAGAACAGATAAAAGGAAATAGTTCAGGGCCACCATCTTATTTTAAACAATATGTTTTCAGTATAAATTGAAGAGTAGTTATGAGACACCTTGAGACGATTCAAACGCCTCCAGATCTCCTCCACCACTGAAGGAGTCCCATACCAAGATGATTCAAACCCCTCCAGATCTCCTCTCCACCCCTGAAGGAGTCCCATAACGTGACGATTCAAACCCCTCCAGATCTCCTTTCCACCCCTGGAGGAGTCCCATACCGAGACGATTCAAACCCCTCCAGATCTCCTCTCCACCACTGAAGGAGTCCCATACCAAGATGATTCGAACCCCTCCAGATCTCCTATCCACCCCTGAAGGAGTGGGTAGAGTCTGTGTGTAACAGTGGAGTGGGTAGAGTCTGTGTGTAACAATGGAGTGGGCAGAGTCTGTGTGTAACAATGCAGTAGGCAGAGTCTGTTTAACAGTGGAGTGGGCAGAGTGTGTGTAACAATGGAGTGGGCAGAGTCTGTGTGTAACAATGGAGTGGGCAGAGTCTGTATGTAACAATGGAGTGGGCAGAGTCTGCGTGTAACAATGGAGTGGGTAGAGTCTGTGTGTAACAATGGAGTGCTCAGTGTCACATGCCATGTGTCGGCTCAGCCAGGCCCACCTGCTGTATCTACGAGAGAGCAGGCGGGGCTGCAGATCGATAGGGCACACTGTCACATGCTATGAATGGAACGAGGAAGGCTGTTCAGTGCAAGGCAGTTAGGATTCTCCAGACAATCTTAAAGCAGGTTGCATGCTAGCTTTAGCAAGCTCTTCCATTTATTTTGAAAAGCAAGGACAGATTTAGATTTTTTTTTTTAAATGATTGCTCTCAGTGCTGTAGCAACACAACCCAGAAGCACTCTGAATGATTGTAAACAGCATGAAACAGTAAGAGGGGGAAAAAGAAAAGCAATGGAAATGACTTGTAGATAATTACTCTACATGGGCTTGGATTTTTTTCGGATTCACTCAGTGCCTATTGAGACAGCAGGTGAAAGGTATAATTAACAAGAACATAAATACTAACGCAAGGCTAGACTGATATATCTCGTTCGGGAACATTCTGTGAATAGTTAGATAAAGATTGGAGGGGAAAGGGGAGGGGGGTGCAGTATATGTAAGCATAGAGCAGCAGTGTGGAGTAGTGGTTAGGGCTCTGGACTCTTGACCGGAGGGTCGTGGGTTCAATCCCAGGTGGGGGGCACTGCTGCTGTACTCTTGAGCAAGGTACTTTACCTAGATTGCTCCAGTAACCCAACTGTATAAATGGGTAACTGTATGTAAAAATAATGTGATATCTTGTAAGTCGCCCTGGATAAGGGCGGTGCTAATAAATAATAATAATAATAATAATAAATCCAGTTACTCTTCCAAGAATCTGCTAAGAAGAATGTGGGACTCCCAGAGAGCAGTGGGAGTGACACAGCACCGACTCCATGACAGCAGGGCACCTGCAGTAAAGCAGCACGCTCTTCTAATTTTGGGTTGAAATACTTTTCACCTATTTCGATTGTGGCATGATCACATACAAGATAAATTACGATACAATTTTACAATAAGATTATGAACAAGTATTATACATTTTCTGCACTGATTGCTTATGTTTTGTTTTTTTTTTGTTTTTTCTGCACTGATATCTAATGTTTTTTTTGTTGTTTTTTTTCTAGGGAATATTTTTTATCCATTGTGTAGGCTGCTATTTCACGCACTTGGTACATCGGCTTGTTGCTTTTTCCCAGGCAGAGATCACGCACTACAGCTGCTGCAACGTACCCGAGGATTCCCTTTAATATTTCTTTTGGTGTCATAAAATTAAAGACTGTTTCGTGGGGAGACATTGGGTTAAAGTTCTTTAATTCCAAAGCCACACAGTAAACATCCCCGAATGAACTACACATATAGTAAACATACCATTCTTTATCATACAACTTTAATATCCAGTGCACTTTTTAATAAACTTGAGATAAAAATGTGTTTCAAAACACTCCATATTGCATTTTCCCATTCTGACATACGACTGCCAGCTGAACTTTGATCTTTAGGACTTTGATGCCCTGAGTTGCACTTTGCCCAGTGATTGGTGAATTGGGGCGGTCCTTCCCCAGTTGTGGCTAATCAGGGAGAGGGTGTCTGCATACTACTGTCGGGCGCTCAGAAAACTAATTTCTTCTGTGGCCACAGTTGCGGGCGCTCAGAAAACCAACTTCTGGTGCCACAGTTGCGGGTGCTCAGAAAATCAACTTGTGGTGCCACAGTTGCCAGAATGTTGAACATTTCTGCTGGAGATGCAAAGGCTGCCCTCAGCAGTTTCCAACTGGAGCACCAATGGAAAGGGTAGCCAGTGACATCCTGGGCCCCTTCCCCACCTTGGACCCTGGCAATTGTTTTGTACTGGTCTCAATGGATAATTTTACAACATGGCATGGGATCTATGCACTCCCAAACCAGGAGGTAGATACAGTGGCTGAGGCCCTTGTGGAAGGGTACTATCCATTCAATAGTGCTGGAATTTCAAATCACTGTTGCAGCATTGTGCTGTGAGCTCGGAAGTAGGGAAACCTGCACAATGGACGCGTGGTGTCACAGACGGTTCTGGCACGACCCTTTTGTGCTATAAGTCATTATGTCAATGGTACCAATGTGTGTCAAGCATACAGCAGGCTTGCTAAAGAGAAGGTAATTCATTTTGGTAACCCTTGCTTGTTTGCAGTACCAGGAGGAAAGTGATGTTTGGGGGTTTGGAATCCAAGGTTTATATAATGAGTGATCTATTACATATAAGAAATATCTCTTGGAACAAATGAGGGGGGCCATAGCATAGGACCATGGTATGCCATGCATCTGAGAAGATGATTACAAAAGAGTCTTCTATTAATGATGAATGACCTTGATAGAGAAGCAGGTGGTTCAGAATTTGCCTGAACAGGATTTTTGTAAGAGAAAAACAGAGAGAGGTTACGTTTAGTTTAAAGCACTGAATGGCTACAATGAGACTGTTATATTTTGATTATGTTCCTGATAGACTGAATTTAACCACTTCAACTCTATGACGTACGCACGTACGTCAAATGAAAACCCACTTACAGTACCATGCCGTACCTGCGTACGTCAAGTTTCCCATTCTATTCAATGATCGGTTTCTCAGTCTAGCGTTTCAGGTTTCATTCTCTAAGGCAGTGCTTGTACTGTGGAATGTGCAATGAAAGTCGGGGGAGGGTCAGGTGACATTTGTATCCAATTGCGTGTCATGTAGTGATTCCAGTCTAGCTGTGGGCGTGTAGAAGACATATTGCAGGAAGCCATTCAGCTTTTACAAGTATATATATAGTGTTTCAAATTATTATTTTTTGATTTATTATTAGTTTTACTTGTTTAGTTATAAGAACATAAGAAAGAACATAAGAAAGTTTACAAACGAGAGGAGGCCATTCAGCCCATCTTGCTTGTTTGGTTTTTTGTAGCTTATTGATCCCAGAATCTCATCAAGCAGCTTCTTGAAGGATCCCAGGGTGTCAGCTTCAATAACATTACTGGGGAGTTGGTTCCATACCCTCACAATTCTCTGTGTAAAAAAGTGCCTCCTATTTTCTGTTCTGAATGCCCCTTTATCTAATCTCCGTTTGTGACCCCTGGTCCTTGTTTATTTTTTCAGGTCAAAAAAGTCCCCTGGGTCGACATAGATTCAATTCTTTTAGCCTGTCTGCATACGACATACCTTTTAAACCCAGGATAATTCTGGTTGCTCTTCTTTGCACTCTTTCTAGAGCAGCAATATCCTTTTTGTAACGAGGTGACCAGAACTGAACACAATATTCTAGGTGAGGTCTTACTAATGCATTGTACAGTGTTAACATTACTTCCCTTGATTTAAATTCAACACTTCTCACAATATATCCGAGCATCTTGTTTGTCTTTTTTATAGCTTCCCCACATTGTCTAGATGAAGACATTTCTGAGTCAACATAAACTCCTAGGTCTTTTTCATAGATCCCTTCTTCAATTTCAGTATCTCCCATATGATATTTATAATGCACATTTTTATTGCCTGTGTGCAATACTTTAGACTACTTTAAATGTATGTACTTTAAATGTGATCTGCCATGTGTTTGCCCAGTACTGAATGCTGTCTATAATTTATATAGTTTTTAGTGAAAGCTACACATGGCAACATAACTGGTCTTTCTATAATGAGCAACGGGAGTGAAGTTGGTTCGGAGGATTTCGATACCAGCGACAGTGATGCTGACATCACTCAGCGATGATGAAGAGGATGTGGAGCCAAGAACAATACAAACTGTACAGACAGAAGAGCATGCAGCTACTTTACAGGTAAGCCAGCTGCAAACGGGAAGCTGTTTGGTTTGAAATGGCAGTACTGTGACGAAATACTATCAAAACACAGCACTGGGTACAGGCAATGCGGCAGCCAGATCCATCACAATGCCTGCGCAAAGTAGCTGTGTACAAGCATTTGTGACTATCCCTCCAACACAAGCGAAGCAGAGACCACAAAAAAGGTGCAGGGTCTGCTACTAAAATGAAAACAAAAGAAAACACGCAAGAAAAATGTGCAGTGGTTGTGAAGGCAACCCCAGGTTCTGTTGTGTTGAACATTTCAATAAATGGCACAGAGCAAGTCGATACTGGCACACGTTTTGATGTTGTTTGATTTTTATTTCATAATTACTGTTTACTGATTATTATTGTTATTATCGTTATTAGCAATGTTTTTGTTGTCATTGAAAAAAAAACGTTTTTATCTCTATATTGAATATCTGTATGTAGTACACAGCAGCATAAAGGGTTAATGAAAAACAGTTTAAGTCATTTATTTGTGTTTTATTCATCATATGTTAACATTTTATAGCAATTACAGGTTTGAAAACATTATTATTATTATTTTCAAAATCTGGTACCTGGGAAGGGGGTTCATTTTCACATCTGGAGTTCAAGTGGTTAAGTGAGAATGCTTGGATATATAGTTGCCTGCTTAAGAAGTTTGCTATGAGCCTTCTACCAGCCCCTATCCAATATATTTTAGTTAATTGTTAAACCACATCTATGCATGTAATGAAGCCAACCAAATAAGGAGAAGGGACACATTATATATATATATATATATATATATATATATATATATATATATATATATATATATATATATATATACAGTACTGTGCAAAAGTTTTAGGCAGGTGTGAAAAAATGCTGTAAAGTAAGAATGCTTTCAAAAATAGACATGTTAATAGATTATATTTATCAATTAACTAAATGCAAAGTGAGTGAACAGAAGAAAAATCTAAATCAAATCCATATTTGGTGTGACCACCCTTTGCCTTCAAAGCAGCATCAAGCATCAATTCTTCTAGATACACTTGCACAGAGTTTTTGAAGGAACTCGGCAGGTAGGTTGGCCCAAACATCTTGGAGAACTAACCACAGTTCTTCTGTGGATTTAGGCAGCCTCAGTTGCTTCTCTCTCTTCATGTAATCCCAGACAGACTCGATGATGTTGAGATCAGGGCTCTGTGGGGGCCATACCATCACTTCCAGGACTCCTTGTTCTTCTTTACGCTGAAGATAGTTCTTAATGACTTTCGCTGTATGTTTGGGGTCGTTGTCATGCTGCAGAATAAATTTGGGGCCAATCAGATGCCTCCCTGATGGTATTGCATGATGGATAAGTATCTGCCTGTACTTCTCAGCATTGAGGAGACCATTAATTCTGACCAAATCCCCAACTCCATTTGCAGAAATGCAGCCCCAAACTTGCAAGGAACCTCCACCATGCTTCACTGTTGCCTGCAGACACTCATTCGTATGCGCTCTCCAGCCCTTCGGCTGAACAAACTGCCTTCTGCTACAGCCAAATATTTCAAATTTTGACTCATCAGTCCAGAGCACCTGCTGCCATTTTTCTGCACCCCAGTTCCTGTGTTTTCGTGCATAATTGAGTCACTTGGCCTTGTTTCCACGCCGGAGGTATGGCTTTTGGCCGCAAGTCTTCCATGAAGGCCACTTCTGAGCAGACTTCTCCGGACAGTAGATGGGTGTACCAGGGTCCCACTGTTTTCTGCCAGTTCTGAGCTGATGGCACTGCTGGACATCTTCCGATTGCGAAGGGAAGTAAGCATGATGTGTCTTTCATCTGCTGTAGTAAGTTTCCTTGGCCGACCACTGCGTCTACGGTCCTCAACGTTGCCCGTTTCTTTGTGCTTCTTCAAAAGAGCTTGGACAGCACATCTGGAAACCCCTGTCTGCCTTGAAATTTCTGCCTGGGAGAGACCTTGCTGATGCAGTATAACTACCTTGTGTCTTGTTGCTGTGCTCAGTCTTGCCATGGTGTATGACTTTTGACAGTAACTGTCTTCAGCAACCTCACCTTGTTAGCTGAGTTTGGCTGTTCCTCACCCAGTTTTATTCCTCCTACACAGCTGTTTCTGTTTCAGTTAATGATTGTGTTTCACCCTACATATTGAATTGATGATCATTAGCACCTGTTTGGTATAATTGTTTAATCATACACCTGACAATATGCCTACAAAATCCCTGACTTTGTGCAAGTGTACCTAGAAGAATTGATGCTGTTTTGAAGGCAAAGGGTTGTCACACCAAATATGGATTTGATTTAGATTTTTCTTCTGTTCACTCACTTTGCATTTAGTTAATTGATAAATATAATCTATTAACATGTCTATTTTGAAAGCATTCTTACTTTACAGCATTTTTCACACCTGCCTAAAACTTTTGCACAGTACTGTATATATATATATATATATATATATATATATATATATATATATATATATATATAATTACACCAGGATAGGTATTAAAAAACACATCTTCCTATGTATTCTTCTACACTTGAACTGTATTCACATGCATGCTGTGTAACATTCAAAAGTTCACCTTGCATATTTGGGAGATGTAGGAGAGATGGACTAGGGAAGGATAGCTAATTAATCTTATGAAGGGAGTTACCAGGTTTTTTAAAAATGTTATTCACTTGAAGGACATGAGCTGTTAAGGCTGATTAATGTTTATAACTTAATTGAGACTTCTGATGCAAGAAGCGAGGCAACAACTCTATAAAAACCGAGGTCAAATATCACCAACTTCCTAACTACAAGTTGTGTGATCCATGCTCTGAAGATCTCTGATCAAGCTGATTGCTGTTGGTGTCATGTTCAGAAATCTTTGCCTTTGATCATTATTATTATTTATTTCTTAGCAGACGCCCTTAACCAGGGCGACTTACAATTGTTACAAGATATCACATTATTTTTACATACAATTAATTTGTTTTTTTACATACAAATACCCATTTATACAGTTGGGTTTTTACTGGAACAATCTAGGTAAAGTACCTTGCTCGAGGGTACAGCAACAGTGTCTCCCACCTGGGATTGAACCCACGACCCTCTGGTCAAGAGTCCAGAGCCCTTAACCACTACTCCACACTGCTACTTTGAAGACAGTTCCTGTCCTTACCTTATACTCTACACTTCCATATATAATTTGGGAGGTAACTATTTGGAATCTATCTCTTTCCTATATTGATGCATTGCTATAAGGTATATGACTTATGTTTTAGTCTATGAGAATAACATATTGGATGTTTTAGGACTTAGCGGTGGGCATCTTTAGTTTTATGCATGCGTAGCCTTAGAGCAAAACATGTTGTAACCATAAATGTTTGAAGTTTTAATGCTAACAACTGTTAAGGCACTGGACCGCCCAGTTTGCCTGTCAGCTGGGATTCGACGTAGTCTGTAACTACTAAATCAATTTTTTAGCAGTTAATAAACCGAAGGGGTACTAATACTACTCTTATTCGTTAAAACTTCAAATCAAATGAGTCTGTGTGAATTTCTTGATTATTAAAAGTCATCTGGATACGTTGTAAGCCCAGTGCACGAATAATCCACTTACAGGAGTCCGAAACATCTTTATGTCCTCCTGAATGTCTCCCCTGAGTTTAAGAGTACGTGCAAACCTGACAGTGGAGAGGTTCAATCAAACTCCTTCAAACCAGCTGGACATAGTAACGGCCTTAGGACCCCAACCTGATCCCCCTTTATCACCCTTTCCTCAGCCCCTCTGACCGCCAACCTCCCTTCTGTTATCAAGGACAGTCCTCCTCTTTCCTGGGCCAGAAGGTAACTTAGGGAGGGGCAATGTAAAGGAGGGTGACTGGGTTGACCTTTTCCCCAGTGCCCTTGCTGAAGCTGTCATTCCTTGCCCAGGGATCCAATAAATGGATTTTAGGTAAATATGCGCAGGACTGGGGTTCTGCAGAAATGCATGAAGCTGGTTGGGCTATCTGTGGTGTTGTAGCAGGTGCTGTCTGGAAAATGTGCAAAGGTTTGGTCTGTGTTCTCTAATAAAAAGTTCCCTGGTTGTGTGTTCGGGTTCTGTGTTGTGTAACTGCAGAACTGAGTGTTTGCAATGTGTTCCGCTCTCATGCCAGTCTTTTCTTTTATTCAATAAAACCTTTTAATTTTGTTTAATAAGTCTGTTTTTCCTGCCGTTTTTATTACTTATTCTAAGGACCGCCCCAATTCACCAATCACTGGGCAAAGTGCCACTCAGGGCATCAAAGTCCCAAAGATCAAAGTTCAGCTGGCAGTCGCATGTCAGAATGGGAAAATGCAATATGGAGCGTTTTGAAACACTTTTTATCTCAAGCTTATTAAAAAGTGAACTGGATATTCAAGTTGTATGATAAAGAACGGTATGTTTACTATATGTATAGTTCATTCGGGGATGTTTACTGTGTAGTTTTGGAATTAAATAACTTTAAATCAGCCACATCGCATCATTTGTCAGAATGGGAAAATGCAATAGGGAGCGTTTTGAAACACTTTTATCTCAGTTTTAATAAAAAGTGCGTTGGATATTCAAGATGTATGTATACAAAAAAGTATCTTAATACACTTTTAAAAGAGCTACCCCACCCAATGTCTCCCCACGAAACAGTCTTTAATTTTATGACACCAAAAGAAATATTGAAGGGAATCCTCGGGTACGTTGCAGCAGCTGTAGTGCGTGATCTCTGCCTGGGGGAAAGCAACAAGCCGATGTACCAAGTGCGTGAAATAGCAGCCTACACAATGGATATTCCCTAGAAAAACAACAACAACAAAACAAACAAACAAAAAACATAAGCAATCAGTGCGGAAAACGTATAATACTTGTTCATAATCTTATTGTAAAATGTTATCGTAATTGGCCGCAATGCAAATAAGTGAACACCCCAAATAGGAACAGCGTGCTCGCTTTAGCGCAGTGGCAGGGCAGGCACTTTGAAGGTTGTTGCGTCATCGCTGGGTAACATTAGGGACACACTGACCCAGTGATACGATTTACAGCACTTGGCTGCTTGACAGTTGTTGCAGAGATTCGCACCCTCGCTGGAGTTAATCTGCTTTGTGTTAAAAGCGCTGTGCAGTCAGTCGAGCAGCACTCCTCCACGCGCAGGGATACGGGATGCGCTAACATTGTGTTTATTTCTTACACAGTAATACCAGTTTATTCAAATATGACCGTCGGTAATTGTGACATTGCACAGTAAGTCATTGGGTTTTATTTGCATGTCATTCTACCAGTTTCTGTCAACACAGTTGCTAAATAGAGTTACATTCAATAGTTGTTCCTCAAGAAACGTATATGTCAGAGACGAAAATGAATTTACTGCTAGGGTAATAGTATGCTTTCAAGTAAATGTTTCCAAAAAATATTATTTTCTTTCCAAGCATAAGGGTCTGATAATATAAAACAATCCGTAAACAAACATGGCTTTTTAAAACTTTATTAATATTGTATTAGACAGACATTTTCAGCTGTGCAACTTTATATTTAGACTTCAGAACCACAAGCAAAGTGGCACCAAAAATATACAGCATTTCAGTGAGCAGGAATGTAAATGCATGTTTCTAACGCTAAAGAAAGGAAATGGCAATAAATGTTTCTAACGCTAAAGAAAGGAAATATATATACAGCATTTCAGTGAGCAGGAATGTAAATGCATGTTTCTGACGCTAAAGAAAGGAAATGGCAATTCCTGGAACACATTCATAACACACAAACTCAATAGGCGTGATTGAAATAAATAAATAAATAAATCAAAACTGAAAAACAACCACTGGGTTTAAATGAACATTTGCAGGGTCATAACTCCATAAGTGCAAACAGTTAAACGCGTGGGTCCCACATTAGTTTTTGTAAAACAAAGTCATGTTGTTATTGCTTTTCGTGTTTATTTTTGATGCAGTAATACTGTAAGAACCATTCAGTTGAGTTTCAGTAATTCGGGAATTGATGCTTTTAAGACAGCGTTACCTGTAAATATTCATTAACATACCGGTACGACTCTCTATACCCTTGGTGAGATGTCGAGTACTGTAATACACCCGGATGCCAGACTCCGGGAGCGCACAGCTCTGACCTTGACAGGGTGGAACGCTGTTTGTATCTACACAGCACCCAATAAAACAGCTCTGCGAATATATTGTTCGATACAAATAATTAAACAGCATCGCTAACCGTAAGCTTCCCAGGGTAGAGTCATCGGGTCGGGTACACGCGGGTCGGGTTCGGGTCGGTATGTGAACTTTTTCGCGGGTTGCGGTTCAGGTGCGGTTAAAAAAAAAGTTAACTTTCGGGTCAGACTCGGGTCTGAATTTGAATCACCAGAAAGGTTTTCTGTCCTTTCAGCGTATTTGTCTGTAACCCTTTCAAAAAACAACGTAGTAGCTGACAAAGCAGTGTTCTCGGTTTGTATTGCCGCTTGTTTGATAAGTCTTAAGTTCATTTTATCACGTCTGCTTGGTGATATTAAACACGCCTGTGGACGAGGTGAAACAAAAGATAGCCCAGGGTTTATATCATGTAGGCTAGTGGATAACAGCCGATCTGATTAGAATCAGTCGATTCAATGGGATGTTATCAAGCAAAATCATCCCATAGGAATGGGCCAGTAGGTATCTACCAGCCTTCCAACCCCTAAATCTACCCTCTACCTCTAAACCTAATGTCTAAACTGATCTCATTTACTAAACCAAATCTCCACCCCTAAACCTAACTGTGTTACTATTAAACTTATTCACTATTATTTCAACACCGTGTGTTTAGCGCCCTCTAGCGGCTACTACACCCAACGTCCATTAAAGCGCTTGAACCGGACCTATACCTGTTGGGAGGCTGCTAGGTACTTACTGGTGAGAGAGCTAGTCGACGAGGCAGCAGGTAAAGGACAAACACTTGCGGGCTGGGGTGGGTTGCAGGTATTATTAAAGCGGGTCGGGTCGGGTCGCGGGTAAGAAGACGGTGCTGTGCAGGACTCTGACCCAGGCCGAGCTCCCTCCCCGCTCCAGTGGTGGTATCTTGAACAGCATCTACAGTAGATGTTTTAATAATATACTCTGTAATTAAACACTCGCAGCTCATTCTAATGTGACATCATTCCCATCTAATTCAAACTATTTGATGCAAGTACATGTGCAGATTGCTGTGTCACATGAATACCAATATAGCCTTTGCTGGGCCTAGTGTTGTCTGTATTGCAGTGTTAGATTTGTAAACATAGTGCCGATTCTTTAGAAATTTTCACCTGGGAAACAGATTTTTTCAACATTTACTTGGGATCGCAGAGTATGCAGGATGTTTAGAAGAAAAATCTTTCTCCTAGCGAACGTTCCCAAGTAAAAGTTGAAAAAAGTAATTCCTATTGTGAACAAAAAAATATCAGAGCTATCAGAAAAATTGCTGCGATATGAGGAGCAATGGAGAGTAATGTGTCTCTTGTGAACACTGCAGGGTTCTGCAACACTTCAATAGCTGAGTCTTTCTCATATCACAATCTGTTACACGATTGAACCTAACAGTAATACACAGAACTGTGGAGACTAAGGTGACTAAGTGCTTGCCATAGTTCTTGATATGCTTATCGAAGTGTTAATGAATAACACAGAATCTATGCACAGGAGATTATCACTTCAACAACAGGACCGATTCATCAACCATCTAAGTGTTAATGAATAACGCAGAATATACGCACAGGAGATTAACACTTCAACAACAGGACAGATTCAACCAACTGGCTTATTTTTCAAATCAGCAGGATTCACCACCAGTATTACTCGCTCCATTTGTTAAAGTCTTATCTATTGCGTTCTTATGATTTACTGTTTAAAGAAGCTATTGAAAAGAATTGTACTTTTTATTGTAAAGGGACTAGGTTCATTCACTGGCCCCTTATGCCTTTCATTTCTTGAGCGTTTAAATTGTGGAATATAGATTTTAGCCTTTAACAGTAAGATGCCAGTCAAACTATAAAATATTAAACACAGTACAGCTACATGGACACAGATGTTTATAGTTGATATCATTTTTTAGTATCTCTGCATACTGATGTCTCACACAAAAACTAGACTTAAGTCTTAAAAGACTGCAAAGACCTGTGCAGGTTAGGTAATTTCAGCTGAAATGTATTGCATGACTCATACATTCAATAACACTGCTATATTTTCATCTCCAGGAAAAAGGGAAGATGACTCTCTAGTGAGGAAGAAGCTGCCCATTTCTACTGACTCTAAAACCACCTGGCTAGCAAGTGACCACAATACAGGCAGCACTGACCATCATGTCTCTGCTCGTCCACTTGCTAGCCTGCGCTTTCGGGATAGGCTCCTGGGTAGCCATCAATGGTCTGTGGGTGGAACTGCCTCTCATCGTGAATGAGCTCCCAGAGGGATGGTACCTGCCTTCTTACCTAACTGTCATCATCCAGCTAGCCAACGTAGGGCCTCTGCTGGTCACCCTCATGTACAAGTTCTGTCCTGGCCGACTGAAAGCAGTGGTTGTCATCTATATGATCCTGAGCATTGGGACAGTCTCATGCTTCCTGCTTGCTTTCTTCTGGAAAGAGACCACAGTGGTGGCCGGGGAGCTCCACAGCACAGCATTCCTGATCATCACCTTTTTCTTGTCCCTCTTAGACTGCACCTCCTCTGTCACCTTCCTGCCTTTCATGATGCAGCTCCCGGCCCAGTATCTCACAACATACTTCATCGGGGAAGGCCTGAGCGGCTTCATCCCAGGGCTGGTGGCTCTGGGTCAGGGTGTGGGCATGACCAAGTGTGTCAACATTACCCAGCGGTGGGACAATATGACTGAGACTAACACCACCTCCAGCCAGACTGGCCATTACACCACAGAGAGCCAGTACCAGCCGGCCAACTTCTCCACTGAAATCTTCTTCTTCTTTCTGGCTGGGATGATGGGGCTCAGCCTGGGCGCTTTTGTCTTTCTAACCAGGATTCCCAGGAATTTTGAGCGTTCCTGTGAGCACCTGGTGGCAGATCAGGTGGTCTACACAGCCTCCTCTGGGCTGGACAGCAGCGGGAAGGATCCTGCTGGAGAGACTGAGAGCAATGACCTGACAATCTCTGTGAATCTTCAAAAACAAGAGGCAAGCACATTGCCCAGCAAAGCCAAGTACTCTGGAAAGCAGTTTGCTTTCATGTACTTTCTTGTTGCTTGGGTCAATTCACTGACTAACGGTGTGTTGCCGTCTGTCCAGACGTACTCCTGCATGCCCTATGGGAACACGGTGTACCACCTGTCTGCTGCACTGGGCTCCATGGCCAATCCTGTCGCATGCATTATTGCAATGTTCTTCCCAAACAGGTGAGTGGCTTTAAATACTGATGGTATTATCTCAGGCAGGTGATACAATCCCCAGTGACTGGGATGCAGTGCAGGCGTACGTACGTACACTTTACACTTTTCCATATTTGTGGCTGATTGCCATGAAACTTGGTATAAACACTATTTAGTAGGGCTGTGTTCGAAGGTTCGTTTGCTAGCTAGGAATTCGAATCACACATTAAATCACACATTAAATGCCACTGACATGCAAAATGCAATCTTTTGATTTGTACAATGCCTATTACCTAAACTAGAGTTTATTGGAGCAGGGTATTATGCCAAAGCACTGGGGGATACCACAGCGGCTGTATTGCTTCAACAAAATATGTACTGAATACCTAATACCCAGTGTACAAGACGCTGAGCAGCGCAGTGCCACCCAAGCTTTTTACACATCTCTCTTGGCCTGGAGACAGAACCCCTATTTATATAATGTTGGCTTGTGTTCCTGTGTGTCAGCACAGAATGACAAAGTTCACTGTGCTGGCTGTCATCTGATTGCCAACTCTGGGAGTAATGAGATCAAAGGTAAAGAAAAAATAGTTTCCTACAAAAATGGGTCATTGTGACATTTTCTAATCAAGGAAATACACTGGATGGAAGTGCCAGGTAAAAATTGTATTGATTTAGATTCTATGTAGCCATAGAATGTTGTATTGAAAAAATACATACCGTATTACTTCGAATTAACGTCGCCCTCGAATTAGTGCCGCCCTCGAATTAACGCCTCACTCAGATATCAGCTTTTTAATAGATGCCGCCTTTGAATAAACGCCGCTCTCAATAAAGAAACGTAAAGGTATTTTTTTTGTACACCCACCTTAGTAAGCAAATGTTATTTTATAGTACAGTCCTGACTGACAACCCAAGATGAACTACTTACAGCACAGCAGTCCTTCACGTCCCTTTTTTCCAACAGAGTTCAGTGCCAACAGAGCAGGGGATAAAACAAGGGCTTACTCGTTTACTCGTCGTCAGCTTGGATGGTGAAAACTTAAACTCAGAGGAACTTACAGCTTTGCCGGTCACGCTAAGCGCTATCCGAAAGCTGGCTGTTTTGTTTTTTATTCAATTGGAATTTTACTCAGTCCTATTATATATAAATATATAAAAGTCCAATTATATACTGTATATATAAAAAAACTTGCTTACTATCTATGAGAAGATTTAGTTTCGGTTTCTCTTACAGAGAAATTACAAACAAGCAGGTAAATTACAGTGAGAAAAAAAAAATAACCGAGTTGGATAAATTTTAGTTTTAACAGAAATCAAACCGATATTCAGAGGTAATATTTTTCCTTAAGAAAAACAACTGCATCACACTCAAATACCGTTCCATCTCCTCTTCTTGTCCCGCCCCATAGCAACCAATACACACTCCTGATTCGCTGGTGCAGTACTTCCCTGACCTCCCAACTCCCACCTAATAGGCTCTCGTTAACTGTCAGTAAATGTACTGTATTCAAGCCCCAAAAGCACACAAGAGTATAGTGCTGCAGATCGGAGCCTCTCATGGCGCTGTTTCTAAAATGCGTTAAATCATGTAATAAAATATTGCAGCATTTGTAAAGCATAGTATTATTAATAAGGGCTGGCCTCATATAATCACCACCCTCGTTTAAGGGCCTCAGTCATTTTGATCAATTTAGAATAAACGCCGCAGCGCCAAATTGAAGTAATACGGTACTTGTAGTTTTCCTGTACGTAAAAAATATAGTCCTATAATATGTTCCTTTGTTATGACAGAATAATTGAAGGAGACAAAGTCATAATTGTGTTGAGTGGAGAATTAAGAGAACTTCACCATACACCTTAAACAGACTTGAACAAACACCTTTCAAACTGCATCTCGTCAGTAAAAAAGAAAACTGGGGAAGACTTTGAACAAGGTCTTTGTTTTGAATGGTTTATTTCTGTAACGAGAGCAATAATGTCGGCATTTTGTTTTCAAATGTTATTCACTTCTGTATGCGTAAGAAGCATAGGGGTCATGTATCAAGCGTTAGCGAAGGCATTAAGGCCATAGAGTTTACGCCGACCTTAAAATTTCCCTGCATGTATCATGACACTGTTGGCAAGTTAAGGCCATGTTAGCAGCGCCAAAATGTGCTCTGCCGTGCAATGCGCTCCACCGCTCATTAGCCATGCATTTTAAGGTGTGTGAAGTCTTAATCCTATGCATGGGCAAATTGTAGCTGGGGCTCATTTGTAAATGAAGTCTGTGATATTAAAATGAGATTCATGAAGCGGCAGAACAGCTGTGCCGGCCTAAAGGATACATAAGTCTGATTTCAAACTGGTCTTATTTGATGCAAAGAAAAAGTCAGAAAGCAGCTGATTGGAAAGAGCATTATGGCAGCAGTCCTAATGTATTTCTGATGATGGGGAGTGCAGGCTCCTAACCTTCCTGAACAACCCCAGAACAGAGGGAGAGTACTGAGAAGAAGGGAGAGTATTTAAGGTCTGCATTACCCTTTCTGATCTCCCTGAGGAGAAAATAATAACCTGATACCGGTTACTTCATGATGTACAATTACTGTATTCATTATATAATAAACTTGGCTCATTAAGTTTTCCTTTTCATTATGTGTATTTGGTGTTATCTGCCATATATTAATAATATAATATAAAGTCAAGACACTTTGTCAGCACAGGTCATTTCTGTCTCTCCAGATGGGTTGTTGTAAGGACTTGTGTTTGATCTGATTCTCTCTCTCTCCTGTCTCTGTCCCTGTTGTTGTAAGGGCTTGTGTTTGATCTAATTCTCTGCTCCTGTCTCTGTCCCTGTTGTTGTAAGGGCTTGTGTTTGATCTGATTCTCTGCTCCTGTCTCTGTCCCTGTTGTTGTAAGGGCTTGTGTTTGATCTGATTCTCTCTCCTGTCTCTGTCCCTATTGTTGTAAGGGCTTGTGTTTGATCTGATTCTCTGCTCCTGTCTCTGTCCCTGTTGTTGTAAGGGCTTGTGTTTGATCTGATTCGCTCTCTGCTCCTGTCTCTGTCCCTGTTGTTGTAAGGGCTTGTGTTTGATCTAATTCTCTTTCCTGTCTCTGTCCCTGTTGTTGTAAGGGCTTGTGTTTGATCTGATTCTCTCTCCTGTCTAGGTCCCTGTTGTTGCTCGGGGGTCTCTCTCTGGCTGGGACTGGTTTCGGTGCTTATAACATGGCCATGGCAGCTATGAGTCCCTGCCCTCTGCTTCAGAACTCACTTGGTGGAGGAGTGCTTATTGTAAGTATGGCTTTCAATTTACTTATCAGACACCATTCAAGTAATTCCATACATTGTCTCCGCCATGCACGACATTTTATCAGGCTTACCTGATAAGTCCCTTAACCACATTACGGCCACTGAATTTACCACATATGAAAGGAGATGTTCTCTCTCTCTTAAAATGTCATTATTTCCCTTGAATTACTTTGATTGTTTTAATTAGCTTGTAAAGGCACTGGTAATGGTACAAGGGATTCCCCTGGGATTCCCCTGTGTGCTGCTCTCACTCCACACAGCTCCAGTCTAGTGTGGGCAGGGATGTTGAAAGCAAACACACTTTTCCGAAAAGGAAGGGAAGGAGATTGATTAAAATCCTATATAACAGAGAGCCACCACCTCATATAATGATTTAAGTGAATTCCTGTAGTGTGTATTCACCCTTTCGTTACACCTCTCTCATATTTTCATTGGTTGAATTAGCTGCTGATTCACAGTGCTGTGTCTGCCAAATTTGATAGACAGATGACATTACCAATCAAAGCTGTAATCAATGAGAGATGTGTGCCAAAAGTATAAATGATCAGGATTTTTGCTGCTCTGTTAAAAAGAAAAATGTGGGTTTATTTAACTAGCTTGGTGGAGGCATTCTGCAATTCTTTTTATCCACAGCTGCTCCTGCTGGTACATACAGCATGAGGGCTGAGCTAATGGGTAACAACAGTGATTATCTCCAGAAGACGCTGTACACGGGGTCACGACAGTAATCATCTCCAGGAGACGGTGTACGCGGGGTCATGACAGTGATCGTCTCCAGGAGATGGTGTACGCGGGGTCATGACAGTGATCATCTCCAGGAGACGGTGTACGCGGGGTCATGACAGTGATCATCTCCAGGAGATGGTGTACGCGGGGTCACGACAGTGATCATCTCCAGGAGACGGTGTACGCGGGGGCATGACAGTGATCGTCTCCAGGAGATGGTGTACGCGGGGTCATGACAGTGATCGTCTCCAGGAGATGGTGTACGCGGGGTCACGACAGTTATCATCTCCAGGAGACTGTGTACGCGGGGTCATGACAGTGATTATCTCCAGGAGACGGTGTGCGCGGGGTCACGACAGTGATCATCTCCAGGAGACGCTGTACGCGGGGTCACGACAGTGATGATCTCCAGAAGACGGTGTGCGCGGGGTCACGACAGTGATTATCTCCAGGAGACAGTCATGACAGTGATCATCTCCAGGAGACAGTCATGACAGTGATCATCTCCAGGAGATGGTGTACACGGGGTCACGGCAGTGATCATCTCCAGGAGACAGTCATGACAGTGATCATCTCCAGGAGACGGTGTGCGTGGGGTCACGACAGTGATCATCTCCAGGAGACGGTGTGCGCGGGGTCATGACAGTGATCATTTCCAGGAGACGGTGTACGCAGGGTCACGACAGTGATCATTTCCAGGAGACGGTGTACGCGGGGTCACGGCAGTGATCATCTCCAGGAGACAGTCATGACAGTGATCATTTCCAGGAGACGGTGTACGCGGGGTCACGACAGTGATCATCTCCAGGAGACGGTGTACGCAGGGTCATGACAGTGATCATCTCCAGGAGACAGTCATGACAGTGATCATTTCCAGGAGACGGTGTACGCGGTGTCACGACAGTGATCATCTCCAGGAGACGGTGTATGCGGGGTCACGACAGTGATTATCTCCAGGAGACGGTGTACGCGGGGTCATGACAGTGATCATCTCCAGGAGACAGTCATGACAGTGATCATTTCCAGGAGACGGTGTACGCGGTGTCACGACAGTGATCATCTCCAGGAGACTGTGTATGCAGGGTCACGACAGTGATCATCTCCAGGAGACGGTGTACGCGGGGTCATGACAGTGATCATCTCCAGGAGATGGTGTACGCGGGGTCACGACAGTGATCATCTCCAGGAGACGGTGTACGCGGGGTCACGACAGTGATCATCTCCAGGAGACAGTCATGACAGTGATCATTTCCAGGAGACGGTGTACGCGGGGTCACGACAGTGATCATCTCCAGGTGACGGTGTACGCGGGGTCATGACAGTGATCATCTCCAGGAGACAGTCATGACAGTGATCATTTCCAGGAGACGGTGTACGCGGGGTCACGACAGTGATCATCTCCAGGAGACGGTGTACGCGGGATCACGACAGTGATCATCTCCAGGAGACGGTGTACGCGGGGTCATGACAGTGATCATCTCCAGGAGATGGTGTACGGGGGTCATGACAGTGATCATCTCCAGGAGACGGTGTACGCGGGGTCATGACAGTGATCATCTCCAGGAGACGGTGTACGGGGGTCATGACAGTGATCATCTCCAGGAGACGGTGTCTGCAGGGTTATGACAGTGATCATCTCCAGAAGACGCTGTACACGGGGTAACGATGCATTTTTTTTGGCATGGATTGCAACCGCAGCTGCACTTCTGTCCATCCACAATTACTGTCCATTTCAATTCAAACAGATAAAATTACAATATTCACATTGCTAATTGTGGCCCAAGATGTTACCGGCAGCAATTGGAGACTCAGAGATAGAAGCTGCAGTGAAGCGCTGCTGCACACGTTTATTATTAGAGACTCAGAGACAGAAGCTGCAGTGACACACATAACTAACAGAACAAAATAAGAACAAAAACAGACACAAGGGCCAAAATAAAAGGGTTACCAAAACAAAAGAAAACAATATTCTGTACGCTGGGCATTCACCTTCAAAACAGTTACAACCACACAGGTCAAAAGCACTCCCCTAACTCCCTCTCCAAACAAAGGAGTTCTCTCTGCTTTTCTGCAGCTGGCCATTCTCCAATCAGCACTCAATTACCTAATTGGCCACACCTGTGATTGATGGAGGGACAGAATTAACCCCATCCCTGCCAACCTTACATTCCCACACACTATTTACACAAGCAGGGCTTGTGCTCTGCCACAGATAGGAATACTGGAATTATTGTGTTAGCTCTGTGTACTTTAATAGAATGATCGGATTTCTTCCATTCCATTCCATTGTTAACGATAACATTCCATTCCATTCCACGCCTCGGCTCGTGGAAACGGGGTAATGGAGTCAATGTTAAAGCCAGGCTGACTCGCCCAGTTTGAAGTACAATGTTAGTGCTATCATTGCAGATGAAGGCACACAAGCTTCACTCTGAGCACTAAGCACGCATCCTCCTGCACTCCCAGCACCTCAAGGGGTTTGAATCCACATACACTTTCATAATAACAGCTTTTGTGGAATTGAACTGCAGTGGCACAAGGACATTGCAGCTGATGTTTTTAACATGTAAACGATCATTCCAAGGTGCATTCCAACACGGTTTATTACAATAGGGGCATTTAAGTTAGATTTCATTTTTTTGGGAAAAAATCCTTGGAAAGTAAAGAAGAATGTCCCTTTTTGTTCCTCAGTCACATGCTGTTGTCTTTGCATAGTTTGCTTTGCCAGTGTTTCCCTGTGTGTGGGTTACTGTGCAGTAGGTCATGGGAACCTGCTACTCAGAGCTGCTGTCAGGGAGTCACTGTGTTTATTTACCTGCTGAGGATCGTCAGCTAAACCAAACACATGTTTCACCTGCTGCTGTATCCCACACCAAACCCAATTCATGACCTCCTGCTGCTGTATCCCACACCAAACCCAATTCATGACATCAACCTGCTGCTGTATCCCAGAGCAAACCCAATTCATGACATCAACCTGCTGCTGTATCCCACACCAAACCCAATTCATGACCTCCTGCTGCTGTATCCCACACCAAACCCAATTCATGACATCAACCTGCTGCTGTATCCCAGAGCAAACCCGATTCATGACATCAACGTGCTGCTGTATCCCACACCAAACCCAATTCATGACCTCCTGCTGCTGTATCCCACAGCAAACCCAATTCATGACATCAACCTGCTGCTGTATCCCACAGCAAACCCAATTCATGACATCAACCTGCTGCTGTATCCCACAACAAACCCAATTCATGATATCAACCTGCTGCTGTATTCCACAGCAAACCCAATTCATGACATCAACCTGCTGCTGTATCCCACAACAAACCCAATTCATGATATCAACCTGCTGCTGTATCCCATAGCAAATCCAATTCATGACATCAACCTGCTGCTGTATCCCACAGCAAACCCAATTCATGACATCAACCTGCTGCTGTATCCCACAGCAAACCAAATTCATGACATCAACCTGCTGCCGTATCCCACAGCAAACCCAATTCATGACATCAACCTGCTGCTGTATCCCACAAGCAAACCCAATTCATGACATCAACCTGCTGCCGTATCCCACAGCAAACCCAATTCATGACATCAACCTGCTGCTGTATCGCAGAGCAAACCCAATTCATGACATCAACCTGCTGCTGTATCCCACAGCAAACCCAATTCATGACATCAACCTGCTGCTGTATCCCACAGCAAACCCAATTCATGACATCAACCTGCTGCTGTATCCCACAGCAAACCAAATTCATGACATCAACCTGCTGCCGTATCCCACAGCAAACCCAATTCATGACATCAACCTGCTGCTGTATCCCACAAGCAAACCCAATTCATGACATCAACCTGCTGCTGTATCCCAGAGCAAACCCAATTCATGACATCAACCTGCTGCTGTATCGCAGAGCAAACCCAATTCATGACATCAACGTGCTGCTGTATCCCACAGCAAACCCAATTCATGACATCAACCTGCTGCTGTATCCCACAAGCAAACCCAATTCATGACATCAACCTGCTGCTGTATCCCAGAGCAAACCCAATTCATGACATCAACCTGCTGCTGTATCCCAGAGCAAACCCAATTCATGACATCAACCTGCTGCTGTATCCCAGAGCAAACCCAATTCATGACATCAACCTGCTGCTGTATCCCAGAGCAAACCCAATTCATGACATCAACCTGCTGCTGTATCCCAGAGCAAACCCAATTCATGACATCAACCTGCTGCTGTATCCCACACCAAACCCAATTCATGACATCAACCTGCTGCTGTATCCCAGAGCAAACCCAATTCATGACATCAACGTGCTGCTGTATCCCACACCAAACCCAATTCATGACCTCCTGCTGCTGTATCCCACAGCAAACCCAATTCATGACATCAACCTGCTGCTGTATCCCACAGCAAACCCAATTCATGACATCAACCTGCTGCTGTATCCCACAGCAAACCAAATTCATGACATCAACCTGCTGCCGTATCCCACAGCAAACCAAATTCATGACATCAACCTGCTGCCGTATCCCACAGCAAACCCAATTCATGACATCAACCTGCTGCTGTATCCCACAAGCAAACCCAATTCATGACATCAACCTGCTGCTGTATCCCAGAGCAAACCCAATTCATGACATCAACCTGCTGCTGTATCGCAGAGCAAACCCAATTCATGACATCAACGTGCTGCTGTATCCCACAGCAAACCCAATTCATGACATCAACCTGCTGCTGTATCCCACAAGCAAACCCAATTCATGACATCAACCTGCTGCTGTATCCCAGAGCAAACCCAATTCATGACATCAACCTGCTGCTGTATCCCAGAGCAAACCCAATTCATGACATCAACCTGCTGCTGTATCCCAGAGCAAACCCAATTCATGACATCAACCTGCTGCTGTATCCCAGAGCAAACCCAATTCATGACATCAACCTGCTGCTGTATCCCAGAGCAAACCCAATTCATGACATCAACCTGCTGCTGTATCCCACAGCAAACCCAATTCATGACATCAACCTGCTTTGAAAAACACATCATTCAACTGCAAAGTCAATTGAGAACGGTGGCATCAAAATCAGGCAGCTGCCTCAGCCACTTAACAGTATTCTCTTCAGCAATTCCACTCTTTGAAATGCATATAGGGAATTTAACTTGTATATTACCAATAAAGCAGTTTCTAATAGTTATAGGACTGCGAGCCTCTGTGCCTGGGTGTGACAGAGAGCGAATGAATCCGAGTCAATGATCTCCGTCCTGACCTGTGAGGGCGCGGTATAACAGGAACAGTGTGCCCAGGACTGGATGGTTTGACAGTTCATTCCAGGGTCAGTCGGAAGTCAGCCATCCAAAAGGGGATGAAGCCACAATACTAGAAGTCAGCGCCTTACTGCAGTAGGTGATGTGTCAGTCATGGATTGGAGGAGACGTGATTGCACTCACTACCAAAGGGGGCATGACTGAAGGTATATCGGGGTGTGTGGCCGAGCAATCTGTTCCTTTGTTATGGTTACGGACAGACATGTAAAAGGAGTACAGAGATACTCGTGAGTGCTGTTTTTTGTTTGTGTTTATAACTGTTTATTTGTAATTTTTAGACGGCTAAACGGTACTCTTTTTATTTATATATATGCTCTGAACACACTCTTACACTCCTGTAAGTGGTTTTGGTTGTGCACTGGGCGGGCTATATGTCCAGACAACCTTTTAATATTCAAGAAAATCACACAGACTCATTTCATTTGAAGTTTTAACGAATCAGAGTAGTACAAGTGCTCTTTTCGGTTTATAAAATGCTTTAAAAATGGATCAAGTGGTTGCAAGCCACTTTGGATACCTGCTAATAGGCAGCCTGAGCATTTCCAGTGCCTTTACATGTTTAACAGCATTAGTACTTCTATACAGTAATACAGGTATGGTTATCATATATTTAGCGCTTAAGCTATAAAATGCAAAAAGCTAAAGCGCCCACTGCTACGTTCTAGAACATTCAATATATCACTCTCTTAAGACTAGAATATAATTTCTATACCTTATAGCAATGCATCAATATAAAAGAGATATTACATTCAAATATATGCTTACCGTCCAGTATATGGAAGAATAGTGTAGGATATATGAAAATAAGAACTGTCTTCAAAAGGCAGAGACTTCTGAATTCGATCAAAACAGCAATCAGTTTTTCAGAGACCCTCGGAGCATGGACCACGTCAGCTTGCAAGATCAAGTTGAATGGTATTGAATGGGGTCTTGCTGTGGGCTTATATATTATTATTATTTATTATTATTATTTGTTTATTTAGCAGACGCCTTTATCCAAGGCGACTTACAGAGACAAGGGTGTGCGAACTATGCATCAGCTGCAGAGTCACTTACAACTACGTCTCACCTGAAAGACAGAGCACAAGGGGGTTAAGTGACTTGCTCAGGGTCACACAATGAGTCAGTGGCTGAGGTGGGATTTGAACTGGGGACCTCCTGGTTACAAGCCCTTTTCTTTAATGATTAGATTTACTCGGCCTTGACATTTCTTATCTTTAAGTTAACTATACATTCTAGAAGGATCTGGTCAACTCCTTTTTCAAAACTGATTGGATATAACTTCTTGCCAAAAAATATTGGAACATGATTTCATCGCTCTCTTTTCCAACTCCTCCTTTTTCTAAAAAGTCAGGTGGACCAAAGTTCACAGCATCTTTGCTATAATATAATACAAGTATATGTGTATATATGAGAGATGTTTTTAATATGTAACACCAGCTCTATTTGATTATATTAAGCTGGGTCAAAAATATATGTCCCTCTTAGCCGCATATTGTTACCTTTTCAGTGTGTTGTCAATGGGCCAGTTTAACTTCATATACAAATGTGTGTTAACAAAGTATGGGACAAAGACTGCCTTTGAATAAACATACAGTGGTCAGTTCAGTTATTTTCATTTAAATTTAAGCTATAATAAACATGTTAAATATAACAGCCTTATTTAACTGGGCCATTCTCAGACTATGCCTGACCTCTCTCTGTTTCCTGCTCAAGCAGGATTCAGGCACCCTGTTTTCTTGCCAAGACTATTGTTTTGATTAATATGAAACACCATTGTAAGCACTTCTCCAAATTCACCTCATGAAGTCAATTTTCTTCCAAAGAAAGTCACTACTTATTTGATAAGAACTGATACTGGACACAACTCCTCTAATTCGTGGAATGCTTGGTACGACTGCCAGGTTTTCTTATCATAGAAATACCTTGGATTCAAAACTGTGGACTACAAGTAAATCTCACTTTGCCTGCCAGAAAGAACCTTCCATATCTAGCACCGCTCTGCTTGCAAGCAGATAAGGGCAAGGCTATTTTTCTGTATTCAATCATTTTAGATTGTGTGCTAAAATGATTGAATACAGTTTACACTTTATTTCTCTAATATTCCAACCTAACAGTTCCTGTTTTTTTTATTACAGTAAGACAGTTTAAATTTAAATCATTTTATAACATGTATTTCTAATTCAGTTACTTCAGTGTAACAGTTGCTTCTAGAAATGGTCATATTATTTTACTGAATTAAGTCTGACCCCTTTCTCTGTTCATACAAAATCCAGTTGAAGCAGGTGTTGACATTCTAAACTGTTGATTAATATGAGACATGAAGTAGCGAAAGTAAAGTAACGAAAGAAACTGGCCACTTTTTCTCATGAAACTGGAATATGCTAACAAGGCCTTATGATAAGAGCCTGCCAAGCTTGACTCCTTTCAGCAGGTGCTTTCATAGACTACACACAACATCTATCCATTGTTTTCTATTGAGTATACAGATCTTTTTGAAAGGAACATAAACAGGATTATTATAATTATTGACAAAGAGTATATCATATCACTTCAATCAAGACAGACCAGCTTAAATCATCCAATCCTGTGACAGTCTTGGGTCAGTTTCTGCTCACAGGTGTGGGTGACAGTCTTTAAAAGCCTGATACCTGCACAAACTTCAATCTTGTTAGCTGGGCTCCCATCTCTGCATTCTCATTCCCATCATCAGTGGGCAAACACATTTTAACTGAATCTGGGTCCACACACCTTGCAACCAAGGCCTTCCATGCAAAAGGATTTAATGACTTATAGCACAAAAGGGACGTGCCAGAACCGGGTTATAGTGAATAAAGCAGTTTCTAATAGCGTTATAGCACTGAGAGCCTCTGTGCATGGGTTATAGTGAATAAAGCAGTTTCTAATAGCGTTATAGGACTGAGAGGCTGTGTGCACGGGTTATAGTGAATAAAGCAGTTTCTAATAGCGTTATAGGACTGAGAGGCTGTGTGCACGGGTTATAGTGAATAAAGTAGTTTCTAATAGTTATAGAAATGAGAGCCTGTGTGCAGAACCACGGGCGCCCTATTGGCCACAGGGGTTGCTGATGTGTGGAGAACCGTGGATTCCCCTGCCGACCTAAACCCTCCCTACCCGGGCAGCGCTCAGCCAATTGTGCGCCACCCCCTGGGAACTCCCAGTCATGGTCAGCAATGACATAGCCTGGATTTTAACCTGTGATCTCCAGGCTATAAGGCACTCCACTTGGAGCGCTTTTACCGGATGCGCCACTCGGGAGCCCCCAAACCTGGACTTTTTAAAAGATTTAGAGCAAAATTTCAGGACTCCGGGCCCTTGGAAAGCTGGCACTGTCCCGACTAAACCGGGATGTCTGGTAATGCTAGTAATAGAGAGATATTTGAATGTATTGTCACTATTTTTGCTCATGATATTAGAAACCTATACCAGTAAATATCATGGATAAATGTAGTACAGGAGTAGTGTGGAGTAGTGCAGCAGTGTGGAGTAGTGGTTAGGGCTCTGGACTCGTGACCGGAGGGTCGTGGGTTCAATCCCAGGTGGGGGGCACTGCTGCTGTACCCTTGAGCAAGGTACTTTACCCAGATTGCTCCAGTAAAAAACCCAACTGTATAAATGGGTAATTGTGTGTAAAAAATAATATAATTGTATGTAAAAAATAATGTGATATCTTGTAACAATTGTAAGTCGCCCTGGATAAGGGTGTCTGCTAATAAAAACATAATAATAATACATTATTAAATATAAACAGCATGGATCAACTTCATGTACCATGTTGACAGAGATGTCTTAATTTCCTGCTGCCACTAATGTATATGATCAGGGGTAGTGTCCTGCTGGCACTAATATATATGATCAGGGGTAGTGTCCTGCTGGCACTAATGTATATGGTCAGGGGTAGTGTCCTGCTGGCACTAATGTATATGATCAGGGGTAGTGTCCTGCCGGCACTAATGTATATGATCAGTGGTAGTTTCCTGCTGGCACGAATGAGCAGGTGTTTCTTGTAATCTACAGGTCCTGTCTTGGATTTTCTTTGTTGGAACTCTGTCTTACGTGAAAGTGATGGTGGGCTTGATACTGCGAGACAAAAGCCACAGCGCCCTCGTGTGGTGCGGAGTAGCAGTGCAGATGGGGTCGATGGTCGGGGCCCTGGCCATGTTTCCATTAATCAACGTGTATTACCTGTTCAAATCAGGAGACAGCTGCAATACCAACTGTTCAGTATGAAAAGTATGAGATGAACTGTGTAAACAGGGCTCCAGTATAGTGAGCAATACAGCAAGTACTAAAAATAAAGAACAAATAAATAACATACTGAGTGAACTGAGTGGCTGACGTCTCTTGAGTTCACTAACACTTTTTTTGATGTTTTTAATTTGTGAATTTAGCACAAGGTAAGGGGTGATGGCATCGGCTACAACAAATCCAGTATAAAATCAGCACTGCATCAGTTCATTCAGGTCCCAGTCTCTTTAGAGTCTTAACAGACCTTTCATATAAACACAGTGAGCTCCCCCTCCTCACGCACAGCATACACACCCTCTCCAATACACCACAAGCTTTAAACCTGTCCAAGTGCTTTACCATTTCATACAAAGAGAGAGCGATCTTAATCCTGGAGCCTAAACGCTGCACCGTGCTGGGGATATCAATCAGCCCTCCCTCCTCACAGGGAGGTACAGGACAGCCGGGCCCGGCCTGTGGAGCCCATTCCATAGAAACTGCAGCAGACATCTCTGGATATCAGTGAGCAGACCAGCCAGTGCTAGAACATGGAGGCCACCAGGTTATTAATAACAAGGACCTCCCCCTGAAGGAGAACCGTGAGAGGAGCCACTGCCAGCTGCAGCCTCCCCTTTTGATACAGGACTCCAGCACAGCGACGTCCCTGTCATGAGTGACAAAGACACTGAGATTGTCAGCATGTGCGGAGAGCCTGATGGGGGGTGTTTCCCTGGAGCTGCCTCCTCTTCTGCAGGCCTCGATACACCCCCTCACTGCTCTGACCGTCCAGCTGCTTCTCAACTCCTCCATCTCTCTCTCCAGCTCACTGACCACTGCATTCACTGACCTTGGGACAGTGTATTGCTGACAGAAGATTTCTATTTGAATTTTACCAATATCCCACCACTGTCTCAGACTGGTATAGTTTATTTTTCCAGTTTTCCTAAAAGTTTAAAATGATTACTGAATTGGTGATCTTGTAGGAGTTTTGTATTAAAATGCCAATATGATTTTAACCTCCCCAGTCCCTGTGTCCATTTAAATGGATGTTTGGATTTTTAGGATAAATCATAAACTATAGGTTTTTAGGTGCTAGAACCTAAAATGCATTAAATGGAACCTTTACTGAACCTCCAAATGTGGTTTATATTGTATTACACCTCATGTGTGGTTTATATTGTATTAAACCTCCAGATGTGGTTTATATTGTATTAAACCTCCTGTGTGGTTTATATTGTATTAAACCTACAGATGTGGTTTATATTGTATTAAACCTCCAGATGTGGTTTATATTGTATTTAAGCTCTTGTGTGGTTTATATTGTATTAAACCTCCTGTGTGATTTATATTGTATTAAACCTCCTGGTGTGGGTTATATGGTATTAAGCAGTGTTTTTGTTAATCTTTGGATACACTAAAGCAGGGCTCTCCAACCCTGGTCCTGGAGAGCTACTGTGGCTGCTGGTTTTCATTTCAACCAATCTCTCAGTTACTTAATTGCACCAATTAATGGCTTAATTAGTCAAGATTAACAGGTGTTCCAGATCTTTAGCCACTGATTATGTAAAGACACGTATAAAACCTGCTGGATAGGGGCTCTCCAGGACCAGGGTTAGAGACCCCTGCACTAAAGTGTGACCCACTTATCCCTTTAAATCAGGAGTAGGCAACCTTGACTTCCAATCCATTCCACTGCAGGACTTTGTTCCAACCAGACCTTTAATTATTTAATTGACATCCAACAGTGTGAATTCAATAATGAAGGCTCTGTGTGGGGCTGTGTCCGCTGTCTGATTCCCCTGGGCCACGCACTCCTCTTCCTGTGCTTTCACGTCTCTTTATATAGGAGGCTAGCAATGATAGTTAAATAATGAAGGCTCTGTGTGGGGCTGTGTCCGCTGTCTGATTCCCCTGGGCCACGCACTCATCTTCCTGTGCTTTCGCTTCTCTTTATATAGGAGGCTAGCAATGATAGTTAATTGGTGTGAATGGGAAACACCTGTGGCTGCATTTGGAATTGGGGAATGAGACTGTTCTCTCCCTCTAATCACCCGTGCTGTAGTACAAATAATAACACACTTTACAATAAATAACTTAAACACAGCAATGCAAAATAAGCAACAATGTCCCTCCCTTTGGGCAATAAGCAAAACAAAATGTGAAACATAACAAGTGTAAAAACCCCAAATACTAATAGAATAAATACAAACGCAAACAGAATGTGCACACGCCCAGCTAATTTACAGTCACTAGTGAACTGCAAACGCAAGTCAAAAAGGAAATTAGAAAGGTCAAGAGAGAGATAGAAATGGACATTGCTAAGGGGGCTAAAACCAATTCCAAAAAGTTTTTCCAATATTATAACAGCAATAGAACATTCAAAGAGGAAGTTAAATGTCTAAGAGATACAAAAGGCAAAATCATAGTTGAAGAGAAATATATAGTATATATTTGCAAATATATAGTTTTTACAAAGGAGGATACGGACAACATGCCCTACATGTCAACCTGTTCCTATCCAGTTTTAAATAACTTTAGTATAACAGAGGCAGAAGTGTTAAAGGGACTAGCAGCTCTTAAAATAAACAAATCCCCTGGGCCGGATGAGATCCTCCCAATAGTACTTGAAGAAATGAAAGAAGTTATTTACAAACTACTAACCAAGATCATGCAACAGTCTCTTGACACAGGGGTTGTACCGACAGACTGGAAAATAGAAAAAGTAATACCGATCCACAAAAAGGGAAACAAAACCGAACCAGGTAACTACAGACCAATAAGCCTGACTTCTATTATATGTAAACTTATGGAAACTATAATAAGATCCAAAATGGAAAATTACCTATATGGTAACAGTATCCTGGGAAACAGTTAGCATGGTTTTAGGAAAGGGAGATCATGTCTAACTAACCTGCTTGCTTTTTTTGAGGATGCAACATCGCAATACATCAGGGTTTAATGATTCCACCAGTTTCACACAGCAACCATTTATTAACATTACTACATACAACAAAAATGTTGTTCGTGAAAACCTTCTACATTTAAGCGGGTGGTGTTGACATCAATCACTATTTAGCACATTAAAACATAACCCCATCATATCTTTAGGTTATATTAGAACAACGACAGCCATCGTAGCTCCAACTGCTCCCACCACAGAAACCAACCGCAGCCCTGTTTGCACCCGCGACCCCCTCCTCTATCACCATCACAGAAACCTCTCATGAGCGATCCCCACCCACTCCCACCCCTAACACTGCTCCTCTCATGAGCGATCCCCACCCACTCCCACCCCTAACACTGCTCCTCTCATGAGCGATCTCTACCCTCTCCCACCCCTAACACTGCTCCTCTCATGAGTGATCCCCATCCACACCCACCCCTAACACTGCTCCTCTCATGAGCGATCCCCACCCACTAACACCCCTAACACTGCTCATCTCATGGGCGATCTCCACCCACTCCCACCCCTAACACTGCTCCTTTCATGAGCGATCTCCACCCACTCCCACCCTAACACTGCTCTTCTCATGAGCGATCCCCACCCACTCCCACCCCTAACACTGCTCCTTTCATGAGCGATCCCCACCCACTCCCACCCCTAACACTGCTCCGCTCATGAGCGATCCCCACCCACTCCCACCCCTAACACTGCTCCTTTCATGAGCGATCCCCACCCACTCCCACCCAACACTGCTCCTGCATTAGCGATCCCCACCCACTACCACCCCTAACACTGCTCCTTTCATGAGCGATCCACACCCACTCCCACCCAACACTGCTCCTCTCATTAGCGATCCCCACCCACTCCACCCCTAACACTGCTCCTTTCATGAGCGATCCCCACCCACTCCCACCCCTAACACTGCTCCGCTCATGAGCGATCCCCACCCACTCCCACCCCTAACACTGCTCCTTTCATGAGCTGATCCCCACCCACTCCCACCCAACACTGCTCTCGCATTAGCGATCCCCACCCACTACCACCCCTAACACTGCTCCTTTCATGAGCTGATCCACACCCACTCCCACCCAACACTGCTCCTCTCATTAGCGATCCCCACCCACTCCCACCCCTAACACTGCTCCGCTCATGAGCGATCCCCACCCACTCCCACCCCTAACACTGCTCCTTTCATGGCGATCCCCACCCTCCCACCCCTAACACTGCTCCTTTCATGAGCGATCCCCACCCACTCCCACCCAACACTGCTCCTCGCATTAGCGATCCCCACCCACTCCCACCCCTAACACTGCTCCTTTCATGAGCGATCCCCACCCACTCCTACCCAACACTGCTCCTCTCATTAGCGATCCCCACCCACTCCCACCCCTAACACTGCTCCTCTCATGAGCGATCGCCACCCACTAGGACCCCAGACACTGCTCTTCTCATGAGCGATCCCCACCCACTAGGACCCCAGACACTGCTCCTCTCATGAGTGATCCCCATCCACTCCCACCCCTAACACTGCTCCTCTCATGAGCGATCCCCATCCACTCCCACCCCTAACACTGCTCCTCTCATGAGCGATCCCCACCCACTAGGACCCCAGACACTGCTCCTCTCATGAGCGATCCCCAATCAGTCCCACCCCTAACACTGCTCCTCTCATGAGCGATCCCCACCCACTCCCACCCCTAACACTGCTCCTCTCATGAGCGATCCCCACCCACTCCCACCCCTAACACTGCTCCTTTCATGAGCGATCCACACCCACACCCACCCAACACTGCTCCTCTCATTAGCGATCCCCACCCACTTCCACCCCTAACACTGCTCCGCTCATGAGCGATCCCCACCACTCCCACCCCTAACACTGCTCCTTTCATGAGCGATCCCCACCCATTCCCACCCCTAACACTGCTCCTTTCATGAGCGATCCCCACCCACTCCCACCCCTAACACTGCTCGCTCATGAGCGATCCCCACCCACTCCCACCCCTAACACTGCTCCTTTCATGAGCGATCCCCACCCACTCCCACCCAACACTGCTCCTCGCATTAGCGATCCCCACCCACTCCCACCCCTAACACTGCTCCTCTCATGAGCGATCCCCACCCACTAGGACCCCAGACACTGCTCCTCTCATTAGCGATCCCCACCCACTCCCACCCCTAACACTGCTCCGCTCATGAGCGATCCCCACCCACTCCACCCCTAACACTGCTCCTTTCATGAGCGATCCCCACCCACTCCCACCCCCTAACACTGCTCCTTTCATGAGCGATCCCCACCCACTCCCACCCAACACTGCTCCTCGCATTAGCGATCCCCACCCACTCCCACCCTAACACTGCTCCTTTCATGAGCGATCCCCACCCACTCCTACCCAACACTGCTCCTCTCATTAGCGATCCCCACCCACTCCCACCCCTAACACTGCTCCTCTCATGAGCGATCCCCACCCACTAGGACCCCAGACACTGCTCTTCTCATGAGCGATCCCCACCCACTAGGACCCCAGACACTGCTCCTCTCATGAGTGATCCCCATCCACTCCCACCCCTAACACTGCTCCTCTCATGAGCGATCCCCATCCACTCCCACCCCTAACACTGCTCCTCTCATGAGCGATCCCCACCCACTAGGACCCCAGACACTGCTCCTCTCATGAGCGATCCCCAATCAGTCCCACCCCTAACACTGCTCCTCTCATGAGCGATCCCCACCCACTCCCACCCCTAACACTGCTCCTCTCATGAGCGATCCCCACCCACTCCCACCCCTAACACTGCACCTCTCATGAGCGATCCCCAATCAGTCCCACCCCTAACACTGCTCCTTTCATTTTCAGTAGTTGTTTTCAATAGCTGTACATCTGTCCCTTTGTTACTACAAGCTGTACTGCTATAATGCAACACCAGAGGGCGCAAGTAGACTGAGAGAAGAGCCTGTTAGAACATTATATTTATATATTTTATATCACATTTATATAGTGCGTTTTATACAAAAGTATCACAAAGCACTGTACAGTACATAGCAGAAAAAAAGAACAAACCACAATCCATTTGTATAGCATGTCACACATACAACTGCCATATAGCCATATAGCATATAGCATATTTAAGTAACAGTATACACTTAATACAAAAGCAGCAATTTTAAAGTTACATTAAAACCCACTAAGATAAGAAAGCCATTTTATAAAAGTGTGTTTTTAGTCTTTTGTTGACCCTAGGAATAACCAGCAGCCCCGCATCCTGTGATCTTAAAGTGCGGTTTGGAAGATACAGGGTCAGTAACTCCTGCAAATAACTAACTAGGTGCTAATCCAGTCAGGGCCTAGCTGTACTGCACAAGGAGCCAGTGTAAAGAGGCCAAAACAGGGGTAATATGTTCACTTTTTCTGGTTTTAGTCAGAATTCTAGCGGCGATATTCTGAACAAGCAGCAAATGGAATACCACACTGTGGCAGGATGGCTTGCAGTGGTGAGGTGTGGTGACGTCACGGACCAGGAAGTAACTGAACCAAAACAACAATGGATGGGCGGGTGAAGCTGAACGCTACTGCGGTCAGCGTTTTTAATAAATAATAATACAAAACAAAAAGATTTAAACAATCAACAAACAAAACAAAAAGGCGCGTTGGCCAAACAAATAATCAAACAAATAAGCGGGCTGGTTTTTAATCTATCTCTCTCCTCGCTCTCTCCGCTCCCCGTACTCTCCTCTCTACACTCAACCCCGCAGCACGGACAGCTGCAGGTTCTTATACTCTGGCCGAGGGGTTAACTAGCTGTTAATTATCTTATTACCCCTCGGGCACAGTCTGCACGAGTTTAGTAAGGATGCATGACTGTCAGCTAGTTAAATAATCAGTAGCTGACCAGCCACGCATCCTCACAAAGTTTTTAAAAATACAAAAACAATAACAAAAGACGCGGCGCTTTTATCCGCGCCGCAAACAATAATACAAAAACAGTGCACAAATATATATAGGGGCGGGACACTCCGCCACACAAACGTTTTGGGACACCAGAAAAAAGTGCATTACAATAATCAATTCTAGATGAAACAAAGGCATGCATTAGTCTCTCTGCATCAGATACAGAAATAATTGGTCTAAGTTTGGCTATATTTCTCAAATGGTAAAAAAGATACTTTTGTAACTTCCCTAATATGAATCTCAAATGATAGATCAGGGTCAAAGATGACCCCCAGACTCTTTATTTCTAGATTAAGTTTTGATGAGACATTGCAAGGGTCGAGCTCATGTAATCCCACATTTCCTTTTAGTTGGTTCTGTGAGCCCACTAGCATGACCTCTGTTTTATCTGAATTCAACCTTAGAAAATTCTGTGACATCCAATGCTTAATGTCTGTAAGGCAAGTAGCTAATAACACCCAGGCAGAAGAAATTCCTGGTTTTAGGGACAAATATAGCTGGGTATCATCAGCATAGCAATGGAAGTTCACTCTGTGTCTGTGGATAATGTCATCCAATGGTAGCATAGATAATGAAAACAGCAAGGGACCTAGAATGGAGCTCTGTGGAACACCACAGACAACTTCCGATAATGCTGATTTTACCTCCCCAATAGAGACGAACTGAAACCTATCAGAAAGATAAGATTTGAACCAGGATAGGACAAGGTTAGACAGTCCTACTGTGCTTTCAAGACGATCAAGAAGAATTAATACTGATGGAAAGCCCAAGTCAAGAGTTTATCAGCAGATCATTCACAACTCTGACAAGGGCTGTCTTGGTGCTGTGTGCAGCATGAAAACCAGACTGAAACTTCTCAAATATACCATTAAGAGTTAGACATTTTGTAATTGAATTGCAATCACTCTCTCTAAAACCTTATCTAAGAATGGTAGGTTGGAGATTGGCCTATAGTTATTGAGAACTTTAGGCTCCAAATTGTGTTTCTTAAGCATAGGCTTTACCAGAGGAAAGTGAACCATTTATCATTTTTAAAATGTGGGTATTAATAACACCAAGGACTATTATCTTTTAATAGTTTTGTAGGAATAGGATCAAGAGAGCATGCAGTAGCTCTCATATGTTGAACTAGCTCTGTCACTCAAAAAAAAGCTCCCATAGTAGCCTTAATAGGTGTAGTTGGTATAATTGTGTCATTTCTGATGTCTAGTATTTTATTTTTAAAGAAATGTAAGAAGTCATTGCAGCTGTGAGAGGAGCCAGTGTCAAGGGTAGGATTATCAGGGGAAGGATTCATTCATTGATCTAGGGTAGCAACAATAAATCTAGGGTTCTTGTTATTTATTTCAATTAAATTAGAATAATATGATGATCTAGCCAACGCCAGAGCCTTCCTATATTTAACCAGGTGGTCCTTCCATGTGATGTAATGAACATGCAATTTAGATTCATGTTATCTCTGTTCTATCAAACTGTGTGCTGATACGCTGGGGCCCCACATCCAGCATTTCCCTGTCCTCGCTGATGGCCCTGTGTATTAGCTGCCACGCAGGCCTGAAGGCGGTGCCTCAGGTCACCCCGTGGTGCAGTGGGGATTGGGACTGATGGACGCCATTGCCTCCCCCTCTCTCGTACCGGGGCATGGGAGGGGAGCATCGCAGCCACCTGTCGAGGCGCCTCTCGCTCCCTATGGGAGTGTTGCAATATTTCCTCCACTGCTGGTCCAAAGGTGTGACCAGGGAAGATATGCGTGTCCAATACAACTGACTTGTCTACGTCCGGGACCCTCGCCTGAGACAGCCACAGCTGTCTGCGTGCCACCACCAAGCCTGCCAGGCTTCTGCCCAAGGCTTGCCCCTGGAAGCCGGATATCTGTAACAGAGTACTTGAGACCGGGCGTAGCTCTGAAGCCAGTGGTTCAGGAGGGTTACAGATTGCAGCATGCCATCCAGGTAGGCCGTCAAGAGACCTCCTGTGTTGGCCAGATGCGTTACTTGCGCTTCAGCTGCATATGCCTTCTTGAGGTGGGCTTCTGTGATCCTGCACTGACCGTTAGGGCATACAGGATCCTTGGATAGGCCTCCTACCAGGGGGTCTTGCACCAAGGCCGCTATGGTGGAGTCCACCGGAGGGAACTGTGCAAGACCCATTGCCTCTGCACCTTCCAAGGAGGACAGTGCGGCCATGCTCTTGGACACACTGGGCGCAGAGGATTTGACTTCCTCCAAAAAATCCGGGAACACTGGAAATGGCTGGGGGGTCGAAGGTCTGTATTCAGACCAGCGCTGTTCAGAATACAGACCAGCACTGTTCAGGCACTGCTTTCCAGGGAACCTGGAGGAAGCTGGAGGCTCGCTCCATAAGAGCCCAAACTGAGCTTGAGGGAGGGGCCGCGTCAGAGTCTGAGGCAAACTGCCAGTGCCAGAGGCGGAGCTGAGGCAAGTGCCAGAGGCGGAGCTGAGGGAAGTGTCAGAGGCGGAGCTGAGGCAGTGTCAGAGGCGGAGCTGAGGCAAGTGTCAGAGACAAAGCTGAGGCAAGTGTCAGAGGCAAAGCTGAGGCAAGTGTCAGAGGTGGAGCTGAGGCAAGTGTCAGAGGCAAAGCTGAGGCAAGTGCCAGAGGCAAAGCTGAGGAAAGTGCCAGAGGCAAAGCTGAGGCAAGTTTCAGAGGCAAAGGTGAGGAAAGTGCCAGAGGCGGAGCTCTGGCAGGAGCAGGGTCAACAGCCTGCTGTCTGGCTAGGAACTCTGGCACCTGAACCATCTGACTTTTTAGGTCTGCAATGTCCTTGACCTGCCTCGAAGGCCTCGACCGCTTGCTGCTCCTTGGAGGAGAGCTGTGCTAGCCTGTTGTGCATGGTCTTTTCCCTCAACCTTGCGCAAATGTCGCAGAATGTCCTATCTGCTAAGGCAGTAGAAGCGTGCTGTATTCCCAGACACCTGACACACAATGTGTATTTGTTCTGTGGGGGAAGCTTTCCCTTGCAGGACGTGCCTGGGTGGAAGCCCAACATTATAGTGTGACGGTGGACTAGGCATGAGTCACACACGCTTGTGAGGCTGTAGAGCACCGAAGCACCGAGTGCACCGATGCAGGAAGCTTTTTAACCCCGAAGGTGTCGAAGCACCGTGGTAGAGCCTGTGAGCACCGAAGGCGGCAAAGCACCACGACATCGAAGCTCTGGAGTGTCGACGGAGCCGAAGCACCGAGGCGTCCAGGCTATAGGGCACTGGGGCACCGAAACCCTCGAGGGGATCAAGTGCACCAATGCAATGAGCACTTAAGCACAGAGGCACCAAGGCTACGTAACACGGTGGCACCGAGGGCACCGAGGTATCAAGGCCACTGATGTCAGGGAACGCTTGAACACTGAGGGCGCCAAGGCACTGGAGTGGAGCAATCCTCAGATGGTGCCGTCTGGGTCGTGTGCAGTCACACAACCGGTGCAGCACGTAGCTTACAGCGGAGTGACACAGCCTACAGACATGGAGAAAAGGAAAGGAGAGCATTTCTTTTTTTAAAAATTATTATTATTATTTTTGGACCTACACACCGCTTTCATGGGTGAGTGGTTTGAATGTGCGTGGGGTCTGCTCAACAGTAGGACCAGGTGAAACCAGGCCTAATGGAGGACGTACATGTTTTTTTATTTTTTATTTATTGTTTTTATTTATTTATTTATTTATTTATTTTTTAAACCAAAGCGCAGCTGCGCAGTGTTTCGCTCAGGCTTCAGCTGCTGAGTTCTGAGTCCGGGGAAGTGGCAAGCCAACTGCCAGCAATACATTGCCAGGGAGCTTACAGAAAAAGAGACAATCAACAACTGGAAGAGGTTAGTATATACCCACCTTACTTACCTGCTTGTGAGAGGCAAAAGAGAATGAGTCACTCCATGGAGGGGCCTATCGGCAGCTTTGATATAAAATACTCAGTGAATACCTGACCTGTGGCGGCATATCCCAAAAGCATTGGTTGGTGTTCGTCTTCGAATTGAAAGGGAACTAAACATATACCTGTCTTTACTTAATGTCATTAAACGGTTTATAGCGAATGAAATAATTCTGTAAGTCTATTGTGTACTTCCATAGCAGTCTTGAAATGTCTGAATGAAAAGTATGAAAGGTATTAGCTACTACTGAAAATTACCAACATGCCTCTAGTGGACTTTTGATAAATCTATGTTCCTGAGTCCTAAAAAATGAAGATTTTGGGGTCCCTGAGTTTTCGCATGGTGTGCAGGGTGTCACACAGTCAGGGGAGCACAGGGGTTCCTGAGTTTCTCCCCTGGTAATAGCACGGTCGCGTGGTGTACACAGTGTCACACAGTCAGGGGAGTGCAGGGGTCCCTGAGTTTCTCCCCTGGTAATAGCACGGTCGCGTGGTGTACACAGTGTCACACAGTCAGGGGAGTGCAGGGGTCCCTGAGTTTCTCCCCTGGTAATAGCACGGTCGCGTGGTGTACACAGTGTCACACAGTCAGGGGAGTGCAGGGGTTCCTGAGTTTCTCCCCTGGTAATACCACGGTCGCGTGGTGTACACAGTGTCACACAGTCAGGGGAGTGCAGGGGTCCCTGAGTTTCTCCCCTTGTAAAAGCATGGTTGCGTGGTGTGCAGGGTGTCACACAGTCACACAATCATTCAACAGGTTTAATTTGGCCAATTGTTAGTTTAATTGAGTGTTCAATAAAGAACTTCAGTTGGAAAAAAGTAACAGCAGACACAAGGGGATCCCCAGGACCAGGATTGGGAACCACTGATTTAAGGCATATTAGAATGTCTAAGAGAACTTTTGAATCCTCAGCCACCCACTGACCTGTCCAGTGGTGGTGACTACCTATGCTGTCAGAACATGGGTGATGTAAGAGCACAGTGATGGTCTTACTTGACAATTTCCAGTCTTTTTTGGCTTTGTTAGCTCTTACTGTCACTTAAAATGTAGTTTTTTTGTATTTAATTTCCATTGTTTTTTCACTGGAAGGCTGATTTAAAAATATATGTGTATATTCAATGGAAAGTATGATTGTAGACCTCTATGTGTATATTATATCTTTATTTAACCAGTAATGGGCTTTTATTCTTTTAGTTTACCGTCATTTGCGACAGTTCAGATTTCGACTTTACATCGCCATCTTACTTATCTCCCAGAACAGCAAAACAGGAAGTAACTTCCTGTCAAAAAACTAAAGGACAGAATATCTTTGACTAAACTCTACTTTACAGAGTGAGGCTGACTTGCAAAACACTAAGGCTTCTACAGTAGTGTTACAAAAATAAAAATGACCCATTCTCTTACACTATATGATTAAAACTAAATAAAGCGGTTCATTTATTAACATAATAATCACACTGCTGCTATATTATTCAGCATTAAATATGTGCTTTACACTATGATAAACAATTCATAAATCTATAATTATAATTATTATTATTATTACATGTTTGCAGTTTTGAAACGGCAGAGAAAACATACCCCTCAAAATTGGGGTTAAACAAGAAACTGTCAGCCACTCTTACTGTAGAGCTGCTATTGCCGCTATAATTAACTTGAAAGTAGGTTAGGACTATTTTGAGTGACATCCTGTATGGTTGCTATGGTAACAGGGTTTTATAGTTTTAAAGGAATTTGTATATTTTTCCTAATCATACATACCTTTTCACTGTATACTTTCAATCTTAATAATACTGGTATTGTGGGGCCAGTTGGTTCTTGTAGTGCCATTTCTATATTTTCAAGATGGATTCTGGGATTTAATGTTTTGAGGCAGTGTTATCCAGTGGTTAAAGTCCAGGGCTTCTAACCAGAAGGTCACCGGTTCAAACCTCTTCCACTGACTGACTCACTGTGTGACCCTGAGCAAGTCATTTAACCTCCTTATGCTCTGTCCTGCGGATGAGATGTTAAATCAAGGTCCTATTGTAAGTGACTCTGTAAGTGACATATAATGCACAGTTCACAGCCTACCTCTGTAAAACACTTTGTGATGGTGGTCCACTATGAAAGGCGCTATATAAAAATAAATATATTATTATTATTATTATTATTATTATTATTATTATTATTATTATTATTATCATTATTATTATTAAAGCTATAGGAGGTCCCTCAGGTGCCAAAAAGGAAAGTAAAAAATATCACACTATTTAAAAATGTGTGTGAATTGATATTGTCAGGATAATGAAGACAGAGCCGTCTCACTCCTAAAACACATACAACTACACTTAATAAATAGCTTTATACAACTACTACTCCTACTACCAAAGCAGCGTTGCACCCAGACTCTGTCAGGTATCTCGAGGGGGTCCTCAGGACCTGGTCCTGCGGATCGAACCCAAGGCACAGGACCCCCCTCGGCCTCCCCTCAAGAACAACCTGAGCAGGATCTCACAGTTCTCCTCGACCCACCTCTGATCCGCGTCGAGGAGGACCCTGTCTGCTGATGACGCCCACACCCTCCACTTCCCGCCCTCGTCTCCCGCCGAGACACCGCTTAGCGGGAGCCCCTCCGACCCCAGGAGGGCGAGAGTCCCCAGTGGGAGGCCCTGTACTCCCGCTGGTCCCCAAGTGAGCCGGGACTTGGGGTGGAGGGTCCTGCACGAGCGCTCGCGTCAGGAGAGATCCTCGTCACTTACCGACTCGGACGCCGCATGCCCTTTCTGCGGACTGTCCGAGTCGGTAAGCCACATTTATTTTTTGTGCGCCAGGCTGCAACCGTTTTTCCTTCTTTTGAGGAACCTCCTGCTGCAGTTCTGGCTGCATTTCTCCCCCACCCTCCTCATTTTCGGGCACCCTGTCAGTGGCTCCAGCAAGATGAGAGACCTCCCCGTGAATCTGCTCCTGGCTCTTGCTAAACTGGCCATTTACAAGACCAGGAAGCGCAAGATGATCGGGGAGGGTCTCTCTGACTGTGGGGCCATGTTCAGGGCCCTCGTCCGGTCCCGGATTAATTTAGAGCACGCCCATGCGGAGTCCGCTGGCGACACAGCCACTTTTGTCGACCGGTCGGCTCTAGGGGGCGTGCTCTGTACCACCTCCCCTTTGGTTTTGTTAATTTAATTTACAGTCCTTTTTGAACTGATTTTTGTTAATTAGTTAAGGCCTAGTTTTGTTGGCATCCCTTTTTAGGGTGCTAAATTGAATTTTTTTCCGTCGCTTTTGGCGGGTGCACCGGCTGCCACTGGGCAGTCGGTGTAGTCCGGCCACTAGGCTTTTAAATAGGACTACTACTACTACTAATAATAATAATAATAATAATAATAATAATAATAATAATAATAATAATAATAATAATAATGATAATAATAATAATAATAATACATTTGATTTCTCTAGCACCTTTCATGCAAGTATCTCAAGGTGCTTTACAGAGTTAAAAACACAATTAAACACAAACAAAATGGAGATAATACCTTGGTTAAAATTTTATAAAATATATATCTTTGCTAATTTAAAAAGAAGTATTCACCACCCCTACACATTGTTAAGGTAAGATGTCCTAATTAAGATCTATACATTCTTGAATGTGACTATTAAAATACATTGGTTTTCTGATGTTCCTGAAGTGAATCTGGTGCTGTGTCGGGTACAAACTGACTTCACCCCTCAGGGTCACAGCAGAACCATAAGTGGATATTAGCTTGTATCGTATTTAATGAATTATTATTATTATTATTTATTTCTTAGCAGACACCCTTATCCAGGGCGACTTGCAGTTGTTACAAGATATCACATACAATTACATTATTTTTTGACACATTATGTTTACATGCAATTACCCATTTATACAGTTGGGTTTTTACTGGAGCAATCTAGGTAAAGTACCTTGTTCAAGGGTACACGACCCTTTGGTCAAGTCCAGGGCACTAACCACTACTCCACACTGTTGCCCGAATGAATAAAATAATACGAATTCATATATCATTGGCTATATAAATACAGTTTCATAGAAATATTTATCTGGGAGACCAATGTTCTCAGAAACCCGGCAAGCTATTATTTTTTTGTCTTCAACAGATTCCAAGGGACCAACTTTATTAAAAATATTGATCCGGCAGACCAAATCTTAGAGGGGCAAGTTTCTCATGACAACAGACCTAATAATATTTTCCCAGCCTAGTGACTTCGTTTTACTTTCCAACCTGCATATGGCTCTACCTTTGGCTGTCTGGGAAACAGAGAGTGCACTACAGTGAGCAGCTGTTAGGAGCTCTCTCGACTTCACACAGGACAGGGCGAGGGGGAGAGAGACAATGGGAAGCCGTGACCTGGGTTCGAGGGGGGCAGTCAGTAATTACAATTAAGCTTGGGGTTTGTCAGCTGTTGTCCCTGGTGTGGTCACTTGGGAGCCCCCTGTGACCCCCGCGGACAGACAGGTGACCCGTTACCATGCAAGGAGAAGTGTCAATTAGCCTAAGTCTTGCTGCAGGGTCGGAGGTCACATCTCTGGTGGCTTGCACAGATGCAGCTCTCTTAGCCCCTGCGTTGTAAATATTGGGACATAGCTACCAAACAGTCACTGAAGCTAAATTACAAAACACTAAAAGAAACTTAATAATTTGAATGACAAATGTTTTACAATTATTTAGTTTTCATAAAAGGTATTTTAAAAAAGTAACTTCAGCGACCTGTGCTACAATGTTTTCATATTGACCACTTTAAGAAAAAAAAAAGAAAAAAGAAAAAATAAAGCTGGAAATGGTGACTTAAAACATTCATATGTTATAAGCAAAGCACCTTTCAATTTGTGAATTGAAAATATTTTTTTACAATGAATTGCTTTAGTGTACGTTACAATGTATTATTCTGATATTTATACTTTTAAATAAAACATTTAAATCATTTTAAATAAAACAAGTCAATACTTGAAACAATAGTTAATTAACTTCCCTACATTTTGTAATAGAGTCGTTCACAGTGCTGGCCACTGGGACGTGGTTGTATTGAAATGTAAAGCACTAGCTGACTCTGTATATCGCTTCTCCTGCGTGTCAGATGGCCTCTATAGATGCATCTGGTCAGGAGGGGCTGGAGCCAGCTGCTCCCCCCGGTCCCCCTCTCCTGCAGGACCCATGGCGGCCGGGAGGAGTAATCTACAGCATGGCTGTGTCCATCTGCTCACTGAGACGAGACAGAGTCTGCTTCCAAGAATGCCATACCCGTGTCAACTGAAAGGCTATCAGTCCAGTTTAACCGAGTTTCATGAGAAGGAAAACGCTAACTACTGTGAGAACAATAAAAACGGACCCAAGTCAGTATGCTAACTACTGTGAGAATAATCAAAACTTATATACCATATATCTATCTATCTATCTATCTATCTATCTATCTATCTATCTATCTATCTATCTATCTATCTATCTATCTATCTATCATTTGTAATACCTGGTTATCTGTGCTTCTCCATCTGTTTGACTATTTCCCTATATGCCTCTCCTGTCTGTCTGTCTACCCCTAATATGAAAAAAAAGCTTTACTATATTATATCATTGATACATACATACTACTACTAATAGTAATAGTAATAATAATAGTAATAATACTGAACCCATTCTATTAGGGCCTGTCAAGCAAGCTGGTAGTTTCACAGAGCAGTGTCCTGGTCCCTGCCTCAGTGATTGTGTTGTTTTATTGTGAGACCACCAGGGGGCAGTCCTGTGCTGGGAGACAGGCTGGTTCAGCTGAGGCAGCGAGCCACGTGCACCACTGTGGAGAGTTCAACAACAAGCTGCTCAAGTAGCAGTATGGCAATGTGATGTAACTGCTGTATATGACAAGCAATGCATACAATGCTTATCACTAATATATATAAATATATATAGAATGCTGCATGCTGATTGGTCCATCAGTGTTCCAAGCCTTCACAATATCCAGCACAATGTCACAATTAGGAACTACTAAAAACAAAGGCAACTCACTGCACCTGTGCTTAACCAGCACCACGCAAAATCAAAGAAAACACCTGTCAAAATACTGCTGTCATGGAAGATATTGAAGACCTCACTGTTTAACTGTTTGCACTCATGACAATTGATGAATGGTTACAAAGCAAAGATGCATCAATTCATAAAAGCAACTCTCCCAAAAGTGAAGAACAGAAAAGGTTGACCCGTCACGCCGAGGTACAGAAATGGAACATTGACGTGCTAGAACAACTCCAAATGAAATAAATACCACACAACTAACAAATTGGGCTTTAAATGCTTCAGCTTTCTGAAAAAAATATGCAATTTGACTTTAAATGAATTGCAAAAGAACAGTTAAATAATATCCTTGAGATTTGTATGGCACAGTCAGAAATTGTAAAGGCGAGCAATGCGGAATCAGCAGCTATGTGGGGCTCCGTGCTGGATATATAAATGACCCCTGCTAAGTTTATCCCGGAGTTTAATGAGTGACACAGAATTCACTAGTTCAAATGACGTGCTTGTGGTTACAATTAAAAATCTGAGACGAGAAGGCCGGGATAAAATACAACATCACCTCGCAATAACGGAAAGATACATTCAAACTATTAGACATTCTGATGCCCTAAAGCATGACACAGCCAGACAAAGTTCGGTTCGATGTCCAGTTAAATTTCACAGGAAAGGAAGGAAACAGACAACTAAAAGCTGACACTCTTTATAAAAACAGAGCTAAGTATGCCACCATGGCCTTTAATGAAAGTACCAAAAAATCACAAAAATCGCTACGAAGGAAACAAAGAATCTCACAGCGAATTCATTTTTGAAGAGCCCGCAAACCGTTTGTGCCCAGTTGCTAGAGCCAATGGGAGTGTATTACCTAGCAACAATGTTACCTGGAATATACAGGAAGGCAGGCACTTCACAGATCCCAGACCTTCCTGCAGAGTTATTGGCACCCTCGCTGGAAAATAGAAAGCTCAGCGCTCACAGATCCTAGACCTCCCTGCAGAGTTACTGACACCCTCGCTGGAAAATAGAAAGCTCAGCGGTCACAGATCCCAGACCTCCCTGCAGAGTTACTGACACCCTCGCTGGAAAATAGAAAGCTCAGCGGTCACAGATCCCAGACCTCCCTGCAGAGTTACTGACACCCTCGCTGGAAAATAGAAAGCTCAGCGGTCATAGATCCCAGACCTCCCTGCAGAGTTACTGGCACCCTCGCTGGAAAATAGAAAGCTCAGCGCTCACAGATCCCAGACCTCCCTGCAGAGTTACTGACACCCTCGCTGGAAAATAGAAAGCTCAGCGGTCACAGATCCCAGACCTCCCTACAGAGTTACTGGCACCCTCGCTGGAAAATAGAAAGCTCAGCGGTCACAGATCCCAGACCTCCCTGCAGAGTTACTGACACCCTCGCTGGAAAATAGAAACCTCAGCCGTCACAGATCCGAGACTTCCCAAGAAGTGACGATATCCAGCACAACCTATGCCCTCTTGTGCCTTACTGCTTAAATATACACATACATACATATACAAATGACCTGTGCAAACTGTATACAGTAATAGCCAGGAGTGAGAGTCTATATTCAACAGAGGGTTTTTAAATGGAATGTATTTGAAATACATAATTAAAAAGCAGGGCTGAATTAAAATGTGCTAATTTTATTATACCTAACATCTCGAAATGAAATATGAATTTAAAAACTAAACACAATAACCTCTGCTTGGTTTCTTTCCATTGTTACAGTGTTAACATTTGTATTCCTCCCAGAAATTGTCCATTCTCAGGCCGTAATGTTCCTGGGAGCATGAATCCTGCTAGCAGCAGTGTTGTGGGATTATAATATGAGTAGGCTGGGAATCCGCCCCCTGTTGAGAAGCCAGCCGCGTCTGGAAATGTCTGTTCTGTGCCAGGAGGTCACACTGTCTCTCCCCTGGGAACCCTTTGTTTCACAGCTTTACAGTACCACATATGGAGGGATCAATTATACAGCTGCACAGCAGGGAAAGGGCCAACATACTTGTTGCTCTACATTTGAGCAAATAATAATAATAATAATAATAATAATAATAATAATAATAATAATAATAATAATAATAAATGGATTCACAATGGGACACATGGGTCACAAATGGAGATTAGATAAAGGGGCATTCAGAACAGAAAATTGGATGCACTTTTTTACACAGAGAATTGTGAGGGTCTGGAGCCAACTCCCCAGTAATGTTGTTGAAGCTGACACCCTGGGATCTTCAAGAAGCTGCTTGATGCGATTCTGGGATCAATAGCATCAATTTTAGCATAACAGAGGCAGAAGTGTTAAAGGGACTAGGAGCTCTTAAAATAAACAAACCCCCATGAGATCCCATGAGATCCTTCCAATAGTACTCAAAGAAATGAGAGAAGTTATTTACAAACCGCTAACCAAGATCATGCAACAGTCTCTTGACACAGGGGTTGTACCGACAGACTAGAAAATTGCAAACGTAATACCGATCCACAAAAAAGGAGACAAAACTGAACCAGGTAAATACAGACCAATAAGCCTGACTTCTATTATATGTAAACTCATGGAAACTATAATAAGACCCAAAATGGAAAATTACCTATATGGGAACAATATCCTGGCAGACAGTCAGCATGGTTTTAGGAAAGGGAGATCGTGTCTAGCTAACCTGCTTGATTTTTTTGAGGATGCATCATCGACAATGGATAATTGCAAAGCATACAACATGGTTTATTTAGATTTCCAGAAAGCTTTTGACAAAGTCCTGCATAAAAGATTAATTCTCAAACTGAACGCAGTAGGGATTCAAGGAAATGCATGCACATGGATTAGGGAGTGGTTAACATGTAGAAAACAGAAAGTACTGATTAGAGGAGAAACCTCAAAATGGAGTGAGGTAACCAGTGGTGTACCACAGGGATCAGTATTAGGTTCTCTGCTATTCCTAATCTACATTAATGATTTAGATTCTGGTATAGTAAGCAAACTTGTTAAATTTGCAGACGACACAAAAATAGGAGGAGTGGCAAACACTGTTGCAGCAGCAAAGGTAATTCAAAATGATCTAGACAGCATTCAGAACTGGGCAGACACATGGCAAATTACATTTAATAGAGAAAAGTATAAAGTACTGCACGCAGGCAATAAAAATGTGCATTATAAATATCATATGGGAGATACTGAAATTGAAGAAAGAATCTATGAAAAAGACCTAGGAGTTTATGTTGACTCAGAAATGTCTTCATCTAGACAATGTAGGGAAGCTATACAAGATGCTCGGATATATTGTGAGAAGTGTTGAATTTAAATCAAGGGAAGTAATGTTAAAACTTTACAATGCATTTTTGTTTCTAACCCACTCCAGTGTAGATTTGGCTGTATGTTTGGGGTCATTGTCCTGCTGGAAGATGAATCTTCTCCCAAGTCCCAGGTCTCTTGCAGACTTCAGCAGGTTTTCCTCCAGGATTTCTCTGAACTTTGCTGCATCCAGAGTCTCCCATATGCCTTCTGCCAAACTCTAGCCGAGATTTGATGTGAGTTTTTTTCAACAATGGCTTTCTTTTTGCCACTCTCCCATAAAGGCCAGTTTTGTGAAGCACCCGGGCTATTGTTGCCGTTTGCACAGTGTCTCCCATCTCAGCCGTGGAAGACTGTAACTCCTTTAGAGTTGCCATAGGCCTCTTGGTGGCCTCCCTGACTAGTGCCCTTCTCGCCCGGATACTCAGTTTTTGAGGACGGCCTGTTCTAGACAGATTCACAGTTGTGCCATATTCTCTCCATTTCTTAATAATTGACTTTACTGTACTCGGGGATATTCAATGCCTTGGAAATGTTCTTATATCCTACCCCTGATTGGTGCTTTTGAAGAACCTTATTCTGGAATTGCTTTGAATGTCCCATTGTCTTCATGATGTAGTTTTTGTTAGGAAATGTACTAACCAACTGTGGGACTCCCAGAGACAGGTGTATTTAACCTGAAATCATGTGAAACACCTCAATTGCACACAGGTGGACTCCATTCAACTAATTATGTGACTTCTGAAGACAATTGGTTGCACCAGAGCTTATTTAGGTGTGTCATAGCAAAGGGGGTGAATACTTATGCAATCAATTATTTTCTGTTTTATATTTGTAATTAATTTAGAACACTTTGTAGATTTTATTTTTCACTTTGACATTATGGACTTTTTTTGTGTGATCAGTGGCAAAAACTCTTAATTAAATCCATTTTGATTTATTGTAACACAATAAAATGTGGAAAAGTCCAAGGGGGGTTGTGACAGAATGAGGGTACTGCCCTATGTTTATAGTGTGTGTGTGTGTGTGTATATGTGTGTTTTGTAGTGGTGGTGGGTAATTAAAGGGTTAATTCACTGGCACTTTAAATACATGTGAGAATGTGGTGGAGGGTTTAATTGATTAAGTGGGTGTAAATTGTTGCACAGGTGTGTATATAAGGGAGCACTGAGAGCACAGGTTTAGTTGGTGTTAGGATTCCGGAGAGGGTAGACCTCTGATCCTGTGTGTAGTGTTTGTCTTTGGTTAAGAGTGTGTGCGAGATCTGTTTTTGTTTAAACTGTTTATTTTGTTGCGTTTGTTTAATAAATACGTGCTGTAGCACTTTCACCTGCCGTCTGTCTCCGAGTCTCCCTACCTTGCCGCCTGACAGCCCTTCCACTCGTGTGTCATCCTGTGACATTGTGGTGTCCTGCGTGGGATTAAAGCCTCCCGGAGACTCGGAGCAGAGTAGGTGTTTTTTATTTAAAAAAAAAAAAAAAAAAAAGAAATGGGAAAAAGACAGCGACAACGGCAAAAGAGAGCAGCAGCTAGCACAATATGGCTGGACCCCATCGCAGCTCAGACCTGGGATTATGCCCTGGAAAATTTCTTTGAGGCCGTGGGGGACCCAGGAGGGTGCTTTTCCTGCGGGAGTACGGGCACTGCAGCACGTGATGCCCCATGAGGAAGAGGAAGAATCTGAGGGGAGGAGTGGTGTTGTGCGGCAGGTGAGCTGGGGTTAGGGTGGCCCTTCATTTTCCCACGCTGGGAGGAGGTAGTGGCTGCCCAGGCACGTCAGAGCAAGACACCCCACAAGCGAGACAGGAGCTGCCGCCGTTCAGTTAGAGAGCAGGAGGAGCAGAAACAGAAATGGTGGTGCCTAGATTGTGGAGAGGGCGACCACCCAACGCCTCGCTGCCCATTTCGAGAGTCGGAGGGGGCGGTGCCGTTGCCTACACATGAGCCAGAAGAGGCGGAGCTGTTGCCAGCATGTAAGCCAGAAGAGGCGGAGCCAGTGCCAGCACATAAGCCAGAAGAGGCGGAGCTATTACCAGCAAGTGAGTCAGAAGGGGCGGAGCCATTACCATCCCAAGAGCCAGAGGGGGCGGAGCCGTTGCCATCCCAAGAGATAGAAGGGGTGGAGCCGTTGCCAGCCCAAGAGCCAGAGGGGGTGGAGTTGTTGCAAGCCCAAGGACCATTGCTGGAAGAGAAGGTATGGGAGGAGCTGAAGCCACACCCCCCAGAAATTTTTTGGGGGGAGCAGGGGTGTGATGTTGGGACTCCCCAGCAACCATTGTTCATGTTGCTGAGGGGGGCACGATGGAGAGAGAAAGTGCTGTCCCAGGAGAAATGGCCAACATCACCAGTGTTGCTGTCTGCTGCTCCACCTGAAGTTGCTGTGCTGTCTGCTGCTCCACTTGAGGTTGCTGTGCTGTCTGCTGCTCCACCTGAGGTTGCCGTGCTGTCTGCTGCTCCACCTGAGGTTGCCGTGCTGTCTGCTGCTCCACCTGAGGTTGCCGTGCTGTCTGCTGCTCCACCTGAGGTTGCCGTGCTGTCTGCTGCTCCACCTGAGGTTGCCGTGCTGTCTGCTGCTCCACCTGAGGTTGCCGTGCTGTCTGCTGCTCCACCTGAGGTTCCTGTTTTCCTGCTCTAGCCGAGATTTGATGTGAGTTTTTTTCAACAATGGCTTTCTTTTTGCCACTCTCCCATAAAGGCCAGTTTTGTGAAGCACCCGGGCTATTGTTGCCGTTTGCACAGTGTCTCCCATCTCAGCCGTGGAAGACTGTAACTCCTTTAGAGTTGCCATAGGCCTCTTGGTGGCCTCCCTGACTAGTGCCCTTCTCGCCCGGATACTCAGTTTTTGAGGACGGCCTGTTCTAGACAGATTCACAGTTGTGCCATATTCTCTCCATTTCTTAATAATTGACTTTACTGTACTCCGGGGGATATTCAATGCCTTGGAAATGTTCTTATATCCTACCCCTGATTGGTGCTTTTGAAGAACCTTATTCTGGAATTGCTTTGAATGTCCCATTGTCTTCATGATGTAGTTTTTGTTAGGAAATGTACTAACCAACTGTGGGACTCCCAGAGACAGGTGTATTTAACCTGAAATCATGTGAAACACCTCAATTGCACACAGGTGGACTCCATTCAACTAATTATGTGACTTCTGAAGACAATTGGTTGCACCAGAGCTTATTTAGGTGTGTCATAGCAAAGGGGTGAATACTTATGCAATCAATTATTTTCTGTTTTATATTTGTAATTAATTTAGAACACTTTGTAGATTTTATTTTTCACTTTGACATTATGGACTTTTTTGTGTGATCAGTGGCAAAACTCTTAATTAAATCCATTTTGATTTATTGTAACACAATAAAATGTGGAAAAGTCCAAGGGGTTGTGACAGAATGAGGGTACTGCCCTATGTTTATAGTGTGTGTGTGTGTGTGTATATGTGTGTTTTGTAGTGGTGGTGGGTAATTAAAGGGTTAATTCACTGGCACTTTAAATACATGTGAGAATGTGGTGGAGGGTTTAATTGATTAAGTGGGTGTAAATTGTTGCACAGGTGTGTATATAAGGAGCACTGAGAGCACAGGTTTAGTTGGTGTTAGGATTCCGGAGAGGGTAGACCTCTGATCCTGTGTGTAGTGTTTGTCTTTGGTTAAGAGTGTGTGCGAGATCTGTTTTTGTTTAAACTGTTTATTTTGTTGCGTTTGTTTAATAAATACGTGCTGTAGCACTTTCACCTGCCGTCTGTCTCCGAGTCTCCCTACCTTGCCGCCTGACAGCCCTTCCACTCGTGTGTCATCCTGTGACATTGTGGTGTCCTGCGTGGGATTAAAGCGCCTCCCGGAGACTCGGAGCAGAGTAGGTGTTTTTTTTTTATTTAAAAAAAAAAAAAAAAAAAAAAAAAAAGAAATGGGAAAAAGACAGCGACAACGGCGAAAGAGAGCAGCAGCTAGCACAATATGGCTGGACCCCATCGCAGCTCAGACCTGGGATTATGCCCTGGAAAATTTCTTTGAGGCCGTGGGGACCCAGGAGGGTGCTTTTCCTGCGGGGAGTACGGGCACTGCAGCACGTGATGCCCCCATGAGGAAGAGGAAGAATCTGAGGGGGAGGTTAGCTGCTCCACCTGAGGTTGCCGTGCTGTCTGCTGCTCCACCTGAGGTTGCCGTGCTGTCTGCTGCTCCACCTGAGGTTGCCGTGCTGTCTGCTGCTCCACCTGAGGTTCCTGTTTTCCTGCCTGCCGCGCCGGAGGGTCCAGCGCCAGTGCCAGTGGTTCCGGAGGGTCCAGTGCCAGTGGTTCCGGAGGGTCGAGCGCCAGTGGTTCCGGAGGGTCGAGCGCCAGCGCCAGTGGTTCCGGAGGGTCCAGCGCCAGTAGTTCCAGTGCCAGCGGAGGCACCCAAGCTAGTGCCTATGCCGCTAGGGGCGGCCAACCTGCCTGGGCCAGCTGGACGGGTATCCAGGAGGGACCCGAGAAGGGACAATAAGGACACTGGGTTTATGGGGTAGGCCGGGGTTAAACGGGAGCCCCTTATAGAAGCCCAGGGGTAGTCACGGGGTTAAACGGGCCCCTTACAAAAGCCTCATGGTGGTGAAGGAGTGCCGGGAGCGTTGGGGCCAGTGGACTCCAGACGGCAGGGTGCACAAGGGGAGAGGACTGGTCCTGCCCGTCTGGTGTTTGACAGGGGTTGGCTGGTCCCCAACATTTCCTCCCACCCTCCCTCCCAAATCTTGTGGAATGGTGGTGGGGGAGGGGGTGGCCCGTTGAGGGCCTGTATGTGCAACGCACATAAGGGGGGGAGGAATGTGACAGAATGAGGGTACTGCCCTATGTTTATAGTGTGTGTGTGTGTATATGTGTGTTTTGTAGTGGTGGTGGGTAATTAAAGGGTTAATTCACTGGCACTTTAAATACATGTGAGAATGTGGTGGAGGGTTTAATTGAATAAGTGGGTGTAAATTGTTGCACAGGTGTGTATATAAGGGAGCACTGAGAGCACAGGTTTAGTTGGTGTTAGGATTCTGGAGAGGGTAGACCTCTGATCCTGTGTGTAGTGTTGGTCTTTGGTTAAGAGTGTGTGCGAGATCTGTTTTTGTTTAAACTGTTTATTTTGTTGTGTTTGTTTAATAAGTACGTGCCGTAGCACTTTCACCTGCCGTCTGTCTCCGAGTCTCCCTACCTTGCCGCCTGACAGCCCTTCCACTCGTGTGTCATCCTGTGACAGGGGTGAATACTTTTGACAGCCACTGTATCATGCATTAAAATAAAAAATGTGTTTCTTTCAACACTACACATCTGAGACCTAAATAATGAATTGACATAACAGGTAAGATTTATGAAATGCTTTATAATCCCTTTAAAAAGAGCTCACTTCCGAATAAGAACATGCTTTCTATTGAAATATCCTTTATATATTGCACTTCCTATTGTGTTAAAAACAGTTCTCAGTAAAGCCAAGGGTCTAACTTCCAGCGCTGATGCCCTATATTAATAGTACAGTATGTACACAATACTATAGAATAATAACATGTTTAATCACAAGTTAATAATCAGTTCTCCTGATATATGCAGAGATGTAAGTGTAACATATAGACGGATGGATGAACAAACAGAGAGACTCCCCCTATATACCCCAAATCAATATTCTCAATATCTAAATAATTAAAATACCAGGTTGCATGACAATGGATAAGCAATTCTCCAGACATATGGAACAATGTAAGTGTGACATACAGATGCACAGACAGACAGACAGTCCTCTGTATCTCCACAGCCTGATATTCTTACTAACTTAAATAATGCTAACTTTCATGATGATTGGATGAAATGTGTGGTATGACATCCAGTCTGTATGTACAACCATCTCCACTGTGTCCCCTATGCAAGGGGGTTCATAACAACGACACAGCAACATTGACGAACGAGAGGAGGCCGTTCGGCCCATCTAAGTTGGTCTTGTTCCTATGCTAGCCTGTGATAAATAACCGATACCAAGCAGAGAGATATGGAGAAACATTCAATAGCAGACTTCAGCCCAAGCTAAGCAGCACTATAAAGCAAACACATAACAACTGGGCACATCCCAAGAAAAATCAAGGGAAGTAATGTTAAAACTTTACAATGCATTAGTAAGACCTCACCTAGAATATTGTGTTCAGCTCTGGTCACCTCGTTACAAAAAGGATATTGCTGCTCTAGAAAGAGTGCAAAGAAGAGCAACCAGAATTATCCCGGGATTAAAAGGCATGTCGTATGCAGACAGGCTAAAATAATTGAATCTATTCAGTCTTGAACAAAGAAGACTACGCGGTGATCTGATTCAAGCATTCAAAATCCTAAAAGGTAAAGACAATGTTGACCCAGGGGACTTTTTTGACCTGAAAAGAGAAACAAGGACCAGGGGTCACAAATGGAGATTTGATAAAGGGGCATTCAGAACAGAAAATAGGAGGCACTTTATTACATAGAGAATTGTGAGGGTCTGGAACCAACTCCCCAGTAATGTTGTTGAAGCTGACACCCTGGGATCCTTCCAGAAGCTGCTTGATGAGATTCTGGGATCAATAAGCTGCTAACAACCAAACGAGCAAGATGGGCTGAATGGCCTCCTCTCGTTTGTAAACTTTCTTATGTTCTTAACTGAGAAACACAGTGTGCCCAACTGCAAAGTGCCAGTCAATGCTGTGGCGCCTCAATGAGGAAGAGTCTTCAGTAGCAGTCAATGCTGTGTAAACCCAATGAGGAAGAGTCTTCAGTAGCAGTCAATGCTGTGTAAACCCAATGAGGAAGAGTCTTCAGTAGCAGTCAATGCTGTGTAAACCCAATGAGGAAGAGTCTTCAGTAGCAGTCAATGCTGTGTAAACCCAATGAGGAAGAGTCTTCAGTAGCAGTCTATGCTGTGTAAACTCAATGAGGAAGAGTCTTCAGTAGCAGTCAATGCTGTGGAGCCTCAAGAGGTACAACCTTAAGCTGTTTCAAAATCATTGCCTTTATTTTCAAAATGGAACAACCTAGTGGTGATGTTGTAGCAATGTTTCCTTTAATTAACATTGTGGTGTATCATGGATAACATAGTCAAACTATGGAACAGTATACCTGCTGGAACTCTGATCATGCCACTGAGAATAGTATTTCCAATGTGCTGTATGTTTGATGTATGTTTATGTATGTTTATGTATGTTTGGTCAAAATCACCTTACGACATAAAAAGTGAAACCACAAAACCTACCGTGCAAATGTACTCAGTTCCTCAGATTGCTTTGTTTCAAGCAATATTTTCCCTTCACTATTTATACAAGATGATCTAGATTGAAAGTATAACATGGTTAGCATCAGGGGGGATTAATGTCATTTTATAAGACATCCTATTGTTCAGTTTAACCAGCCTGAACCACCCTAACTGGACAAGATGCCATCTCCTATACTAGAAGTATGTCAGTAACACACATCACTGCCACAGCTGGGAATTCAATAAGAGAGCCATCAGTATGACGGAAAGGGGAAACACCATGACGTATATAAACAGGATACACACAATAGTACACAATAAGAATTAGCAAAGACATGGAATAATCAATTCCCAGAGCTATGCAAAAAGGTAACTGTGACACACAGACAGATGGATGAATGTACAGACATTTCCATACATCCCCTGAATCTAATCCCCTCTAATACTCTCTATACAGACCACCACAATGAATTTCTGTATTCATCACAGAATCTAATTCCCTCTAATACTCTCTATACAGACCACCACAATGAATTTCTGTATTCATCACAGAATCTAATTCCCTCTAATACTCTCTGTACAGACCACCACAATGACTTTCTGTATTCATCACAGAATCTAATCCCTCTAATACTCTCTATAAAGACCACCACACTGAATTTCTGTATTCATCACAAAATTTAATCATCTCTAATACTCTCTATATAGTCACCACAATCAATGTCTGAGTTTGCATGCTGTTCATGCCTTAATCATGATAACAAATTACTGTGGGGAGATGTTAATATTCACGTGGATTCCCTTGAAATCAGAGTTTAGGGCACTCTCAGGTCTTTTGTTCAATCCAACATGTTTCAGGCAGTGCACGCGATCGTGGACATACTTTGTCTATTTCTAATATGTCAATCACAATTTCCAATCATTTCAGTGTGGTTTTCAATTTAAATGTAACCGAAGTACAAAAGAAATCAAAGCGAATAATTACATTTAGAGATTTAAAAAATATTACTTCTGACACTTTCTGTAATACAGTTGGACAATCTTCTCTTCTTGATCCCCAGAGTGGTTTCCATGTAACAGTTTTGGGTACCATGGTTACTCAGTATAATCCCATGGATTGAGTAGGTCAATGGAAGCTGTGTGTCTGCCTGTTGGTATAATGATGATTTGAGTCGGAAAAAGTCTGAGCTCACGGTGCAGTGCTTGTAGAGAGCCTGAGAGTCACGGTGCAGTGCTTGTAGAGAGCCTGAGAGTCACGGCACAGTGTTTTTAGAGAGTCTGAGAGTCACGGTGCAGTGCTTGTAGAGAGCCTGAGAGTCACGGCACAGTGTTTTTAGAGAGTCTGAGAGTCACGGTGCAGTGCTTATAGAGAGTCTGATAGTAATTATGCAGTGCTTGTAGAGAGTCAGAGAGTCATGGTGCAGTGCTTGTAGACAGTCTGAGAGTCATGATGCAGTGCTTGTAGAGACTCTGAAAGTCACGGTGCAGTGCTTATAGACAGTCTGAGAGTCATGGTGCAGTGCTTGAAGACAGTCTGAGAGTCATGATGCAGTGCTTGTAGAGACTCTGAAAGTCACGGTGCAGTGCTTATAGACAGTCTGAGAGTCATGGCGCAGTGCTTATAGAGAGTCTGAGAGTCATGGTGCAGTGCTTATAGTCTGAGAGTCACGATGCAGTGCTTGTAAAGAGTCTGGGCTCACGGTGCTGTGCTTGTAGAGAGTCTGAGCACAAGGTGCAGTGCTTGTAGAGTCTGAGAGTCATGGCGCAGTGCTTATAGAAAGTCTGAGAGTCACGGTGCAGTGCTTGTAGAGAGTCTGAGAGTCACGGTGCAGTGCTTGTAGAGAGTCTGAGAGTCACGGTGCAGTGCTTGGAGAGAGTATGAGAATCATGGTGCAGTGCTTGTAGAGAGTCTGAGAGTCATGGTACAGTGGTTGTAGAGAGTCTGAGAGTCATGGTGCAGTACTTGTAGAGAGTCTGAGAGTCACGGTGCAGTGCTTGTAGAGAGTCTGAGAGTCACAGTGCAGTGCTTGTAGAGAGTCTGGACTCATGGCGCAGTGCTTATAGAGAGTCTGAGAGTCACGGTGCAGTGCTTGTAGAGAGTCTGAGAGTCACGGTGCAGTGCTTGTAGAGAGTCTGAGAGTCACGGTGCAGTGCTTGGAGAGAGTCTGAGAGTCACGGTGCAGTGCTTGGAGAGAGTCTGAGAGTCACGGTTCAGTGCTTGTAGAGAGTCTGAGAGTCATGGTACAGTGCTTGTAGAGAGTCTGAGAGTCACAGTGCAGTGCTTGTAGAGAGTCTGAGAGTCACAGTGCAGTGTTTGCAGAGAGACTGAGAGTCACAGGGAAGTGCTTGTAGAGAGTCTGAGAGTCACGGTGCAGTGCTTGGAGAGAGTCTCAGAGTCACGGTGCAGTGCTTGTAGAGAGTCTGAGAGTCACGGTGCAGTGCTTGGAGAGAGTCTGAGAGTCACGGTGCAGTGCTTGTAGAGAGTCTGAGAGTCACGGTGCAGTGCTTGTAAAGAGTCTGAGAGTCATGGTGCAGTGCTTGTAGAGAGTCTAAGAGTCACAGTGCAGTGCTTGTAGAGAGTCTGAGAGTCACGGTGCAGTGCTTGTAGAGTCTGAGAGTCACGGTGCAGTGCTTGTAGAGTCTGAGAGTCACGGTGCAGTGCTTGTAGAGAGTCTGGGCCCAAGGTGCAGCGCTTGTGGAGAGTCTGAGACTCACAGTGCAGTGCTTGTAGAGAGTCTGGGCTCACGATGCAGTGCTTGTAGAGAGTCTGAGAGACATGGTGCAGTGATTATAGAGAGTCTGAGAGTCATGGTGCAGTGCTTATAGTCTGAGAGTCACGGTGCAGTGCTTGTAGAGTCTGGGCTCACGGTGCAGTGCTTGTAGAGTCTGAGAGTCACGGTGCAGTGCTTGTAGAGTCTGAGAGTCACGGTGCAGTGCTTGTAGAGAGTCTGGGCCCAAGGTGCAGTGCTTGTGGAGAGTCTGAGAGTCACAGTGCAGTGCTTGTAGAGAGTCTGGGCTCACGATGCAGTGCTTGTAGAGAGTCTGAGAGTCACGGTGCAGTGCTTGTAGAGAGTCTGAGAGTCACGGTGCAGTGCTTGGAGAGAGTCTGAGAGTCACGGTGCAGTGCTTGGAGAGAGTCTGAGAGTCACGGTTCAGTGCTTGTAGAGAGTCTGAGAGTCATGGTACAGTGCTTGTAGAGAGTCTGAGAGTCACAGTGCAGTGCTTGTAGAGAGTCTGAGAGTCACAGTGCAGTGTTTGCAGAGAGACTGAGAGTCACAGGGAAGTGCTTGTAGAGAGTCTGAGAGTCACGGTGCAGTGCTTGGAGAGAGTCTCAGAGTCACGGTGCAGTGCTTGTAGAGAGTCTGAGAGTCACAGTGCAGTGCTTGGAGAGAGTCTGAGAGTCACGGTGCAGTGCTTGGAGAGAGTCTGAGAGTCACGGTGCAGTGCTTGTAGAGAGTCTGAGAGTCACGGTACAGTGCTTGTAAAGAGTCTGAGAGTCATGGTGCAGTGCTTGTAGAGAGTCTAAGAGTCACAGTGCAGTGCTTGTAGAGAGTCTGAGATCACGATGCAGTGCTTGTAGAGAGTCTGAGAGCTCACAGTGCAGTGCTTGTAGAGAGTCTGAGCTCACGATGCAGTGCTTGTAGAGAGTCTGAGAGACATGGTGCAGTGATTATAGAGAGTCTGAGAGTCATGGTGCAGTGCTTATAGTCTGAGAGTCACGGTGCAGTGCTTGTAGAGTCTGGGCTCACGGTGCAGTGCTTGTAGAGTCTGAGAGTCACGGTGCAGTGCTTGTAGAGTCTGAGAGTCACGGTGCAGTGCTTGTAGAGTCTGAGAGTCACGGTGCAGTGCTTGTAGAGAGTCTGGGCCCAAGGTGCAGTGCTTGTGGAGAGTCTGAGAGTCACAGTGCAGTGCTTGTAGAGAGTCTGGGCTCACGATGCAGTGCTTGTAGAAAGTCTGAGAGACATGGTGCAGTGCTTGTAGAGAGTCTGAGAGTCATGGTGCAGTGCTTATAGAGAGTCTGGGCTCACGGTGCAGTACTTGTAGAGAGTTTGAGAGTCACGGTGCAGTGCTTGTAGAGAGTCTGAGAGTCATGGTGCAGTGCTTTTGGAGAGTCTGAGAGTCACAGTGCAGTGCTTGTAGAGAGTCTGAGAGTCACAGTGCAGTGTTTGTAGAGAGTCTGAGAGTCATGGTGCAGTGCTTGTAGAGAGTCTGAGTATGATTTACTGTTTTCTGATACTCCTTCTATAGCCATGTTAGTCCTCCTGGAGAATAAGCATTTCTCCAGTAATGTAAGTGTGACATAGAGATGGATGGACAGACAACTCCATATATATCCAGAATATGATATTCTCAGTAATGTTTATGGCAATTGGATAAGCAGTTCTCTGGATGGATGGAACAATGTGACGTGTGACATCCCTGCGCTCGTACGACCATCTTCACTGTATACCCTTAGCAGGGAATTTGATGCAAGACATATAATTAGCCCTCTTATGGAGCTACAGCTGCTTATTGCTTTGAAAGTTAAGGAACTGAAATTATAATAATTCACCGCAGCAATGCACTACAGCTCAGGATAACTGGAGGTCAGTGGGCACACTGAGGTCCCGCCACCAAGCCATTTGCATCTTTACACCCAAGACATAGTGAATGAATTCACTGCTGGCCTCTTTGGATCAGCCAAGGTGTCTTTATAGCAGGACCTAGATGGCGCTAGCTCTTACTTCTAGACACTTTCGCTAATCTAGCCTGCTTTACATATATCTGTGACAGGCAGCTAGAACTGAAGAGAAGCTCCTGGACTCCAAGTCAAAGCAACACAGCTAGAACTGAAGAGAAGCTCCTGGACTCTGAGTCAAAGCAACACAGCTAGAACTGAAGAGAAGCTCCTGGATTCTGAGTCAAAGCAACACAGCTAGAACTGAAGAGAAGCTCCTGGACCCCAAGTCAAAGCAACACAGCTAGAACTGAAGAGAAGCTCCTGGACTCTGAGTCAAAGCAACACAGCTAGAACTGAAGAGAAGCTCCTGGACCCCGAGTCAAAGCAACACAGCTAGAACTGAAGAGAAGCTCCTGGACTCCGAGTCAAAGCAACACAGCTAGAACTGAAGAGAAGCTCCTGGACCCCGAGTCAAAGCAACACAGCTAGAACTGAAGAGAAGCTCCTGGACTCTGAGTCAAAGCAACACAGCTAGAACTGAAGAGAAGTTCCTGGACTCCGAGTCAACGCAACACAGCTAGAACTGAGTCAAAGCACCTGGACTCCAGGTCTGGGATTTCATGAGTCTGTGTATAGTATCAGCTCAGAGTCTCGTGAGTCTGTGTTTAGTATCAGGTCTGTGTATAGTATCAGCTCAGAGTCTCGTGAGTCTGTGTTTAGTATCAGGTCTGTGTTTAGTATAAGGTCAGAGTCTCGTGGGTCTGTGTTTAGTATCAGGTCTGGTGCCTCATGAGTCTGTGTTTAGTATCAGGTCAGAATCTCGTGAGTCTGTGTTTAGTATCAGGTCTGGTGCTTCGTGAGTCTGTGTTTAGTATCAGGTCTGTGTTTAGTATCAGGTCAGAGTCTCGTGAGTCTGTGTTTAGTATCAGGTCTGTGTTTAGTATCAGGTCAGAGTCTTGTGAGTCTGTGTTTAGTATCAGGTCTGTGTTTAGTATCAGGTCTGGATCTCGTGAGTCTGTGTTTAGTATCAGGTCTGTGTTTAGTATCAGGTCTGGATCTCGTGAGTCTGTGTTTAGTATCAGGTCTGTGTTTAGTATCAGGTCAGAATCTCGTGAGTCTGTGTTTAGTATCAGGTCAGAGTCTTGTGAGTCTGTGTTTAGTATCAGGTCTGGATCTCGTGAGTCTGTGTTTATTATCAGGTCTGTGTTTAGTATCAGGACGGTGCCTCATGAGTCTGTGTTTAGTATCAGTTCTGTGTTTAGTATCAGGTCAGAGTCTCGTGAGTCTGTGTTTAGTATGAGGTCAGAGTCTCGTGAGTCTGTGTTTAGTATCAGGTCAGAGTCTCGTGAGTCTGTGTTTAGTATCAGATCAGAGTCTCGTGAGTCTGTGTTTAGTATCAGGTCTGTGTTTCGTATCAGGTCAGAGTCTCATGAGTCTGTGTTTAGTATCAGGTCTGTGTTTAGTATCAGGTCAGAGTCTCGTGAGTCTGTGCTTAGTATCAGGTCTGTGTTTAGTATCAGGTCTGTGTTTAGTATGAGGTCAGAGTCTCGTGAGTCTGTGTTTAGTATCAGGTCAGAGTCTCGTGGGTCTGTGTTTAGTATCAGATCAGAGTCTCGTGAGTCTGTGTTTAGTATCAGGTCTGTGTTTCGTATCAGGTCAGAGTCTCATGAGTCTGTGTTTAGTATCAGGTCTGTGTTTAGTATGAGGTCAGAGTCTCGTGAGTCTGTGTTTAGTATCAGGTCAGAGTCTCGTGAGTCTGTGTTTAGTATCAGATCAGAGTCTCGTGAGTCTGTGTTTAGTATCAGGTCTGTGTTTCGTATCAGGTCAGAGTCTCATGAGTCTGTGTTTAGTATCAGGTCTGTGTTTAGTATCAGGTCAGAGTCTCGTGAGTCTGTGCTTAGTATCAGGTCTGTGTTTAGTATCAGGTCTGTGTTTAGTATGAGGTCAGAGTCTCATGAGTCTGTGTTTAGTATGAGGTCAGAGTCTTGTGAGTCTGTGTTTAGTATCAGGTCAGAGTCTCGTGAGTCTGTGTTTAGTATCAGGTCTGTGTTTCGTATCAGGTCAGAGTCTCATGAGTCTGTGTTTAGTATCAGGTCTGTGTTTAGTATCAGGTCAGAGTCTCGTGAGTCTGTGCTTAGTATCAGGTCTGTGTTTAGTATCAGGTCTGTGTTTAGTATCAGGTCAGAGTCTCATGAGTCTGTGTTTAGTATGAGGTCAGAGTCTTGTGAGTCTGTGTTTAGTATCAGGTCAGAGTCTCGTGAGTCTGTGTTTAGTATCAGGTCTGTGTATAGTATCAGGTCAGAGTCTTGTGAGTCTGTGTTTAGTATCAGGTCAGAGTCTCATGAGTCTGTGTTTAGTATCAGGTCTGTGTTTCGTATCAGGTCAGAGTCTCATGAGTCTGTGTTTAGTATGAGGTCAGAGTCTTGTGAGTCTGTGTTTAGTATCAGGTCAGAGTCTCGTGAGTCTGTGTTTAGTATCAGATCAGAGTCTCGTGAGTCTGTGTTTAGTATCAGGTCTGTGTATAGTATCAGGTCAGAGTCTCATGAGTCTGTGTTTAGTATCAGGTCTGTGTTTAGTATCAGGTCAGAGTCTCGTGAGTCTGTGCTTAGTATCAGGTCTGTGTATAGTATCAGGTCAGAGTCTTGTGAGTCTGTGTTTAGTATCAGGTCAGAGTCTCATGAGTCTGTGTTTAGTATCAGGTCTGTGTTTCGTATCAGGTCAGAGTCTCATGAGTCTGTGTTTAGTATCAGGTCTGTGTTTAGTATCAGGTCAGAGTCTCGTGAGTCTGTGCTTAGTATCAGGTCTGTGTTTAGTATCAGGTCTGTGTTTAGTATCAGGTCAGAGTCTCATGAGTCTGTGTTTAGTATCAGGTCTGTGTTTATTATCATTTCAGAGTCTCGTGAGTCTGTGTTTAGTATCAGGTCTGTGTTTAGTATCAGGTCTGTGTTTAGTATCAGGTCAGAGTCTCATGAGTCTGTGTTTAGTATCAGGTCTGGGGTCTTGTGAGTCTGCGTTTCTCCATTGTCTGATTCTGGCTCCACTCATTCCCCCTGCCCCCAGTCCCATCACAGCTGTTAAAGCTGCCTTGCCTTTGTTCGCCCAGCAGTCAAGTGGAAAATCATGGTTTTGACAAAAGGCCACTTCAGAGAGCTGTCGTCTTTTCAAGAGACCTGATAACCACTGACAAGCCCTGTGCTTACATTGAGGGCATGCAGACATGAGAAGACTATTATTGAGTTTATGAAAAAGGGAAAGGCACTTCAGATATTGTGTATTACAGCTTGCTTGGGTGCCCTGGAGTGAACTTTAATGGAACACAAGCGTGCTATATGCTGCAAACCTATTTATATTTTCCACAACTCTTCTTTTTAACAATTTTCTAGAAGCTTGAAATAGAAATAGTAAAACCGCCCCATTAATATTAAATGTTCAATACCACTAAATTAGAAATGCTTAAAAGAAACATAATAGATTTGAAGACTTTGAAGAAATTGAGAAAAATATTTAGTTGTCTACATAATTGTATTATTTGCAGCCTGTAAAGTATAGCTATAATAATCACATCCATTCTCCCGCCATGCACATTCGTTGTATAGCTGGAGCTCTCGTGTGCACTTTTGAAAGATGCTTTAGGTTAAGGATCTCTTTCTGGTACTACACTAGGTTAAGGATCTCTTTCTGGTACTACACTAGGTTAAAGGGATCTCTTTCTGGTACTACACTAGGTTAAGGATCTCTTTCTGGTACTACACTAGGTTAAGGATCTCTTTCTGGTACTACACTAGGTTAAGAATCTCTTTCTGGTACTACACTAGGTTAAAGGGATCTCTTTCTGGTACTACACTAGGTTAAGGATCTCTTTCTGGTACTACACTAGGTTAAAGGGATCTCTTTCTGGTACTACACTAGGTTAAGGATCTCTTTCTGGTACTACACTAGGTTAAGGATCTCTTTCTGGTACTACACTAGGTTAAAGGGATCTCTTTCTGGTACTACACTAGGTTAAGGAGATCTCTTTCTGGTACTACACTAGGTTAAGGGGATCTCTTTCTGGTACTACACTAGGTTAAGGAGATCTCTTTTTACTGGCCTTGCTTTTAGATTGCACTTCCCAGGTCGTTTGACCAGGGGCTGGTTTTTCAAAACTTCAATAATCAGATTATATTGTGAAATTGTTTGTTTTAAATATTTCACTTTGGTAATCCCAATTTAATGAGGAGATCAGGATTACTTTTATCCCAAATATTACTACTATATTACTGTGAAGGTGCATTTCACTTTTAAATAATCATAGAGCATAGATATTCTGTTTGAATTTTGATAGAAAACACACACACTATATGCAAATAGAGTATTATAATACAGGTTTCACATAGTTATTAAAGCTTTGTATCCATGCTGGCAAATTAACAACGTGTGTCTGATTAAAGAAACATCGCATGTAGTGGTATAGCTTTATCAAGAACAGCTTTGTTTTTCATTTATTTACATGATGTCCAATGCAAATTATTATTATCTTTTTTAAAACGCGTGTGTATGTGTGTGTGCTGTGTAGAATAAAGATGCGGGGGAAATGGCGTACTTTAATGTGAACCGTCATTGGAGGATCCTTCTAGAAGTAATTATTTACAATGGCATCCCTCACTGCCCATCCAGCAAGTCCACCCTGTTGTAGTTCTGCTAAAGGTGCATCATGGTGTCCTGCCTGAGGCTCCGGCAGGTCGACACTCAAATCCTCACCTTCAATGGCTGCTACATTGCGATTGATAACGATATTGTGCAAAGCAACGCAGGCTAGAATTATGTTGCTGCTCATAGCGGTAATTACGCAGGTAATTCAGACAAGTGAATTCAAACATTAGCATTAAAAGCGAATTGTGTGAGATGTTTTGTATATAAAACATAAGAAATAAATAAACCTGTGTATTAATACTCGTAATTATCACTGGTCTTATTTATTTTTTAAGTTAGGCTATATCATAAATAATGGCCTATTTAAAAAAAAAATCTTAAGAACTATTAAGAACTACTAAGAACTACTTTAAAAGCCAGATTTCAGAATCGTGATTATTTGTAATGTGGATAAATGTAATCTAGCAGTGACATTTTCTGAAAAATCGAATCAAAATGATCCAGATAAAAGTAATCTCGATCACAAACTCTAGGATTACAAAATCTGGATCACTTTTATCCAGATTACAAGGTGAGTGAAATGGTCCCTACCCCTTCAGGGCCTTCCTTCCTGTCAGTAACCAATCAGCTGCTTCCCTGATGACTGACATGCTTTGTAGCTGGTGAGAGGCTTTGACCATGAAGACACTTCTAGGATAAAATGACCCAGGAAGTAAAGCCGAAAGACTTCCTGGAAGGCAAGACAAGAGCACTTTCTTTAACGTAGTGCAGTACCAGGTGTGCAGCTCCAGCTCCATAGAAAGAGCAGCTTTTTAAAGAACACGGTGCTAACAAAATAAATCCAGTGCATTTCACCTAATGTATATTGCCATCATTTCCAGGACTCACATGGTCCTGTATGAAAGATGCACACATTACGGTAAAGGTAAATTCCATTTTTAATTGCTCATTTATTTGAAGCTGTTAGTGAAGAATATTTATCGAACGCTCCTTGCAGATACTTCAGTGCTGTCGCTTGAAGGAATGAGGTTGACATTGAACACGTCAGTCACTGGAAAACCAGTGGTTGGTACTCAAATGAGAGCCAATGTGTCTGACTTCTGGGAGTTCTTTTAAAGAAAATAAATCGCACACATTACAAATGTTTGTTTTTTTTATTTCTGGACACTTTTTCAACTTAGATGTGACAATGCAACAAAAACAAACAGCACAACACATATGAATGTATTATGAATTATTTGAATGATTGTGTCCTGCTTACTAGCAAGGCGTAAATGACTGCTCTAAGGTTTTGGCTGGCCCGGTCTCGTAACATCTGTTGCATTGCACACAAATGATTGTTTGCACATGTAACAATCTTGGTTCCCGCAGGCAAGAGTTTCTCACAGGCGGAGGTGGGACGCGAACCTGGGACCTCCCACACTGAAGCACAGCTCCGATACCACTGTACAAAAGAGCCAGCTCCCGTGCAGGAGCTGGCATCGGGCTTATGTCTTTTTAGATTGCATCATCTGCCAGCCCTGACCCCTACCCCCGTGCACGCTACACACACACAAAATGTTATTATTGTATTGTTTTCATCGGTATGCTGAAAGAGAGTCTACTATATATTTAAAATGCACATCAAAATAACCCGAACTGGATGCAATTACAGAGTGAAACAAATCCCACGCCGGGTTAAGGTTAGGGTTAGGGTTAGGGTTATGGTTAAGGTTAGGGTTAGGGTTAGGGTTAGGGTTAGGGTTAGGGTTAAGGTTAGGGTTAGGGTTAGGGTTAAGGTTAGGGTTAGGGTTAGGGTTAGGGTTTAGGGTTAGGGTTAGGGTTAAGGTTAGGGTTAGGGTTAGGGTTAGGGGTGTTTCAGGGAAATGTTCTATCGGCATGAAGGTACAGTAACGCACAACAAAATGCAGACCAATAGAATGTTAGCAGAAGCTGGGAAGAGGATGTCACCCTAGCAACCAGTAGCAGCACTCAGTCAGGGTCAGTTGAAATGTTTGGTGGTTGGCCATTTAAAGTCTTGCGGCAATATTCTATAACTCAGCTTGGCATTTAGCAAATACGACCGAAGCAGCAGCGTATTGTGGCAGCTCTGGGGTCTACATATTAGATAAGATTCACTGGAATTATTCTGTTAGTTGTATGTACTCACAATGCTGGAGCTCATTGCTGTGCCCCACACCCTAGCCCAGGAGGACTGAAGATCAAAGTGCTTCTCTGTCTCACTGTCTCTATTTATTGTATTTATTGCATTTATATAGCGCTTTTTATACAAAAGTATTGCAAAGCACTGTACAGTACTGTGACAAGATGGCTGCAGGGAGGAACTCAGACCAGAACTTGAAACACACAGAGCAGACAGAGACTTGGGGTTTTGGTGAATCTGAGCGCGTGATCGCGCTCAGCCTTTAATAATCAAAATAAAAAGGTTTAACAAAACAGAACACGAAACAGGACACGGCACTTGCGCCAAAATAAATAGACGAACAAAAACGGACTATAAATTAAACAAACGGTGGACGGACAGACACACAAACACGGTGAGTAAATAAATAAACAAGTATGGTGCTGGTCCTACAGCACGCGATAGCAATTGTTTCAAATATTACTCTCCTTCTCTCTCTCCCGTTCTCCACTCAACGAACACACCACCCCGAGTGAGTGAAAACATACAGCTTTTATGCAGTTGTACCGAGACTCGATTGCTAGTCAATCATTCAATTGGAATCTCGGTACAACTGCACGTGAATTAATTAAAGTGCAATTCCCGTGCTCACATATTATTACTTTTACTTGCACGTGATGTGATTTGTGCCCTCCTCGTGCCTAAATACAAATCTACAATTTAAACACATGTGAAACACAGACCCGCTTATATCCCGTGTACCAATGCCTATACACCAACATTTACACACAACACGTAACACAAAATACACACAGGGGGGGCACTTTGCCACAAGTACTTAGCAGAAAAAACAAACAAACCACAATGCATTTGTATAGCATGTCACACATACAACTGCCACAGTCAGACCATATAAAGAACATATTTAAATAACAGTATACACTTAATAATATAAAAGCAGCTATTTTAAAGTTACATTAAAACCCACTGAGATAAGAAAGTTCTTTAATAAAAGTCTTAGTCTTGACTTGCAAACTGTAACGTTCCCAGCTTCCCTGACAAACAAAGGCAGAGCATTCCATAATTTAGGAGCTATACTTCCTCTTGTGTTGCTTTTGTTGACCCGAGGAATAACCAGCAGCATAACTAGGTGCTAATCCATTCAGGGCCTTGTAAGTTAACAGCAAAATCTTAAAATCATTTATATCCTGCATAGGGAGCCAGTGTAAAGTGGACAAAAGAGGGGTAATATGTTCACTTTTCCTTGTTTGTCAGAATTCTAGCGGCTGTGTTCTGAGCAAGCTGCAAGCGGGATACCACACGTTTTGGGAGACCAGAAGAGAGTGCATTACAATAATCAATTCTAGATGAAACAAAGGCATGCATTAGTCTCTTTGCATCAGATATGGAAATAAGAAGAAGAACATAAGAACATAAGAAAGTTTACAAACGAGAGGAGGCCTTTCAGCCCATCTTGCTCGTTTGGTTGTTAGTGGCTTATTGATCCCAGAATCTCATCAAGCAGCTTCTTGAAGGATCCCAGGGTGTCAGCTTCAACAACATTACTGGGGAGTTGGTTCCAGACCCTCACAATTCTCTGTGTAAAAAAGTGCCTCCTATTTTCTGTTCTGAATGCCCCTTTATCTAATCTCCATTTGTGACCCCTGGTCCTTGTTTCTTTTTTCAGGTCAAAAAAGTCCCCAGGGTCGACATTGTCTATACCTTTTAGGATAATTGGTTATATATAATAAGTATGGCTATATTTCTCAAATGTTAAAAAGATACTTTAGTAACTTCCCTAATATGAATCTCAAATGATAGATCAGGATCAAAGATGACCCCAAACTCTTTATTTCTAGTTTAAGTTTTGATGAGACATTGCAAGGGTCAAGCTCATGTAATCCCACATTTTCTTTTAGTTGGTTCTGTGAGCCCACTAGCATGACCTCTGTTTCATCTGAATTCAACATTAGAAAATTCTGTGACATCCAATGCTTGATGTCTGTAAGGCAAGTAGCTAATAACACCCAGGCAGAAGAAATTCCTGGTTTTAGGGACAAATATAGCTGGGTATCATCAGCATAGCAATGGAAGTTCACTCCGTGTCTGCGGATAATGTCACCTAACGGTAGCATATATAATGAAAACAACAAGAGACATAGAATGGAGCCCTGTGGAACACCACAGACAACTTCCGATAATGCCAATTTTACCTCCCCAATAGAGGCAAACTGAAACCTATCAGAAAGATAAGATTTGAACCAGGATAGGACAAGGCCAGACAGTCCCACTGTGCTTTCAAGATGATTCAGTAGGATGGAATGGTCTGCAGTATCAAAGGCAGCACTTAGATCTAGAAGAATTAAAACTGATGGAAAACCTGCTTCAGAGCTTACCAGCAAATCAATCACAACTCTGACAAGGTCTGTCTTAGTGCTATGTGCAGCATGAAAACCAGACTGAAATTTCTCGAATATATCATTAAGAGTTAGAAATGTTTGTAATTGAATTGCAACAACTATCTCTAGAACCTTATCTAAGAATGGTAGGTTGGAGATTGGCTTATAGTTATTGAGGACTTTAGGGTCCGAATTGTGTTTCTTAAGCATAGGCTTTACCACAGCTACCTTAAGTGCTGAGGGAACTATACTGGAGGAAAAGTGAACCATTTGGAATTTTTTTAATGTGGGTATTAATAATCTCCTCTCATTTTTTTTGAGCTGTTGAACCCTGGATCAGCCTGTGGGTTTGGTTTCGTCTGCCACCTGAAATGATTTTATCAACTCAATGCCTCTGGGATTCAAATCACTGAGCTCATGACTCACCCCATACTCCACCCCACAGTGCCAAGAAACTGAAGAAACTGGACTTGAACTAGACGAGCCTGATAGTATTACAGTAATGCAAAGGTAGAAACATCAGGTAGTCAACTCGTCTTCATCCAATGGGGGCCGTTGCAGCCATACAGCACAGCGTATTGCCAAGCCCGGCTGTGTCGCCTTTGTTTCTTGCTGCTATTGGGACTAGGTGTTGTATTGACTTGAAAATGGGACAGTATAACAATCTCCCATGGGTAATTAGCAGAGTGACCTTGCCTTTGACCTCCTAGTCAGTATGATTGCTCTAAAACAGGTAAATGCATTTCTTTCATGTTTAAGTGATTGATTACCTTCGATATAGAAAACTATTTGGATTCAAAGGTGGACACATGGTGGCCATCTGTGTCTTTTTATTTGGCAAGTGGGCTCCTGTCACAAAGACGGCTGACAGTGGGTGGCGTCAGACCAGAGAGAGAAATAAATAAACAAAGACTTGGGGTTTTGGTGAAGCTGAGCGCGTGATTGTGCTCAGCATTTAATAATCAAAATAAAAAGAACACAAAAACAGCACAAGGCACTTACGCCAAAATAAACAGACAAACAAAACGAACTAACACTTAACAAACGGTGCACGGAGACAAACAAACACGGTGAGTAAAACACTTATTATTATTATTATTATTATATTTTATTTAACCTCCTCTCCACACCCGTTCTCCACTCTCGAACACCCAACCCCGAGTGAGTGAAAACATGCAGCTTTTATGCAGCTGTACCAAGACTCGATTGCTAATCAATCATTCAATTGGAGTCTCGGTACAACTGCACGTGAATTAATAAAGTGCAACCTTGTGCTCACATATTACATATTTTATCTGCACGTGAAGTGATGTGCAATCCTCGTGCCTAACTACAATTATACATTTTTAAACACACGTGAAACACAGACCCGCTTATATCCCGTGTACCAATACCTATACACCAACATTTACACACGCAACATACAACATATAACACAAACTACGCACAAGGGCGTGGCCACATTGCCACATATACCCCCTTGTGCAGCACACATGGCCTCAACGGCCACCTCCCCTTAAAGACCCAGCAGTCCAGGACAAAGTCTCGGCTGGGAAGGGAGGCTTCAGTGGGCCCATGGCTGGCAATGCTGTCAGCACCCCTGCCGGTAGTGGCACGGCTGACAGCATGCTGGTCCATTCCTGCAGCGAAATTGCTGCGGGGATGCTGGTCTCCTGACCTCTCCCCTTTCTTCAGAGTCGGTAGCTCCCTCCTGTGGGGCTCCGCCACAAGAACTCCTGCAGCGAAACTGCTGCTGGGGAAAGTGGTCTCCTGACCTCTCCCCCTGTCTTTGTAGCCGGTAGCTCCCCTTTCTGGGGCTCCGGCCACCGTACTCCCTGTGGTGGAGGTGCGGGAAGCAGAGACAGCTTCTGCTGTTCTGCTCCTGGCAGTGGCGGAGGCAGAGGCAGCTCCTGCTCCTCTGCTCCTGGTGGTGGTAGAGGCAGCTCCTGCTCCTCTGCTCCTGGTGGTGGTAGAGGCAGCTCCTGCTCCTCTGCTCCTGGCAGTGGCGGAGGCAGAGGCAGCTCCTGCTGCTCTGCTCCTAGTGGTGTCGGAACCAGCAGGTATTCACCCTCTGCTGGTGGAGGTGGGAGGGGCAAGCAGTCCTCCCACGACAAGGAAGGCGGAACCAGCAGGTACTCACCCTCTGCTGGTGGAGGAGGCAGAGGCAGCTCCTGCTGCTCTGCTCCTGGTGGAAGCGGTTGAGGTGGTGGAGGCAGAGGCAGCTCCTGCTGCTCTGCTCTTGGAGGTGGCGGAGGCAGAGGCAGCTCCTGCTCCTCTGCTCCTAGTGGAGGAAGCGGTGGAGGTGGTGGAGGCAGAGGCAGCTCCTGCTGCTCTGCTCCTTGCGGTGGAGGCAGAGGCAGCTCCTGCTCCTCTGCTCTTAGTGGAGGAAGCGGTGGAGGTGGGAGCAGCGTGTAGTCTCCTGGCGATGGAGGTGCGAGCAGCGTGTAGTCTCCTGGCGATGGAGGTGCGAGCAGCGTGTGGTCTCCTACTGTTGCAGGGGACTGGTGCGGCTCCGCCTCTCTTGCAGGGGACTGGTGCGGCTCTCCCGCTCTTGCAGGGGACTGTGGTGGAGGCAGAGGCAGCTCCTGTTCCTCTCCTCCGGTGGTGACGGTGGGGAAGTGATACCAGCAGACGTTCACACTCTGCTGGTGGATGGGAACCCAGCAGGCATTCTTCCTCTGCTGGTGGACACGGGGACAGCAGGCATTCTTCCTCTGCTGGTGGACACGGGGACAGCAGGCATTCTTCCTCTGCTGGTGGACACGGGGACAGTAGGCATTCTTCCTCTGCTGGTGGAGATGGGGACAGCAGGCATTCTTCCTCTGCTGGTGGAGATGGAACCAGCAGGCATTCTCCCTCTGCTGGCAGCTTGGGTCCTAGGGCTGTGGAAGCACTGACTTCCCCCTCTTGGGCTATGGAAGCACCGACTCCCCCCTCTTTGGGCTGTGGACGCACCGACTCCTCCCTTTTGGGCTGTGGACGCACCGACTCCTCCCTTTTGGGCTGTGGACGCACCGACTCCTCCCTTTTGGGATGTGGACGCACCGACTCCTCCCTTTGGGCTGTGGACGCACCCCCCCTCTTGGGCTTAGGACGTTCAGGCTCCCCCACTCAGGCGTAGGACGTTTGGGCTCCTCCCACTCAGGCGTAGGGACGTTCGGGCTCCTCCCACTCAGGCGTGGGACGTTCGGGCTCCTCCCACTCAGGCGTAGGACGTTCGGGCTCCTCCCACTCAGGCGTAGGACGTTCGGGCTCCTCCCACTCAGGCGTAGGACGTTCGGGCTCCTCCCACTCAGGCGTAGGGACGTTCGGGCTCCTCCCACTCAGGTATAGGACGTTCGGGCTCCTCCCCTTTGGCGCTAGAGAGGACAACAGCCTTGTTAGTAGCGGTGCAGGGCACCTTTTAACACCGCCTGCAACTGCTGCGCTGATGTTACTCTGGGCCCCTTGCTTCTCCTGATCCAGCAGCCAGTCGATCACCTCCTCTGACACTGGCCTGCAGGATGGGTGCTGCTGTTGCTTCCTCTCTAGCGTCTTTCCTCCCTCCATTTCTCCAAAAAAATCCATTTTTTTTTTTTCTCTTCCCAAAAAAAACTGCGGTTCCCGCTCTGGCCTGAGTCCTGGAGGCACTGTAAATCCCACGCAGGACACCACGTGTCACAAAGACGGCTGACAGTGGGTGGCGTCAGACCAGAGCCAGGAAATAAATAAACAAAGACTTGGGGTTTTGGTGAAGCTGAGCGCGTGATTGCGCTCAGCATTTAATAATCAAAATAAAAAGAACACAAAAACAGCACAAGGCACTTACGCCAAAATAAACAGACAAACAAAACGAACTAACACTTAACAAACGGTGCACGGAGACAAACAAACACGGTGAGTAAAACACTTATTATTATTATTATTATATTTTATTTAACCTCCTCTCCACACCCGTTCTCCACTCTCAACACCCAACCCCGAAAGTGAGTGAAAACATGCAGCTTTTATGCAGCTGTACCAAGACTCGATTGCTAATCAATCATTCAATTGGAGTCTCGGTACAACTGCACGTGAATTAATAAAGTGCAACCTCGTGCTCACATATTACATATTTTATCTGCACGTGAAGTGATGTGCAATCCTCGTGCCTAACTACAATTATACATTTTTAAACACACGTGAAACACAGACCCGCTTATATCCCGTGTACCAATACCTATACACCAACATTTACACACGCAACATACAACATATAACACAAACTACGCACAAGGGCGTGGCCACATTGCCATAGCTCCTCATTTAGTCTTCTAGTGTATATGGACCATATATGCTTTATCATATTCACTTCGGCCAAACAATATGGACAAAAAACATATGCTAAATATATAAAATGACTCTTGCGTATAAAATAGTTTATTTAGCCTATTTTTTTTTTACTCTTAAAAAAATATTGGGACTGTAGGGAAATGTTTAAAATAAAGCCCAAACTCTCCCCTGGAGTTACCTGATTCTAATCCATACTATTTCACAGTTAGTAAATGCATTCTTGTGTTGGATAGCAGGGAGCAGTGCTTGCAGTCGCACAGTATGTTTTCTGTCAGTTAGAGGTCGTACCCAATGGCTGGTGGTTTCTTTGTTTCTTTATTAGCTTTCATTGTTGACTGGGGTTTAGCTCACCGAGTGACAGGGTGCCTCAGTCTACTGTGTGTCACAAACCTGGAGAATCAGAAAGACATTCCCCATGTCCAGTTAACTGTAAAGTATCTCATTGCCTCTTAGACTTAAGACCTCCGTCTCTTTTGTTTTGGTCACAATGAAGCCAATTAAAAAGGCCATCACTCTGAACTCATTCAGCTGACAAGTGGTGAATGGAACGACAGCGAGCGACTGGCTAGGGGGGCTTTCTCTCTCTGAACAGCAGCTGCACAGATTTAGGATATTCAGATGGAAACACTGGGAATTTCATCACCTGTATCCCTGTACGGAATTGTGTAAAAAGAGGGTTATGATTTAGTGAAGGTTCCTACTCTGTATAAGTGACCTAACTGTACCAAATATAACCTAATGAGGGGTACACTGTAACCAAATATAACCTAATGAGGGGTACACTGTAACCAAATATAACATAATGAAGGGTACACTGCATACTGAACCAAATATAACATAATGAGGGTACACTGTATATTGAACCAAATATAACATAATGAGGGTTGTAGAAACAATTATCTTGAATTAATAACCATTTTTGATATAAGGGAATATCTGAACTAATCTCTTGGATTAATTTTTGATGACACAACAACAGCATGTTGAACTTTTGACTGGAGCAACTTCCGAGCACACAGCACAAAGGAGGGAGTAGTGAGCTCTTTACCTAGTGGACTTACTGAACCCGACACAAAGGAGGGAGTAGTGAGCTCTTTACCTAGTGGAGTTACTGAACCCGACACAAAGGAGAGAGTAGTGAGCTCTTTACCTAGTGGACTTACTGAACCCGACACAAAGGAGGGAGTAGTGAGCTCTTTACCTAGTGGAGTTACTGAACCCGACACAAAGGAGAGAGTAGTGAGCTCTTTACCTAGTGGACTTACTGAACCCGACACAAAGGAGGGAGTAGTGAGCTCTTTACCTAGTGGACTTACTGAACCCGACACAAAGGAGGGAGTAGTGAGCTCTTTACCTAGTGGACTTACTGAACCCGACACAAAGGAGGGAGTAGTGAGCTCTTTACCTAGTGGAGTTACTGAACCCGACACAAAGGAGGGAGGAGTGAGCTCTTTACCTAGTGGAGTTATTGAACCCAACACAAAGGAGGGAGTAGTGAGCTCTTTACCTAGTGGACTTACTGAACCCGACACAAAGGAGGGAGTAGTGAGCTCTTTACCTAGTGGAGTTACTGAACCCGACACAAAGGAGAGAGTAGTGAGCTCTTTACCTAGTGGAGTTACTGAACCCGACACAAAGGAGGACGGAGTGAGCTCTTTACCTAGTGGAGTTACTGAACCCGACACAAAGGAGAGAGTAGTGAGCTCTTTACCTAGTGGAGTTACTGAACCCGACACAAAGGAGGGAGTAGTGAGCTCTTTACCTAGTGGACTTACTGAACCCGACACAAAGGAGGACGGAGTGAGCTCTTTACCTAGTGGAGTTACTGAACCCGACACAAAGGAGGGAGTAGTGAGCTCTTTACCTAGTGGACTTACTGAACCCGACACAAATAAGGGGGAGTAGTGAGCTCTTTACCTAGTGGAGTTACTGAACCCGACACAAAGAAGAGAGTGGTGAGCTCTTTACCTAGTGGAGTTACTGAACCCGACACAAAGGAGAGAGTAGTGAGCTCTTTACCTAGTGGAGTTACTGAACCCGGCACAAAGGAGGACGGAGTGAGCTCTTTACCTAGCGGAGTTACTGAACCCGGCACAAAGGAGGGAGTAGTGAGCTCTTTACCTAGTGGAGTTACTGAACCCGACACAAAGGGTCCTCTACACAGGATTGCGAATAGATCCAAGCATCCGAACAGATTTATGGAGAAAAAGGAAACTGGAAACAGCAGAAAGAAGTTATAATTAGACAATGTATTCATCCCATGCAGGACGAGGCAACCCATTGTGCAACACAATGGAAGACAGTTGTAGGGAATGGAGAGGGCTTCCTTCAGAAGTCCTATATAAACTGGAACGTGCAACCGCAATTCAAATCAATTCTGAGTCTCTTTGTAACAACTGTAAGTCCCCTGCATAAGGGCATCTGCTAAGAAATACATAATAATACTAATACTAATACTACTACTACTACTATGACTACTACTACTAATACTACTAATACTAATAATACTACTATTAATACTAATAATACTACTACTAATAATAATGAATGCAGAGATAGTGAGACAGCGTCCTGTATCCTCAGAATGCAATGCTCTCAATAACTTACACTAAATAATGTTCAGAACAAGTTTCATGATAAGGGTTCTCCAGATATACAGATGGACAAATGTATGGACAGACACCCCCAATATACCCTACAGTCGAACACTCTCAATAAAATATGTTAAGTAATGTTAATACCAAGTTTCAATGTAATTGTCACAGACAGATGGATGTCCATCTAAATATCACCATTGTTTAAAGAGTGTAATTAAGAGAAAGGTAACAACTTCTCTCGCAGTGTTTAGTGTGTGTTTTAGTAAAATGGCAGGTTTGTTCTTTGTATACTATTGCCACTGTTTAGATCAATTGAACAGAGTCCCCTATCTTCTTCACACAGATACACAGTCAATAACACGCCTTCCACGTCTTCAGGGAGGCACTTGTTTATAAGAGACCCGGAGGAGTTCATTATTGGGGACTGAGCAATTTGCACTCGTATGTGTTTGTAAAGTACACAGGTGTGCGACAGACTCTGTCTGCCTTCTATAATGGGATTGATCACAAACATTGAGACAGGCAGGCAGGCAGGCAGGCTGGGGTCCTGAGGGAGGAAGCACATCTGAGCCGGGCTTCTCACATGACTGCTCTGACCTCAATCTGAGAGCAGACCAGGGGTCATGACAGCCGAATGAGCGACTGCCTCCTCCTCCCTCCCTGTGCCTACAGGCCGACAGAGTCACCGTCAATGAGGAGGTTTCCCATTAAAAAAATCTGGCAGCAGGCAAAGTTTGATGTTTTCATTTGAAAAGAGAGACCTATAATGCTGGATGATTTTACTGTGGTTCCAGCCCTGCTTTCATACTTTTGCTCCCTTATTTTACCCGATTTAGAAATTGTGCTCCTCAAGGCAGCAATTCCCTGAACAGCTCAGAAGAGCCGAAGGTCTGTGGGCATCCTCGGCTACCACGACCAAGCCAGCTGCTTCTTGACATGCTTCTGGAGGACAGGCCAGCACTGCAGGGGTCTGCTTGAGCTCACCAGGCGCCTGGCCAGTAAGGGCCGCTGTTGCTTGATGGGGAGATGCAGTCCCTGCCGGTTTTGCCTCTCTAACCCACAGGAGCTCTGGAGCCAATGCGACCCTTTGGAATCCCCAGTGAAGACTAGTCAACAAAAACAAAAGCAAAAGAGAGTCGACCTCAAAAACTGGTAGCTGACTAATCGCATGTCATGTGATTGTGAAGTCATTGTGAAGCGTGCGGTTTCAGATGGACAGAAGTGCAATTGCAATCCATATATATATATAAAAATTACATTTTAGAACATCAACAGTGAATACTTCTATTGGAAATGCTTGAACAGTGTGTAGTTCAGTAGTTTAGTGCTGGTGTTTTCTGTAGCTTATTATGTGCTTCAGCACCAAGGAGGCCTAGGCTCCTGGGTAAGAGAATGGAGACCTAGGCTGGGTAAGATAATAGAGACCTACGCTGGGTAAGAGAATGGAGGCCTAGGCTGGGTAAGAGAATGGAGGCCTAGGCTCCTGGGTAAGAGAATGGAGGCCTAGGCTCCTGGGTAAGAGAATGGAGACCTAGGCTGGGTAAGAGAATGGAGGCCTAGGCTCCTGGGTAAGAGAATGGAGGCCTAGGCTGGGTAAGAGAATGGAGGCCTAGGCTCCTGGGTAAGAGAATGGAGGCCTAGGCTCCTGGGTAAGAGAATGGAGGCCTAGGCTGGGTAAGAGAATGAAGGCCTAGGCTGGGTAAGAGAATGGAGGCCTAGGCCCCTGGGTAAGAGAATGGAGGCCTAGGCCCCTGGGTAAGAGAATAGAGGCCTAGGCTCCTGGGTTTCCTCCTAATGTAACCTAATCAGCAAGCCTGACACAGCTAATTGGCTTGCTTTATATGTAATGTACAGTCAGTGCCGCCCAAGCAGCATTGCTGCTTAAATGGGATACAACTCCGGGTGACGGTTCTTCCCAATGCTATTTATGTTGGTTAAGTGGGACGTCACTTTGTTTAATTGTGATACAGTATTTTCAAATGATGAACAGAGATAGCTTTTCAGTCAGTGCAGTGAGTACGTGATTACACTGTACAGTGAGTAAGTGATTGCACAGTGCAGTGAGTACGTGATTACACTGTGCAGTCAGTGCGGTGAGTACGTGATTACGCTGTGCAGTCAGGGCAATGAGTACATGATTACACTGTGCAGTTAGGGCAGTGAGTACGTGATTACACTGTGCAGTCAGGGCAGTGATTACACTGTGCAGTGAGTGCAGTGAGTACGTGATTACACTGTGCAGTCAGGGCAGTGAGTACGTGATTACACTGTGCAGTCAGGGCAGTGAGTACGTGATTACACTGTGCAGTCAGTGCAGTGAGTACGTGATTACACTGTGCAGTCAGTGCAGTGAGTACGTGATTACACTGTGGAGTCAGTGCAGTGAGTAAGTGATTGCACAGTGCAGTGAGTACGTGATTACACTGTGCAGTCAGGGCAATGAGTACGTGATTACGCTGTGCAGTCAGGGCAGTGAGTACGTGATTACGCTGTGCAGTCAGGGCAGTGAGTACGTGATTACACTGTGCAGTCAGGGCAGTGAGTATGTGATTACACTGCACAGTCAGTGCAGTGAGTACGTGATTACACTGTGCAGTCAGTGCAGTGAGTACGTGATTACACTGTGCAGTCAGTGCAGTGAGTACGTGATTATGCTGTGCAGTCAGTGCAGTGAGTACGTGATTGCACAGTGCAGTGAGTACGTGATTACACTGTGCAGTCAGGGCAGTGATTACACTGTGCAGTGAGTGCAGTGAGTGCGTGATTACACTGTGCAGTCAGGGCAGTGAGTACGTGATTACACTGTGCAGTCAGGGCAGTGAGTACGTGATTACACTGTGCAGTCAGTGCAGTGAGTACGTGATTACACTGTGCAGTCAGTGCAGTGAGTACGTGATTACGCTGTGCAGTCAGTGCAGTGAGTACGTGATTACACTGTGCAGTCAGTGCGTGATTACACTGTGGCAGTCAGGGCAGTGAGTACGTGATTACACTATGCAGTCAGTGCAGTGAGTACGTGATTACACTGTGCAGTCAGTGCAGTGAGTACGTGATTACACTGTGCAGTCAGTGCAGTGAGTACATGATTACACTGTGCAGTCAGTGCAGTGAGTACGTGATTACGCTGTGCAGTCAGTGCAGTGAGTACGTGATTACACTGTGCAGTCAGTGCAGTGAGTACGTGATTACGCTGTGCAGTCAGGGCAGTGAGTACGTGATTACGCTGTGCAGTCAGGGCAGTGAGTACGTGATTACACTGTGCAGTCAGTGCAGTGATTACACTGTGCAGTCAGGGCAGTGAGTATATGATTACACTGTGGCGTCAGGGCAGTGAGTACGTGATTACACTATGCAGTCAGTGCAGTGAGTACGTGATTACACTGTGCAGTCAGTGCAGTGAGTACGTGATTACACTGTGCAGTCAGTGCAGTGAGTACATGATTACACTGTGCAGTCAGTGCAGTGAGTACGTGATTACACTGTGCAGTCAGGGCAGTGAGTACGTGATTACGCTGTGCAGTCAGGGCAGTGAGTACGTGATTACGCTGTGCAGTCAGGGCAGTGAGTACGTGATTACGCTGTGCAGTCAGTGTAGTGAGTACGTGATTACACTGTGCAGTCAGTGCAGTGAGTACGTGATTACGCTGTGCAGTCAGGGCAGTGAGTACGTGATTACACTATGCAGTCAGTGCAGTGAGTACGTGATTACGCTGTGCAGTCAGGGCAGTGAGTTCGTGATTACACTGTGCAGTCAGTGCAGTGAGTACGTGATTACACTGTGCAGTCAGTGCAGTGAGTACGTGATTACGCTGTGCAGTCAGTGCAGTGAGTACGTGATTGCACAGTGCAGTGAGTACGTGATTACACTGTGCAGTCAGGGCAGTGATTACACTGTGCAGTGAGTGCAGTGAGTACGTGATAACACTGTGCAGTCAGGGCAGTGAGTATGTGATTACACTGTGCAGTGAGTACGTGATTACACTGTGCAGTGAGTGCAGTGAGTACGTGATTACACTGTGCAGTCAGTGCAGTGAGTACGTGATTACACTGTGCAGTCAGTGCAGTGAGTATGTGATTACACTGCACAGTCAGTGCAGTGAGTACGTGATTACACTGTGCAGTCAGGGCAGTGATTACACTGTGCAGTGAGTGCAGTGAGTACTTGATTACACTGTGCAGTGAGTGCAGTGAGTATGTGATTACACTGTGCAGTCAGGGCAGTGAGTACGTGATTACACTGTGCAGTCAGTGCAGTGAGTACGTGATTACACTGCGCAGTCAGGGCAGTGAGTACGTGATTACACTGTGCAGTCAGTGCATATCCAGGTATTTTACTCAATATTTTCCATGTAGTAACTCCAGAGCAAGCAGCTTCCTTTGATTTGCTCTTGTCCTTGAGGTTGGCTAGCGATGGGAATAGCAAACACAGAGACAGGTCATTGCAGTGTAACACAATGAAGGCTATCTCTGTGCATAACACCCACAGCCCAATCTGCAGCTCTGGTATATATTACAGAATCACTTTGTCTTCCACTTCCAAGTCAAATTGGCAATTCATAGTCCAGTTTGACTTGATTGCGTTCCTCTCCAATCAGGTCAGACTGAGCAGTCCATGCCACATTCTCACATGGCTGGCTTGTCTGCCTGCCAGAGGGGAATCTGACAGTGCAGGGATTCAGATTAAACAAATACATACACTATTAACAATGACATCACACCAACAACATACATATACTATTAACAATGACATCACACGAACAACATACATATACTATTAACAATGACATCACACCAACAACATACATATACTATTAACAATGACATCACATCAACAACATACATATACTATTAACAATGACATCACACCAAAACATACATATACTATTGACAATGACACCACACCAACAACATACATATTTATACACTCTTACACATGCGGGTGTGTGGCGGAGTGTCCCGCCCCTATGTATTTATTTATTATTATTTGTATTTGTTTGCGGCGCGGATAAAAGCGCCGCGTCTTTTGTTATTATTTATAATAACAAAAGGATGCGTGACTGATCAGCTACTGATTATTTAACTAGCTGACAGTCACGCATCCTTACCAAACACGTGCAGACTGTGGCCGAGGGGTAATAAGATAATTAACAGCTAGTTAACCCCTCGGCCAGAGTATAAGAACCTGCAGCTGTCCGTGTTGCAGGGTTGAGTGTAGAGTCTAGAGAGGAGAGTACGGGAGAGCGGAGAGTGAGCGAGGAGAATATAAAAAGAACAACTGCTATATTTAAAAATATACTTGTTTCTGTTTGTTTGGCCATCGCACCTTTTTGTTTTGTATTTTGCTATTGTTTAAGTCTTTTGTTTTTGGTTTGTTTATTTAATAAATCCAGCTGAGTGCCGTAGCATTCAGCTTCACCCGCCCATCCATTGTTTTGATTCAGTTACTTCCTGGTCCGTGACGTCACCACACCTCACCACTGCAAGCCATCCTGCCACAGGGTGTCTGCCCTCCCACAGTCCTTTCTTAATTTGTATCAGGTTTTCTTTGGTAGTTATTCAGTGCAATACTGTACCTGAATCCTGACTTGCCCAGGCAGCGAGACCTCTTTAAGCATCCCTGTGAGGGCAGCTTGTATGAGTTTGTAAATCTGGGGCTACACTTCTGCTAATATCTCAAAAGCCATTTCAGCTGGCAACTTCCTATTTTCAGTGTTGTGGAAACTCCTAAGGGCACCCTTCACTCCGTCCTGTCATCTAAGGTGGCTGCCATAGTGGGGTTTCCAGATAAGAAAGACCTAACGCTTTGAGACAGTGTCTTCATACAGGATACACAGCTGTATTTTATAAAGCTGTTATTTTATAAAGCTGCCACAGTGTCAGTGCCTTGTATCTCAGAAACCATTTGAGGCAGTGACTTTAACCATTCGATCAGATATGAGATTCCCCTGTAGATATTTACATATCTAGAATATTACACATTTCCTCTGCTTGGTGGGTGCCCCGGTGGGTATGTTCAGGCATGGGGATGTCGTTGTACTCTGCACTGGATAGGACAGTGCTTGGTGGGTGTGTTCAGGCATGGGGATGTAGTTGTACTCTGCACTGGATAGGACAGTGCTTGGTGGGTGTGTTCAGGCATGGGGATGTAGTGGTACTCTGCACTGGATAGGACAGTGCTTGGTGGGTGTGTTCAGGCATGGGGATGTAGTTGTACTCTGCACTGGATAGGACAGTGCTTGGTGGGTGTGTTCAGGCATGGGGATGTCGTTGTACTCTGCACTGGATAGGACAGTGCTTGGTGGGTGTGTTCAGGCATGGGGATGTAGTTGTACTCTGCACTGGGTAGGACAGTGCTTGGTGGGTGTGTTCAGGCATGGGGATGTAGTTGTACTCTGCACTGGATAGGACAGTGCTTGGTGGGTGTGTTCAGGCATGGGGATGTCGTTCTACTCTGCACTGGATAGGACAGTGCTTGGTGGGTGTGTTCAGGCATGGGGATGTAGTTGTACTCTGCACTGGATAGGACAGTGCTTGGTGGGTGTGTTCAGGCATGGGGATGTAGTTGTACTCTGCTTCTGGATAGGACAGTGCTTGGTGGGTGTGTTCAGGCATGGGGATGTCGTTGTACTCTGCACTGGATAGGACAGTGCTTGGTGGGTGTGTTCAGGCATGGGGATGTAGTTGTACTCTGCATTGGATAGGACAGTGCTTGGTGGGTGTGTTCAGGCATGGGGATGTAGTTGTACTCTGCACTGGATAGGACAGTGCTTGGTGGGTGTGTTCAGGCATGGGGATGTAGTTGTACTCTGCACTGGATAGGACAGTGCTTGGTGGGTGTGTTCAGGCATGGGGATGTCGTTGTACTCTGCACTGGATAGGACAGTGCTTGGTGGGTATGTTCAGGCATGGGGATGCAGTTGTACTCTGCACTGGATAGGACAGTGCTTGGTGGGTGTGTTCAGGCATGGGGATGTCGTTGTACTCTGCACTGGAAAGGACAGTGCAGCCAAGATCTTTAAATCGTCATGCAGCTACAAGAAGTTGTGAATGCATCTTTCACACCTATAACTGCTATTATACTACCACCTGCTGTTTAAGAGCTGCTTTTTGCTTCGGAAATGAGGCATTTATTTGTCACAACAGTTTTTTTCCAGATAATCCTTCTGGTGTTGAGATAGCAGGCATCACTACAGCCCTTCTGACTGAGAGTGCAGAATACTTGAAATAAACAAAGTTTTAAATACTTGTACTGAATGATTCAGAACTGTTAGGCTCTGTCATCACTGGTGTCACTTATTGTATTGCCTGCCTATACATCTACCCTGCCTGGGTCCCCTGATTACTCTGGCAGGCTGAACGGATTTCTTTAAGCATCATTATGGATCAAGTCCACCTAACAATGCTGCACCCTGATGATGGTGGCTCTACTTTCAAGCTGATAACGCACCCATCCATTGTGCCAGAGGTGCAGAAATGTTTTGTGGAGAATGTCTTCAGGCATCGTCTATGGCAACCACAATCTCCAGATCTCAATCCAATGGAGCATGCTTGGGATGAACTTAATGTAGTCATGATCATCTGTCTACCTCTTACCAACTGGGTGACTATTAATGAGTGAATGGATCTCTCGAGACACCTACCAGCAGCTTGTGGAGTCTATGCCATGTCAAGGATGTGATCAGGGCAAAGGTGGCCCTAGCTGATATAGGTACAGGTCCTCATGGCCAGGTAATGAATATATAATCTAACTAATCCTAGAATCCTAAACTTAGATTCCACAAAGTTCCTGTTGGAATGTCTTTCCATTCCCATCCAGTCATACTGCTTTAGTAAATAGATAATACTCAGGGAAGCACTGAATTGCTCATTAAAAAGTTTGTGGAGAGGAATGATTTAGTAAGCAAGCAAGGGGCCTTGTGAACAGGACAGCACTGGCAAGACTGCTTCTACCAGGAAGTGAGACTCAGACACAGAAGCTGCAAGTTTAAGAGCTAGTGCGCTCTTTAATAAGAGATACAGCACACCCTCGCTATAACAAACCTGTCAGGGTCCAAGCCTTTAAGAGCTAGTGCGCTCTTTAATAAGAGATACAGCACACCCTCGCTATAACAAACCTGTCAGGGTCCAAGCCTTTAAGAGCTAGTGTGCTCTTTAATAAGAGATACAGCACACCCTCGCTATAACAAACCTGTCAGGGTCCAAGCCTTTAAGAGCTAGTGCGCTCTTTAATAAGAGATACAGCACACCCTCGCTATAACAAACCTGTCAGGGTCCAAGCCTTTAAGAGCTAGTGCGCTCTTTAATAAGAGATACAGCACACCCTCACTATAACAAACCTGTCAGGGTCCAAGCCTTTAAGAGCTAGTGTGCTCTTTAATAAGAGATACAGCACACCTCACTATAACAAACCTGTCAGGGTCCAAGCCTTTAAGAGCTAGTGGCTCTTTAATAAGAGATACAGCACACCCTCGCTATAACAAACCTGTCAGGGTCCAAGCCTTTAAGAGCTAGTGGCTCTTTAATAAGAGATACAGCACACCCTCGCTATAACAAACCTGTCAGGGTCCAAGCCTTTAAGAGCTAGTGTGCTCTTTAATAAGAGATACAGCACACCCTCACTATAACAAACCTGTCAGGGTCCAAGCCTTTAAGAGCTAGTGCGCTCTTTAATAAGAGATACAGCACACCCTCGCTATAACAAACCTGTCAGGGTCCAAGCCTTTAAGAGCTAGTGCGCTCTTTAATAAGAGATACAGCACACCCTCACTATAACAAACCTGTCAGGGTCCAAGCCTTTAAGAGCTAGTGCGCTCTTTAATAAGAGATACAGCACACCTCACTATAACAAACCTGTCAGGGTCCAAGCCTTTAAGAGCTAGTGCGCTCTTTAATAAGAGATACAGCACACCCTCGCTATAACAAACCTGTCAGGGTCCAAGCCTTTAAGAGCTAGTGCGCTCTTTAATAAGAGATACAGCACACCCTCGCTATAACAAACCTGTCAGGGTCCAAGCCTTTAAGAGCTAGTGCGCTCTTTAATAAGAGATACAGCACACCCTCGCTATAACAAACCTGTCAGGGTCCAAGCCTTTAAGAGCTAGTGCGCTCTTTAATAAGAGATACAGCACACCCTCGCTATAACAAACCTGCCGGGGTCCAAGCCATTTGTTAGTTATATCGAGGGGTTTGTTATAGAGAAAGGACAATCAAAATGAATGATGAACTGGGAGTAAGTTAATGAGATGAGATCCATTCATTCATTAACATAGTTACACAGCGTGCGGTTTTTATTAAGACAAAAGAGTTGACTTCATTGCAGAGGTGGCATCCCGTGCGTTCAGACCAGGACGGTAACAGTGTGTGTTCATATGATCTTTTTTAGTTTTTTTTATTTGGGGTCTAGGGGCCAGGTTCGTTATAGCCGAATGTTCGTTATAATGAAGGGCGTTATAGCGAGGGTGTTCTGTAATAAAACAATAAACAAAACACTGGAAGAAAACAAACAGGCACACAACTCCAACACTAACCCTGCCCAGCACCATTCACACCCTTCATATACCCTGTGACTGGAGCCTAATTAGTCATCACTTACTCAGTGTACAGCTCCCCTCCCTGCAAACCCAATATTCCTTTCACCCTGCCACAGGTCTGCATGCGTTGATCTCCACCGATATTTGTTGGAGGGTACTGTACTGTATGTACTTCAAGGGAAGGTAATCACTGGCCCTGGCTTTGGAGAACAATTACTGAGAAAGATAAGCACAGGAGTGCTGTCAATTATATGAAGAGAAACTCACTCAGGAGTGCACTTGGGCTCTGCTGTTATCCACGAGTGGATATATTCCTATTTATACCAGCAAGCTCTGCTTTAATTCCACATAATCCAGTCCTTTTGTTGTCACCGAGTGGTATAAAATGTTTTTGTGATCCTAGATTGCAATCCCCACTGTTTGAAGCTGTTTCCTATAATCATTATCTTGCATTAGTAGCAACAGAAATCAGTGTTTAATGTTGGGTAGTGCAATTAGGAAAAACTAGACCCACCAAAAATAGAGATTACATAAGAGATCTCTAAAGGACCCCATAAGGAACCGTATGTCTTGTTTAACCAGCTACATAACCACTGGGCTCTGTTTGAGGATCAGTGATAATGTAGCTGGTGTTAAACTACATGATGCTATCAACATCATTCCAGTAAATCTTACCTCCTATATATTTTGCTACATTTCCCAGGTCTCACATTTTCCTATATGAAAAATGCAGACATTATGAAAAAGGTGACTGTTTTTGCAATGGTAATGCATTTGAATCTGAAGAATATTTATCGTTGCATGAAGGAAGCAGGTTGATGCTGAAAACACGTCAGTCACAGGAAAGCAGCAATTGGCACTCAGATGCGAGCCAATGCGTTGAGCTTCTCAGAGTTTGAGTTCCTTTAAAGAAAATAAATAGTACATTTTGCTTTTTAAAGGTATTTTTTTCTGGAGAATATATATATATTATAGTAAAAGAATCGCACCTCTCCACGGTTCGTTGCCCTTTTAAAAAACACTGACCCAGGACACAGGAAAGGATTTTTAAAGCGCGCTTGCGCTATTTTTAATGAAAACACAAAAACACAATAGCAAAATAAACAAAACAAACACCTAGCTCTTCTTTGAGCAATAACTGAAACACAAATCAGGAACCTAAACTAAAGACAGGACAGCTAAGCTGTAACAAAAAACAAACAACACAGCACACACAAAAAAGGCTTCACTCCACCTTTTTACGGCTGTACCCACACCAGCACGGTCACGCTTCCACACACATCAGCAGCCATGAGCAAACAAACTGCTCTCCTTAAATACCCTCGACCTGATTCTAATTATCAATTACTAACAAGTGCAGGGGATAATTAAACAATAAAACAATTAACAAAAACAATTAAACAATTAAACAAAACAAACCCAAAATGTGCCTATGCACATGTTTTTCTGCAGGGAGGATTTAACCCCCTCCCTGCTGTCTTACAATATATATATATATATATATATAGAGAGAGAGAGAGAGAGAGAGAGAGAGAGAGAGAGAGAGAGAGAGAGAGAGAGAGAGAGAGAGAGAGAGAGACCAGCACAGCCCTGCTTTCAGTGCAGTGACAGGGAGAGAGAGAGAGACCAGCACAGCCCCTGCTTTCAGTGCAGTGACAGGGAGAGAGAGAGAGACCAGCACAGCCCCTGCTTTCAGTGCAGTGACAGGGAGAGAGAGAGAGACCAGCACAGCCCCTGCTTTCAGTGCAGTGACAGGAGAGAGAGAGAGACCAGCACAGCCCCTGCTTTCAGTGCAGTGACAGGAGAGAGAGAGAGACCAGCACAGCCCCTGCTTTCAGTGCAGTGACAGGAGAGAGAGAGACCAGCACAGCCCCTGCTTTCAGTGCAGTGACAGGGAGAGAGAGAGAGACCAGCACAGCCCCTGCTTTCAGTGCAGTGACAGGGAGAGAGAGAGAGACCAGCACAGCCCCTGCTTTCAGTGCAGTGACAGGGAGAGAGAGAGAGAGAGACCAGCACAGCCCCTGCTTTCAGTGCAGTGACAGGGAGAGAGAGAGAGACCAGCACAGCCCGTTTCCAGTGCAGTGACAGGGAGAGAGAGAAAGAGACCAGCACAGCCCCTGCTTTCAGTGCAGTGACAGGGAGAGAGAGAGAGAGACCAGCACAGCCCATTTCCAGTGCAGTGACAGAGAGAGAGAGAGAGACCAGCACAGCCCCTGCTTCCAGTGCAGTGACAGGGAGAGAGAGAGACTTTCACTTTCAAAATCCCTTTATTCTATAAATTAGAATACAATATAACTAAATAAAACCAAAAACAAAACAAACAAAATACACTGGTGCAAAATAACAGAACAGATCCAACATTTCTCATTCCATTTTCAAACAGTCCAGTTCAATGGGATCTCAGCCTTTCAGAGTGTTTCTCATAAGAATAAAACAAGCTGCCCCTCCTCACTCACAGCACGCAGCCCCTCCCCAATGCACCAACGCCTCTCAAAACTGTCCACGTCGTGCACCATTTTAAAATAAGCAAACTCCATCTTGATCCTGGAGACCATCAGGATCCTAAAAATACTAATAGGATCTATAAAACCAGTGGCTAAAATCTTATTTTTTCGGGATTTTAAAATAGCTAATTTCGCCTGACCAAGGACAAAGTTGACCAATGAGCACCTATCCCTTAGTGCAAAACTATACTTTACACTAAAAACAAAAAATGTTTTAGTAAAAATAACCCCCAAGGAAGCCAGCAGGTTCTCTAAAAACAAAAGAAGGGCTGCAGCCGAGGGCAATCCACAAACAAATGGAAAACAGACTCCTCCGCGGGACAGAAGGGGCACTGGACACTGACCCCCGGTTCCACTCGGCTCAAATAACGATTTGTGGCAAAAATGCCATGCAGCACTCTCCACTGCAGGTCTCCGGAGCGCTTAGGCAAGGAAAGCTTATACAGCACCCTCCAGACAGGAACTTCATCAACAGGGACACCAAGGTGAGCTCTCCACTTATTGTCCACCAGGTCTTTCAACTTATTAAAATGTCTGGTTTTCACACAGATTTAATATAATGTCCTTTTCTCAATTGTGTGGAAAGCCACCTCAGTGACCTTCTTAAGCGACAACAGCTTTCCAGCCGGCTCCTCCTCCTCCTCCACTGTCACTGATGGGGAGACCAGCACTGCGGGGAACAGGGGTTCCTGCTCTGGAGCCACGCGCTCCGCCAGAAACCTGCTCAAAAACTGGGAGAGTACCGGACAGAGGGATGCCTGGAGATCACTCAGCACCTGCTCCAGGAAGCTCTGATCTAATTTTCAGTGCAGGGGTTAAAACCCTGCTGGCTTTCCAACTAAAAAGGTTAAAATCAATTAAATGCCCCAGTTTAGTAAAACCGGCTTTAAAAAACAAAGTGGATAAAAAAAAACAGAGCTAAAAACCTCACATTTAAAAATGGGGTTAAAAAAACAGGGGCTCTTCAAAAACCCACTGTGTGCTCTGTGATTCTTCTGACCTTGTGATCTTTAAAAGTCTCCAAGCATTTAACAGATTCTTATAAAAACCCTCCAACCCTGCATCACTAAAACAATCAAGAGATATTAAAAACAAATGTCTGTCAAAACCCAGCCTCCCTGCCTTCTGCAATAAACAAAATGCCAGGTCTCTCCAGCTCAGCTGTGGGGTGTACAACAGTCTCTGGGCAGCCTGCAGCCTAAACGCTGCCATCCTGCTAGGGATATCAATGAGCCCCTGCCCTCCCTCCTCACGGGGAGATACAAAACAGCTGGGCGCAGCCAGTGATGCCCAGCTCCAAAAACTGCACCAGGCATTTCTGTATTTCATTTATCAAAACCAGGGAGGATCCAGGCACACCAGCTTATGCCAAAGCATGGAGGCGACAAGATTATTAATGATGAGGACCCTGCCCCTGAAGGAGAGCCGAGAGAGGAGCCACTGCCAGCTCTGCAGCCTCCCTTCACCCTGTCCAGCAGCCCCTCCCAGTTCTGCTGCATGAACTGCTCATTCCCAAAATAAATACCTAAAAGTTTGACCCCAGTTTTATTCCAGCTTAAAACTGAAGGCAGTAATGGAGGGGGTATCCTCCCAGCTGCCAACAAGAAAAGCTTCACTTTTGCCCAGTTTACTCGTGCTGAGGTTGCCTTTTCATACATTATAATGCATGACTCCAGCACAGCGACGTCTCGGTCAGTTGTGACAAACACGCTGAGATCGTCAGCATATGCGGAGAGCTTGATAGGGGTTGCATTGGCGCAGCTGGTACTGCCAATCCAGGCAGTTTCTCCCTCAGCTGGTGTAACAGGGGCTCTATAGAGAGGGCATAGAGCATCCTTGAGAGGGAGCAGCCCTGCCGTATCCCCTCTGCACAGGGAAGGTCAGACCGTTATTAATTTTCACAACACTAAAAACATTGTGATAAAGGAGTCTTATAAAAGAAGTAAAAACAGGGCCAAAACCAAAAGCTTTTAAAACACGAAACAGATACTCATGGTCAACTCTATCAAAAGCCTTTTCCTGATCAAGCGAAATTAAACCAAAACCAACATTATAAACTTTGGACACATTAAAAAGATCTCTTAATAAAAACAAATTATCAAAAATCGATCTCTCGGGCACACAGTATGACTGGTCTGTGTGCACCACTGATCCTATGTTGGTCTTTAGGCGATTAGCGAGAGCCTTGGAAAGCAGTTTGTAATCGGAGCACAGCAAGGAGACAGGGCGCCAGTTCTTGATGTTACAGAGGTCTCCTTTCTTGGGTAGCAGTGTTATCACTGCCCTGTGGCAGCTCAGCGGCAGCTCCCCATCCCGGACACATTCCTGCAGGACCTGGTACAGGTCCTCACTAACACAGTTCCAGAACGTCTGATAAAATTCTGCAGGCAGTCCATCTATTCCGGGAGCCTTCCCTTTGGAGAGCTGTGCCACGGCCGCAGTGAGCTCTGGGAATGCCAACGGAATGTCCAGTCCGCTGCTCTCCTCCTTGTCCAGGCTGGGGAGACCCTGGAGAAGCCGCTCCATCTCTCCCGGGTCGCAGCCCTCAGCCTTGTAGAGATCAGAATAAAAGCTCACTGCAACACGCCTGAGCTCCACAGGGCTGGAGACCTCTCTCCCCTGGGCAGCCTCAGACAGCACATTGTCTTGCGCTCTGCTGTCCTTTTCTCCAGGCCGAAGAAGAAGCCTGTGGGGGCGTCCATATCTTTGAGTTCAGTAAAGCGGGCTCTGAGCAGAGAGCCCTTCACCTTCTTCTCCAGCAGGCTGCCCAGGAGCTGCCTCCTCTCCTGCAGGCCCGATACACCCCTCATCGCTTTGCTGGCCAGCTGGCTCTCAAACTCAACAATCTCTCTCTCCAGCTCACTGACCACTGCATCCACTGACCTGGTGACATTTTGTGTGTATTGTTGACAGAAAAGTTTTATTTGAATTTTCCCTATATCCCACCACTGTCTTAAACTACTGTAATTTGTTTTTTCATTTTGCCAATTTTTCCAAAATAATTCAAAGTAATCAGTGAAGTTTTTGACCTGTAGCAGATTGTTATTAAAGTGTCAATATGACTTTGAATGTGATTTGATTGGTAGTGAAACAGTGACGGAAACAAAATGATGATCAGAAAAGCTACTGGGTGCTATACTACTTTTAGTGAATTTGTTAATATGCTGTTGTGGAGTATAGAACCTATCCAGGCGTGCCCCTGACAGCTGATTTTGATTACATTTGATCCAGGTATATTGTCTACTTGTGGGATGAAAAATCCTCCAAATGTCAACCAGGTCAAAAGTATTTAATACAGTGGCCAGCTCCCTGACAGATTGGGGATGGGGTTCCCTGTGGTTTCTATCTTTATTAAAATCCATAGTACAATTAAAATCTCCCCCCACCACGAGGAAATTATCCGTACTGCAACCCCTGAGTACGTGACTGAGCTGCTTAAAAAATAAAATCCTCTCCGCCCCAACATTTGGCGCATAAATATTAATAAAATCAATAAAAATACCAGCGTGTTTTATCTGTACTTTTAAAAGTCGACCTTGAATAATCTCCTCAATAGATAAAATATCCGCCCCAAATCCTGGAGAAAATAAAACAGCAACCACAGCACTAAAATTAGAACTGTGGCTTAAAATACAGTCGCCCCTCCACTCAGACTGCCAGTGAGACTGATTACTGCTGTCTGAGTGTGTCTCCTGCAATAAAATCACGTTTGAACGCTTGCTGTTTAAAAAATCAAATAATTGTGCTCTTTTATTAAAATCCCTGCACCCGTTCACGTTAAAAGAGCCTAAAATAATTTTCTCCATTGATAAAAATAGATTATTCAAAAATAACAAACATGCTAAAATAAAAATGCTCTTAATAAAATTAGCCATTAAAAATGTTTAGAGGCGGCTAACGTTTTCCGAACTAAGCTGACATATTTTTTAAGTCTGAACCTCTTTTTCTGATCAAACTCATTTATAGTTGATTTCCTTAATATTAAATCTGCAGAAAAACAGTTTCTGGTCTGGGAAGAAGGATTTAATGTCTACTCGCCTCTGCCTTTTGTTCTTTCAAGAAAGTCGCTGATCTCTTTCAGTGAATACAGTTTCCCCCTTTGGCTGGCCGTGATGTCAGAGAGCTGCGAGGTGTCGGAGAGCCCATCCTCCCATCCATCCTCGTCCGATCCCGCCGATCCGTCCTCCTCCTCGTCCGCAGAATCTCCAACAGCTGCCGGCATCTCCGCTACCGACCCAGCAGGCTGGGGGGAACGCCAACAGGGCCTACCTGAGCCCCGAGGCTATCCCCCCCAACACCACTCCCTTCCAGCACCGGGTCCTCAGACACGAGATCCGCGGGTTGAGGCCCGCCTTTCTCTTGTCCTTCAGACCCGGCGCTCGGCTCCACCACAGCGGAGGGTTGAGACCTTACACGGCTGTCGTGAGAGACCATAATGGGCCCCCATACAGACTCCTCCTCACCCGCCGCCAGGTCGGCAGCAGCAGGAGATGTTCTTTTTTTAAGTTTTCTTTTTTTGACGACTGCAGTGTACATCCCCTCCTTGTCTCGCGGCTGCAGCCGCGCTGGTACTCGGCTCCTCCGGTCTCTTCCTCCTGGGCTGCGGCTCAGGTCTCGGCGGCTCCTCCACCTCCGCTCTCCGAACAACCCCGGCCGCCTCCCTGTCACCACTACTACTACTTGTCCCTGCTTCAGTCTGTAGCTTGGGGCAGGTCCGTTTAAGGTGCCCCTGTTCCCCGCAAAAAAAACATTTAAAAACCTCCGTGCTGGCAAAAACAACATAATCCCTGCCCTCTACATTAAAACGCCAAGCTACATTTAAACTTTTTTCAGGGTTATCAAGTAGTACAAAAACTTGTCTCCTAAAAGACATAACATGTTTAATTTCTGGATTTTTACATCCAAGGGGAATCATTTTGATCGGCGACATTATTTTACCATATCTGGACAGTTCTCTTTCAATCAATGAATTATTAATAAAAGGGGGAATATTCGACAATATTACTTTGGTAAGAGGCGTAGATAACGGTGTTACAGTTACCAAAGAATCATTCAACATAAATCCCTCTTCCACAATTTTGTTAACCAGATTTTCTTGGTTAAGGAAAACGACTATAGCTTTGTTCATCCGTGAGGCGGATTTGATCTTTTCAAAACCAACCACCCGCCCCACGGCAAGCAGTACATCTTCAACAGAGTCATTATTTTCAGTAAAAACTTTAAAACCGTGGCGCCTAGTAAGCCCCCCCCCCCCCAAACCCACCGGAGTGGGAGCCTATCTTTGGACACACACTGGCTAAAACGTTTTAAAACTACTAAGATTACAAAAAATACTTTCTAAAAAAAACGTTTTATAAATATATAATAAATAAATATATAAGTAAATGGCGTTAAGTTCACCACTACCGCTCTCACACAGCTCACAAACCCTGCTTGCAGCAGGCCCCTCCCACAATCCTGAGAGAGAGAGAGAGAGAGAGAGAGAGAGAGAGAGAGAGAGAGAGAGAGAGAGAGAGAGAGAGAGAAAATCTGCTAAACAAGGCTTATTGTGATGTCCACCCTATTACAGAGGGATATACTATAACCCTTGTCAAATTCAATGGCAGCGCAGCAGTCTCTATGAGATGACAATCTCATTATTTGAAGCTTAATGTATTTCACTTATTTTAAATTAGCAATATGGAAAAATCTAGTCAATAGGAAATTAGGGAGAATGGTGATTGGCTGCCAGGGCCAGGGGGCTCGGTGGGGTCAGAATGGGTTGGGGTGTTTGATGAGCGAGTTACATAGGTCCACCATCGGGTGGGGGGTTGGCGTTGTGGACATGTAAAGCATTTTTACCCCTAATAACCCCTTAAACCACAAGGAAGTAAGGGATTCAAACTACTTAATAACCCCTGAACTCACAGTGGAGGTGAAATAAACACTCTTAGAACGTGCAGGGAGCTCCCCTTACTGTGCCCTTAAAATGAATCAATTGTGAATTCAATGATAAAATTAATATAATATTGAGGAGACAGCGAAGGGTTCAATAGGGAGGCACTACAGGAGCAATGCAATTGCTCTGTGAAGGGGCAATGGCTGCACAATGGCAAAGCTAAGAGACTGCTTTTTTATATTTTTGTTTTTTTAATGAGAACATATTTAATGGTCTCTGCAAGTTCATCATAACAAATGTATAAATATATATTTTTTTATTTAATACTTGTGGACAGGATTCCCCAAAAAACAGGGGTTTAAAATTCTTAACAGCTGGGTGAGCTTAATATCCACATAATTTCATAAACATACATTGTTAAGAGCTTCCACTTGACACAGCGACTCTCTTTGGAAATGTTTTATCAGCAGAAAAACAGGCTGCATCCTGACAAGTGAACAGCCATCGTTTAACAGGAAGGGACCGTACACGAACGCTGACCCAAATTAAACTAATGATGCCCAGTTGGGAGGTGGGTGGAGAGCCCAGGACTCAGTCATGTGGAAGGCTGGGTTCTGTCTGGCTGGCTATCTCCCTCACACTTCCGATTACAAGTGAGCAATTTTATCACAGAGGGACTCTGTTAAACAGCCTGCTGATTCTGAGAAAACAGCCATACCCTACTGGGGAGACACAGAGAGCAGGGATGCACACAATCCCTGCGGCTGTCTGCTTGAGCTCACCAGGGCCTGGCCAGCAGGGTGTCCTGTGGCACGATGAGGAGAAACAGTCCCCACCGGTTTTGTCTTAACTTCAGCATTAAAATACATAAAAAAGACAAATTACCTAGCTTTCTGCTGTGTTGTATGTATTCCTGCAATACCTTTTTCAACATAATCGTGATTGTTTTGATGGTTTTATTAACATACCCCTGGTCATAAATCAGTTTTGACCAGTTATTTTCATTTCACATCGTTTAGGTTTCAGGTCTTCCCATCAGAATGTCTTCTGAATTCACATTGGCAGGTGAAATCCAACCTGTTCAATCAGAAGCATTTCATTTTTTCCTGACTCCTCTCCCAAAGTTCAGCATTTTGATTGGTTCATCTGTCCTACCTGCTCAGAAGGATGGGACAGGTTTATGAATATGCATGACAAGCCCCATATAATGGCAGTAAATAAATGAATCTGTTATTGTTGTGGGTTAGGGTGGAGTAAGTACCAGTTATAAAATCTAGTGAGAACCCTGCACCCCAAAGCAACACAACAGTGTTTAGATGGAAAGCAGATTTCACTGTCTAGGTTAAAGTGTTCTGTGTGCCAATGTCTTCTGCACATGTTGAGTACAAACATTAACACTGATATGGATGGAGGTACACCCCTTGTACATCTTGCATCTTCAATCTAACCAGGCCGGGGTCTGGAAAGCAGATGTTGTGATTAAACAGGGCTTGTCATGCTTATCCATAAACCTGTTCCCATCCCTCTGAACCTGTGCAGGAACAGGTTCAGGTAGGACACATGAACCTGTTCCCATCCCTATGAACGTGTGCAGGAGCAGGCAGGACACATGAACATTTTCCCATCCCTCTGAACCTGTGCAGGAGCAGACAGGACACATGAACCTGCTCCCATCCCTCTGAACCTGTGCAGGAGCAGGCAGGACACATGAACCTGTTCCCATCCCTCTGAACCTGTGCAGAAGTGAGGAGGCAGGACACATGAACCTGTTCCCATCCCTCTGAACCTGTGCAGGAGCAGGTAGGACACATGAACCTGTTCCCATCCCTCTGAACCTGTGCAGAAGTGAGGAGGCAGGACACATGAACCTGTTCCCATCCCTCTGAACCTGCATAGGAGCAGGTAGGACACATGAACCTGTTCCCATCCCTCTGATCCTGTGCAGAAGTGAGGAGGCAGGACACATGAACCTGTTCCCATCCCTCTGAACCCGTGCAGGAGCAGGCAGGACACATGAACCTGTTCCCATCCCTCTGAACCTGTACAGGAGCAGGCAGGACACATGAACCTGTTCCCATCCCTCTGAACCTGTGCAGAAGTGAGGAGGCAGGACACATGAACCTGTTCCCATCCCTCTGAACCTGTGCAGGAGCAGGTAGGACACAGGAACACAGGAACCTGTTCCCATCCCTCTGAACCTGTGCAGGAGCAGGTAGGACACATGAACCTGTTTACATCCCTCTGAACCTGTGCAGGAGCAGGCAGGACACATGAACCTGTTCCCATCCCTCTGAACCTGTGCAGGAGCAGGTAGGACACATGAACCTGTTCCCATCCCTCTGAACCTGTGCAGAAGTGAGGAGGCAGGACACATGAACCTGTTCCCATCCCTCTGAATCTGTGCAGGAGCAGGTAGGAGACATGAACCTGTTCCCATCCCTCTGAACCTGTGCAGAAGTGAGGAGGTAGGACACATGAACCTGTTCCCATCCCTCTGAACCTGTGCAGAAGTGAGGAGGCAGGACACATGAACCTGTTCCCATCCCTCTGAACCTGTGCAGAAGTGAGGAGGCAGGACACATGAACCTGTTCCCATCCCTCTGAACCTGTGCAGGAGCAGGCAGGACACATGAACCTGTTCCCATCCCTCTGAACCTGTGCAGAAGTGAGGAGGCAGGACACATGAACCTGTTCCCATCCCTCTGAACCCGTGCAGGAGCAGGCAGGACACATAAACCTGTTCCCATCCCTCTGAACCTGTACAGGAGCAGGCAGGACACATGAACCTGAACTGGGCAGACAAAGTGTAAGGTACTGCACGTAGGCAATAAAAATGCACATTATAAATATCATATAGGAGATACTGAAATTGAAGAAGGAATCTATGAAAAAGACCAAGGAGTTAATGTTGACTCAGAAATGTCTTCATCTAGACAGTGTTGGGAAGCTTTAAAAAAGGCCAAGAAGATGCTCGGATATAATGTGAGAAGTGTTGAATTTAAATCAAGGGAAGTAATGTTAAAACTGTACAATGCATTAGTAAGACCTCACCTAGAATATTGTGTTCAGTTCTGGTCACCTCGTTACAAAAAGGATATTGCTGCTCTAGAAAGAGTGCAAAGAAGAACAGACAGGCTAAAAGAATTGAATCTATTCAGTCTTCAACAAAGAAGACTACGCGGTGATCTGATTCAAGCATTCAAAATCCTAAAAGGTATAGACAATGTCGACCCAGGGGACTTTTTTGTCGTGAAAAAAGAAACAAGGACCAGGGGTCACAAATGGAGATTCGATAAAGGGGCATTCAGAACAGAAAATAGGAGGCGCAACTCCCCAGTAATGTTGTTGAAGCTGACACCCTGGGATCCTTCAAGAAGCTGCTTGATGAGATTCTGGGATAAATTAGCTACTAACAACCAAACGAGCAAGATGGGCTGAATGGCCTCCTCTCGTTTGTAAACTTTCTTATGTTCTTATATACAGCTTTCAGTTATACCCTGGCAATACTGTTGCTTCTTTGGCACCTTGCTAGTCTGTCTCATGTTCTGTACCCTGTAGAAAGAACCTGTGTGTTGTGAGGTAAACCACTGGTAATAAATCGTTTTTTGCTGGTGCACCCCAATGGCAAAGCTGGACTATTTATACATATATACTAGCAGTTTATTGTTGACCACTGCTTTAGGGGGTGCTATAAAAGAACAGTCTTTGTGCAGTGGAGTGCCTGTGGGCTTGGTCCTGTTGTAGTGGTTAGAGAGCTGGATTGAGTTGTGCAGTGGAGTGCCTGTGGGCTTGGTCCTGTTGTAGTGGTTAGAGAGCTGGATTGAGTTGTGCAGTGGAGTGCCTGTGGGCTTGGTCCTGTTGTAGTGGTTAGAGAGCTGGATTGAGTTGTGCAGTGGAGTGCCTGTGGGCTTGGTCCTGTTGTAGTGGTTAGAGAGCTGGATTGAGTTGTGCAGTGGAGTGCCTGTGGGCTTGGTCCTGTTGTAGTGGTTAGAGAGCTGGATTGAGTTGTGCAGTGGAGTGCCTGTGGGCTTGGTCCTGTTGTAGTGGTTAGAGAGCTGGATTGAGTTGTGCAGTGGAGTGCCTGTGGGCTTGGTCCTGTTGTAGTGGTTAGAGAGCTGGATTGAGTTGTGCAGTGGAGTGCCTGTGGGCTTGGTCCTGTTGTAGTGGTTAGAGAGCTGGATTGAGTTGTGCAGTGGAGTGCCTGTGGGCTTCGTCTTGTTGTAGTGGTTAGAGAGCTGGATTGAGTTGTGCAGTGGAGTGCCTGTGGGCTTGGTCCTGCTGTACAGTGGTTTGAGAGCTGGATTTTAACCAGTCCCTGTCGGTCTATCTGTTTAGCACTTTACCCCCTTCTGTATACCGAAGCCCTGCACTGAAGTTAATATCTTAAACAAGTTTTGTGTTGTTAATATCTATTTGTAGTAGATTTACAAATGTAATACTGTTTATTAGATTAATTATTATATAAAATCACTAACTTTCAAGACCTCTTCTTCAGATGGAAGTGGAAATTAAGAAACTAGGTGTTATTGTTTACTTTTGCATATGGGAGCCTAATGGACCAGTTTAGTTCCATTCACCGTGGACTAAGGGCTCTCCCTCCCATGTAAACTGTCTGAATGTTCCTATCTTAAAACATAGTGGGACATATTTACTCCAATTAACTCATTTTTGAAAGAGGGAAATACGTAATTATTTTTACAAAACTAGAACCAAACAGTTCTATATTTCCAGTTCTCTTCAGCACTCTCAAGGTGTTTTGTTTTTCATTTTGTTTTTCTCCTTTCATAAAATAGGAGTTAATTAAAGAATGGAGGAGAAAATATGGACCAGTGCATCTTATTAATGGTGCTTTGTGTAATATTAAAACATATGTTCTCCTCTATTATTAATTGACAAATATAAAAAATATATCTTAGAAAGGGGAGCACTAAGAATCTGAACTGCACATTAGGGGGCCTGAAATACCCAGAGTGACACTCTGAATATCGTTAGGTTACTTACCATAACCCTGGTTCCCTGAAAGAGAAGACGACCACCAACATACTGGGATATGCCTGCCATAGGTATGTATCCACTGATCAGAGCTGCTGATAGGCCCCTCTGTGGAGTGACGTCCTTGGTCCCGCCTATCGAGGGATTAAACAGTCAACCTGCAGAGACCTTTTTCTCTTTTGCATCAAACCCGTGAGGGCGACCGATGCGACCTCGCTGGTTGGTGGTAGTCTTTTCTTTCAGGGAACCAGGATTACGGTAAGTAACCTAACGTTCCCTTTCAATTTCGAAGATGACCACCAACATACTTATGGGAAAGTATACTAAAATAGTTGTGGGGAAAAAGGAATGGCAGCAGATGAGAACCCAAGGGTTAGCAGTGCGAGCGTGCAACCTCAAGGACCCTCATGCTTAATTAAGGCAAGGAAGGATCTACCACATTAAGGTGGTAGAACCTGGAGAAAGTATGCGGCATAGCTCAGCTAGCCGCAGTACAAATATTGGGGGCAAGCCGTCATTCTCATATGCATTCGAGAATGTGTCCACAATCCAGTGCGACAGTCGCTGCTTCAAGAGGGGCTGTCCTAGGGTCCGTATCCCGTGACAGACAAAGAGCTGGTCAGAATGACGCAGAGCTCTTGTCCTATCCACATAACACCTCAATGCCCACCCCGGGCAGAGGAAGTTCAATCTCCTATCCTCCTCCAAAGAAAACGGAGGTGGATGGAAAGACTCCATTTCCACAGACTGGTTCATGTGGAAGGCTGTGATCACCTTAGGGAGGAATGCAGGGTTTATACGTAGTGGAACCCTGCTCCCATCATCCCAAATATGCACACAGGAGCTGTGCACCGACAGCGGCTGTAGCTCACTGACCCACTTTGCTGAGGTGATAGCCAAGAGGAAGGCTGTCTTCATACACAGATACTTCAACTCTATGGAGTGTATGGGCTCAAACAGGGCCTTCGTGAGAGCCTCCAGCACAATATCAAGGCTCCATTCGGGGAGAACGTCCCTCCATGGAGGGCGTAATCGCCGAGCACCCTTGAGAAAACGGGTCGCCAAGAAATGTGCACACGGAGATACAGAATCAGCAGGGGCATGGCACGCAGATATGGCCGCCAGATACACCTTCAAAGTAGAAGGTGACCGACCGGCATCCAGCAGTTCTTGCAGAAACTGCAAGATAACTGGCATAGGGCAAAATATGCAGTCAGTATTTCCACTTATAGGCATATAACGATCTAGAGGAGCCTGCCCTAGCGTTCTGCAATGTGCCCACGACCGTTTCAGATAGCCCTAGGGCTGACCAGTGGTCCCGTTCAGGGGCCAGGCCCATAATTGGAACCTGCCTGGTTCCGGATGCTAGAGAGTGACTTTCACCTGACTGAGGAGAAGCGGGATCTCCCAGGGCTGGCCATGTAGGAGCTGGCACAGGGTCAAAAACCAGATGGTCCTGGACCATCGGGGGGCCACTAGGAGAACTGTCTCCTTCTCTAACCAAACCTTCTCTAGGAAGGCCGGGAGCTGTGGTATTGGTGGGAACGCGTAAAGGAGTGTCCTGGGCCACTCGTGGACTAGGGCGTCAACGCCAAGTGGACCGCCTGCTTTCCCAGACTGCACCCCAACCCAAGTTGGAGGGGTCCATCGTCACCACCTGACGGTTCACCACTGCTCCCATCCGCACGCCTTCACGCAGGTGAGAGGCCCGCCTCCACCAGTGCAGGGCTGCCGAACACGAGCGAGACGCTGTCAGCCAATGGTGTCTGTTGTGCTTTGGATGCAAGTGGAATGCATTGAGACAAGCTTGCAGCGGGCGCATGCGAAGTAAGCCCAGTTCAATTGCTGATACGGCTGTGGCCTCGCCAAATGCTCTGTCAGAATCGCTGTGTGGGCCCCGGCTCCCTCTCACGACTGGGAACAAATCAACCAATCGTCGAGATAGTTCAATACTCTGATCTCCTGCAACCGCAAGGGGGCCAGGATAGCGTCTACGCACTTTGAAAACATATGAGGAGCTAAGGAGAGGCTGAACGGCAGCACAGAAAACTTGTAAACATTCCCCTGAAAGGCGAAGCGGGGGTACTTCCTTTGCACTGGACGAATGGGAATGTGGAAGTACGTGTCCTGTAAGTCCACGGTGGTAAACCAGTCGCCTGGCCGGATGGACTGGAGAATGTGATGGTGAGTCAGCATCTGGAACTTCACCTCCTTGAAAAACTCGTTGAGGAGTCTCAGGTCTAGGATGTACGAAGGCCGGAGGTGTAACTCGGAAGGAGGTCACAGGCTCAGACAGCGGGGCTTCCCGTAGTATGCCATCCATATAGGCGGTCAGGATACCCGACATGTTTGCTAGACGGGTCACCTGTGCATCTGCTGCATAAGCCCGCTTCAGGTGCGTCTCCGTGACCCTGCACTGGGCCATCTGTGCCTTAAGGTCCATTATGTCCCTCGTCTGCCTCGAGCGCTTAACCCGCTTCACTGGCGGAGATGCGGAGTGGCTATGAGGGGATGGCAACTGAGCCTGTGTGCAGGGAATCCCCTGCGAGGGGCTCTGGGACAATTGGAGGAACCCTGGCAAGACTTTTGCGAAGCACCCGGGGCTGACGAGCTGAACAGATGTGCAAAAGGTCTCATCCCCGATGGCTGATGTAACGTGCTGGACACCCAAGGACTGTGCACATAATGAATGCCCATCCTCCTGGGGCATGTTCGCCCTGCAGGACAACATGCCTGCTGTCACTTCGCAATATCACTGGGGTATTTAAACCGTAGGCGCTGCACACCGCCCTGCACGGAGTGCAAGACACGGGAGCACTTAAGCACTGCGTGCACCAAGGTAACGAAGCACCGAAGAGCTCTTTCAAAAACACACTTTACTAATACAGAAGATTACCTTACCATAGGTGAGAGGTAAAAGAGAAAATGGTCTCCGCGGGTTGACTGTTTAATCCCTCGGTGGGCGGGACTGAGGACATCATCCCACGGAGGGGCCTATCGGAAGCTCTCAGCGTGTTGCTTCTCAGTGTCCTATTCACTTATTGTTACCCTTTTTTCCCTAAATAATTGGTAGAAATTCTCTTACTCCCGCTAGTCAGAATTTGCAGACACCCCCTAGCAACCCTTTTGAATTTACTTTAGTATTTGTATAATATATGTTGTATTTGTGTAATCTTCACCAAACAAGAATGTTGAAGAGGCCTTTTGGCTAGGCCTTGCAGAAAGATAAAAACATTCACAGTAGAAAATGTTAATGCTTGCCAATGGACAGTGTTCTCTCTTTGTGCCTTCCAGTCTGCATGTCCTCTAAGCAAATTAAATATGCCAAATATTTTACAAGGAGTTTGTTCATACATATTTATAAAGCTCAGAGCTTGATATTCATTATTTCAACTGAAAGGGTCACCTTTATGCTGAAAAAAGGGAATTATTTATTACCAGGACAGCTTGGCTTGATGATATTATTATTATTATTATTATTATTATTATTATTATTATTATTATTATTATTATTATTATGGTTATGGCTCAGATTCCACCAGAATGTTCTTTCTTGTAGAAGACAGATAGTATAGTCTTGTAACTGTTATCTTTTATTATATGGTTTTGAAATCTTGAAAATGACCAAATGTGAAAATGAGGTGCTACCATTCTGACAGACCATGAGCAACATGTCTGACATGGTTTGCTATGTGAAAGCGAGAAAAAAAAAACATCTCAAATATGTTATAATCGTACCTAGCTGTCATGAAAGAAAACCTGTTGTGTCACTTCAAGCTCTTTACATGTGACTGTTCAGCTGTTCTCTGCTGCATTCAGAGACAGAAACATACAGCAAATACCTTCCTCAACGAGTACAGATTTGAGACAGACACTTCTACTTCAGAAGCATTAGCATTGTTTTAAATCTGATCAGAATCAGTGCAATTATTATGCACTCTCACCTGTTCTGCATCGTTACAATTATGTTGCGCATTCTCAAGAACGAAGGGCTAACGTTGACAGTATGGATACAGTATGTGCAATCAATAATTGAATGACAATTGGACGAGTGGTAAGATCTACATTTTCCCAAGTCAGCTGGTACTTTGCGAACATTTGGACAATCGCTGTGCTGACGGAAATAGTATCTACAGAAGGTATAAATGTGACATCAGCACAAAACAAGCCAGGTTTATTTGCCTTGAAATCATAAAAATAAAATAAAATTGACAGAACTGGGTGGTGCAGCCATCGGGAGACGCGTCAAAAATCACACAGGACATTTCCATCCATGCGTTCCACGAGTTTACCAGCTAAAGCAGCACCATCTTCTGTCAAATATTTACGATTAAGATTTTCTGCGTTAGGCAGTGTTTTAGCTGATGAACAGTACTGTCGCACAAAGTCACCGATAAACACCTCTCTGCTATAAACAGTGGCTGTCCAGCAAAGCACAGCGCTCTGACAGACTCATTAACAAGGTAATTCTGTGCTCTCTTTTATTAAAGTGCGTGTAAAAGCCACGTGTCGTTTACTTTCAGTATGCTCTTTTATTATCAGTGTGAACATGTGCCTCAGTGCAGCAGTATGTGCAATGCAACGCATCCTCTGCCTCATCTGACCCACTTCTGCTATTTGACTTTTTGTATGCTTTGAAACATTCGTTTTCTTTGGAATATTCATTAACTTATTTACATTTTTGTCTAAGTATTTTAATTTAGTTTTTGATCAAGATAATAGTTACTATGCCCAGGAATTGCCACAATAAATCAGACTTTGATTGGCTAACAGAATCAGGTGATAATCAGGTGATAATATTTGCTTCTTGCTTTCTTTACACAGGTGTACCCCAAGGCTCAGTCCTGGAGCCACTCCTGGTTTCTTTCTACACCCGCTCCCTGGATCCCCTCATCTCCTCCCATGGCTTCTCATATCATCTCTATGCTGATGATGCCCAGATCTTCCTCTCCTTTCCCCCCCTCTGACTCTGACGTTTCCTCCCGTATCTCTACCTGCCTCTTGGCCATCCCCTCCTGGATGCACTCACATCATCTCAAACTCACCCTCTCCAAGTCAGACCTATTTTTCTTCCCTCACTCTTCCTCCCCTTCCGCTGATCTCTCTATCTCTATTCCTCTTGAATCCACAACCCTCTCTCCCTCCTCATCCACCAAGAACCTCGGTGTCACCGTCGACCCTTCCCTCTCCTACTCTCAGCACACCTCTACTCTGGTGCGCTCCTGTCGCTTCTTCCTCAGCAACATATGCAGAATTCACCACTTCCTCACCGACTACACTCATCCCCTAGTTCAGGCCCTGGTACTGTCCTGCCTTGACTACTGCAACTCCCTCCTAGCCAGCCTCCCTGCCTCTGCTATCCATCCACTCCAGCTCATCCAAAACTGCTCACCTTGTCTTTTCCCTCCCTCGTTTCTCCCATGCTACACCGCTGCTCCGCTATCTGTACTGGCTCCCTATCGCTGCTCATATCCAATTCAAAACTCTTGTACTCGCCTATCGCTGTCTTGACCTTTCTGCTCCCTCCTATCTCCAGACTATTATTTCTACCTACAACCCCTCTCACCCCCTCCGCACCTCCACCACTGGCAGATTAGCTGTACCCCCCTCTGCTTCCAAAGCCTGCTCCTTCTCCACCCTTGCCCCTCAGTGGTGGAACGACCTACCCACAGATATCAGGAGTGCTCAGTCCCTGACCACTTTCCAGCGCTTCCTCAAGACAAACCTGTTCAAAGAGCATCTGTAAACCTCACAACTCTCCACTATACTGGACTATATGGCACCCAATTGAACCAGTACTTGCATCATCTTGTACTTGCACTGAACTGCGCCATACTTTCATGGCAGTGTCACAGGTAAAGTATTGTATTTCACAGAATGTGCACGGAACTATTTTATAAATTACATTTTTTTTTTTTAAATCATCAAAATGAACGTCAAAGTTATTCAACCACTTTACAATAGCTTGTGAAATGGTGTTGTAATTAACAGCCTGTAGGTAAAGTGTATCTTCAAGGACAGCTTTCAGTTCTATGTCAGATGCATGTTCACCATTTAGGCACTGTAACGCATACTGATCTTGGGCATCAGTTGACTCGTCAGTGACCACTGACAAACAACCAGACCGTTTGACCAATTCCATAATCTCCTGCTTGTGATACTCGGCAGCTTTAGGTCTCAGTATTCATGTCTCAGCTGGGCTGATGAAGGAATCACTCCACCATTTGTTATACTCAGTCTGGAGAATTTACATAACTTTTGATTGTCCAATTTGTCTAGAGGAATATTTGTGCAAACAAACGCCTCTGCCAGGTCAGAAAAGTGAACATATTCCCCTGTTTTGGCCTCTTTACACTGGCTTCCTGTGCAGTATAGAATTGATTTTAAGATGTTGCTGTTGACTGACAAGGCCCTGAATGGATTAGCACCTAGTTATTTGACCCCGTATCTTCCAAACCGCACTCTGAGATCACAGGCTGCGGGCTGCTGGTTATTCTTAGGGTCAACAAAAGCAACCCGGGAGGCAGATCTTATTCATGTAGAGCTCCTAAATTATGTAATGCTCTGCCTTCGTTTGTCAGGGAAGCTGGGACCGCTACAGTTTTCAAGTCAAGACTAAAAATGTACTTTTATAAAATGGCTTTCTTATCTTAGTGGGTTTTAATGTAATTTTAAAATGGCTGCTTTTGTATTATTATTATTATTTTGTCATGCTATACAAATGTATTGTGGTTTGTTCTTTTTTCTGTTATGTACTGTACAGTGCTTTGTGATGCTTTTGTATAAAAGGCGCTATATAAATGCAATAAATAAATAAATAAATAATAGTGTTTTGTGCTTCACGGTTTTCAGTGGACTTTTGGAACATGGAAGTCACTTTTTTTTGTTTCTTTGCAAGTAAAGCAGCCGCAGTACTGCTCTGGATTTCCGCCTTTCTCTTTCGGTGAATACTTGAATCTAAATCAAATGCCTGTCAACAGATTAGTGATCTACAGTAATGTTGCAGGATGTACAGAAGAGTTCCCTCCATCGCTGTGTAAAACTCCTGCTGGATACAGCTTTACATGATCACATTTTTAGCCTTTTTAGAGACATCCATTTTCTTGTTTATAGTGTATAGTATTTTAATTTCCCGCTAAGATTGCATATACTCACATGACATAATCACTGCACAGCACTGTGTGCATGGCGAATAGGACATGCAGGCACACAGCAGAGCTCTACAGTTTAGTTAATGAGATTTTTTTTGTATGAAATACAAATAATAATTATGAAATATGCAGTATTGTCTAATTTTATGATTTCCGCACAGTCTGTGAAATCGTGATTTACACAGGGTCTTAACTATAACCACTTCCTGTATCTTGTTCTTGACTTTACTCTTACATGTATCCGTATTCACGTTTTTGTAATTGCTCTTATTTGAAATCATTCTCATCCATTTATTGTATTTACTACATGCTCTTACTGGACTTTACTCCTATAAGCAAATAGCTTTAATATAAGTTAACTGCTCTTAGTCGAACCCGCTCTTAATTGTAATTATTTACTGTATTCTTTATTTTGCTCTTATTTGAATTTGGTCTTTTTTGCTACTGATTTTATTGTACTTTGCAACTGCTCTTATCTGTAATGGATAAGGATGTCTGCTAAGAAATAAATAAATGAATGAATGAATGAATGAATGAATGAATGAATTAATTAATTAATTAAAGAAGAAGAAGAAGAAGAAGAAGAAGAAGAAGAAGAATGTGAATGTATTTGTGAACAGAGAATGTTTGAATGTCATTGATCCTCTAACATCTAAACATACCTGCTGTATCCTAGGATACAATGTAGGGCTGCTTATTACAATGTCAGAGTCAAAATAAAGCAGCATTTTAATCAAGATATTGTGTATTTCTTAGAAAACAGTATCAGGAAAATATTGAATAGTAGACAAAAATCGGGTATAAATCAGTAAAAACCTACATTTTTCCTGTAATTTTTTGGCAAAATTCGGAATAAAATCTATATTTGTATTCAACAGTCTGGGACCCTTTATACAAAAATATTGATTAATATAGAAGAACTTAGCCCATCACTTTCACTTGAAAGGTCAATTTTTATCTGAACGGCAGATGCTTTTCTCACATAAAGCAGCAGTGCTGTATATTATTAATACGACGTCTTGAGCACTTTATCACACCTTCACTCAATGAAGATCCTCTCTCACAATGCCAAGGTCAGCCTCTTTCCTGTATCATTCATTTAGAAACAGTGTGCTTGTCTAAGAGAGAGCCCATGGTTCCTCCTCATATGACATTCGGAACAGGCCTGACCCACACGTGTACACAGTCACAGATACACGGGATTCCTTGCATGCAGTCGTGTTGTCTTGGAATCCCCGCGAGACAGATGCTCTGGTTAGCTTTTGCCACGAATAAGGGGCGGCTTGTTAAAGGGGACAGCAGTAGCAAGGCAGTCAGTGCTTCTGCTTTACAGTGTAGGGGCAATGGCAGTTATGAGATGATGACATTGCTATTGGTAGAATGATAGGTAACTCAGACAATAACTTTAATTATTCACATATACGGGACAACTGGCTGTAGACCCTTGTAAAAGTGTACCATTTTAAAAGCATAACAAAGTGTAATAAGCATAGTATAGCCCAGAGAGTTATGATAAAGCATAATAAAGATGGCAAACCATGGTGCCTGAACTGAAATTGAACTCAATGTAAAGCATGTTCCTTCAGCACAGCAATCCCCACAGAGCTCCTCCGATCACTTGAGCTCACTGTGCCACCAGGGTGCGCTGTAGAATGATGAGGAGACGGTTTTGCCTTCTAACCTGCTGCAGCGGCAGAACCAACGCTCCCTGTGGAATGCCTAAGACCAGAGACCTCGCACAGACAGCCTTTACCAGGGACACACTCAGGGACCCCGGCGCTCCCCTGACTGTGTGACTCACCCTGCACACCACGCAGCCGTGCCTTTACCAGGGACACACTCAGGGACCCCTGCGCACCCCTGACTGTGTGACTCACCCTGCACATCACGCAGCCGTGCCTTTACCAGGGACACACTCAGGGACCCCTGCACTCCCCTGACTGTGTGACTCACCCTGCACACCACGCAGCCGTGCCTTTACCAGGGACACACTCAGGGACCCGTGCTCTCCCCTGACTGTGTGACTCACCCTGCACACCACGCAGCCGTGCCTTTACCAGGGACACACTCAGGGACCCCTGCACTCCCCTGACTGTGTGACTCACCCTGCACACCACGCAGCCGTGCCTTTACCAGGGACACACTCAGGGACCCCTGCACTCCCCTGACTGTGTGACTCACCCTGCACACCACGCAGCCGTGCCTTTACCAGGGGACTCTCTGGGACACCTGCACTATAAACATAACCTGAAAGTAACTGAAGTAAAGTTCAACTCTATATGATATTTATCAGATGAAAAGCCAATATTCAGGTGGTAAAAAATGTGAAGAATACAATGAATGGCTCCCTTACCTCCCACAAAGCCCTGTTTCAGATTCAAGTCACAGTGTTCCTTTTTCCAGGCTTTGTGCCATAGATCAAAAACTGCGTTGAACTTCCTTGATATCTAGTCATCTGTCATTAAAAGGGATGTGTATTATCTTTCAACAACAAGATGCTGTGCTTTCTAACAGTGTGTGATGGCAACCATTCCAAATCTGTGACTTCTCAATCCACGATGGATTATCTCTGCAGTATCTGAGGGAGCTCTTCAAATTATGCTGACATGGAGCTGAAAAAAGGGGCATTTGAATTATAAAACTGTTATGCTATGTAAAACACAGACAGGTATGGCAAGCCATTGTAAACTATGGTAAATGCAATGACTGTGCAAGTGGAAAAGCTTTTTAAAGACTATAGGTTACAAAAGAGAATTATCCTGTAGTCAAAAAGACTCAAAGCAGATTACTTAAAAATGTACTTTTTTATGAAATGGTAATAATACATAATAAGTTTTCTCTATTGGTTGTGTATGTGAAAGTAATTGTATCTAAACACATTATTCCCTACCTCTTACCCCTCTTGCCCACTAGCTACATAGGTTTCAATTTGAAACTTGAAAAATCACTGACACAGAGCCCATCTCGTCTGTATCACTTGAAAAATCACTGATACAGAGCCCATTTCGTCTGTATCACTTGAAAAATCACTGACACAGAGTCCATCTCGTCTGTATCACTTGAAAGATCACTGACACAAAGGACACCTCGTCTCTATCACTTGAAAAATCACTGACAGAGAACTCATCTCATCTGTATCACTTGAAAAATCACTGACACTTGTCTAATTAACTAATGAAACAGTACAAAGCGGGAGTGGATGACTGATGTTCAGACCTCATGAAATATTGAACTTTCTGCTTCTGCTTGGCCAGCTGTAAACCTACACAGTGATGGAAAAAAAAATAAAAGTGACTGCTCAAAGTGTTTTGAAATGAGTTAAACAGTGTGGAACTCATAGTCGCTTTGAAATGCAGTTACTGAATGCAGTTACTGTGAGGAGAGCAGCTCTCCTAATGAATATGTAGCTGTGTTTACAGGGATCACTTTGAAATACAGTTACTGTGAGGAGAGCAGCCCTCCTAATGAATATGTAACTGTGTTTACAGGGATCACTTTGAAATGCAGTTACTGTGAGGAGAGCAGCCCTCCTAATGAATATGTAGCTGTGTTTACAGTGATCACTTTGAAATGCAGTTACTGTGAGTAGAAAAGCTCTCCTAATGAATATGTAGCTGTGTTTACAGTGATCACTTTTAAATGCAGTTACTGTGAGGAGAGCAGCTCTCCTAATGAATATGTAGCTGTGTTTACAGTGATCACTTTGAAATGCAGTTACTGTGAGTAGAAAAGCTCTCCTAATGAATATGTAGCTGTGTTTACAGTGATCACTTTGAAATGCAGTTACTGTGAGGAGATCAGCTCTTCTAATGAATATGTAGCTGTGTTTACAGTGATCACTTTGAAATGCAGTTATTGTGAGTAGAGCAGCGCTCCTAATGAATATATTTACTGTGTTTTCACTTCCCTTGCCTTTGTATTTGGTTCACAGTCATTCCGACTGGATTGGTGTGTTTTTAATGCAGACAATGATCCGCAACACTTGACACAGAATAAAGATTGAAGCAAATGTACTGGAACTAAGACTATCATTTCACACAATGAGGGCTGCTTTAGCTCCAGTAGACTGCGCTTGTTCTTCACTAATTACTCATTGTAACACAAAGATGCACTGAAGTAGAATGACTTGCTGAAAGTGAAAGAAGAGGACATGAATGGTTGAGTAATTGGAGCTCACACAATCATGTCATAAATCTGACTTGTTTTGCACTTCTCTTTAGCTGCACGGGTCTCAGTGTGCAATTCTGAAGGGACAGCATGTTACAGCACAAACGCATTTTCATTTGAAAGGATCGGTCTCAGTTTCAATGCCTTCAGGAAATCTGTCACACTCGCACTTCCTAGGTCATTTCATCTCAGCCAGATTCAAAGCATGTTACTGGCTGAAAGCATGTCAGTCAAGGCTGTAAGCAGCTTGTGGGTTAATGACAGGAAAGAAGCCGTGAAAGGGGAGGGGAGAGTTTCACCCTGCAGGTGACCAAGGAAGTGCAGCACATTCTTTACCCTAGTGCAGTACCAGAGAGCATGCTTTCAAAACAAAACCATGTTTACTGTAACCAGACAGACAGACAGGATCACTGAACAAGGGTCCCCATTCTGAATGAGGGTCCTGAGTCATGTACGCTGTTTTAACCAGAAAAAAAGAGAAAAATTACACCCATTAATAATATATGGTAGACCCTGATATTGATGTGATACAGCCATCTGTATTTCTTTCTACCAGATGGAAATGACGTCACATTAAAATTAACAATATTGTACTGTCCCTTATGAAAATTAACTATATTTTATAATATATTAAGATCATAATGTATGTGTTGTAAAATATTTAATATATTTAATATATATTTCGCTGTATACAAATTATTGCTGTTTTCATATATTTTAGTTTGAAAAAATATATTGTGAAATATAAGGTACTATATGACCCAATATATTGTTACATATATTTACATATGTACTTTATATATGTAAAAAATATACTAATAAATATGCTGTAATATATTGTTGAATATATGCACGTCTACTATAGATATATTTACAATATACAGATAAGTATATTGTTAAATATTATAGCTGTCAATTAATCGCAGTTCACTTCTGTCTTGACCCTCTCATCATATTCATTCCCTGCGGCACTATTTGAATAGACTCGATGGCATGCAGTGCAGTAAGTGCAGTCGTTGTTTCAATAGAAAGTTAGTCACGAAACTGCATTGTGGAGCAAAGCACTAGAAGTGAAGGACTTATGAATGGGATTTTTTTTTTAAACTTTCTGACAGTTTATTGGACAGAAAAACTGTAACTTCTATCTGTCGGTTCCAGTATCATCTAGTGCATCTAGTCTGCTGTACCACAGTGACATTACTGACTATAGGAGCCCCTCCCACTGCTGACAGTGACATTACTGACTGCAGGAGCCCCTCCCACTGCTGACAGTGACATTACTGACTGCAGGAGCCCCTCCCACTGCTGACAGTGACATTACTGACTGCAGGAGCCCCTCCCCCACTCCTACAGCCCCTCCCACTACTGACAGTGACATTACTGACTGCAGGAGCCCCTCCCCCACTCCTACAGCCCCTCCCACTGCTGACAGTGACATTACTGACTGCAGGAGCCCCTCCCCCACTCCTACAGCCCCTCCCACTACTGACAGTGACATTACTGACTGCAGGAACCCCTCCCCCACTCCTACAGCCCCTCCCACTACTGACAGTGACATTACTGACTGCAGGAGCCCCTCCCCCACTCCTACAGCCCCTTCCACTACTGACAGTGACATTACTGACTACAGGAGCGAGCCCCTTTGTACTGTGATATTTTGTAACAACTATAAGTCGCCCTGGATAAGGGCGTCTGCTAATAAATAAATAAATAAATAAATAAATAATAATAACACAATAATTAACAGCAAATTAACAGACCGTAGACATTTGTTCACCAAAACCTGCAGTCCCAGCGTCCTTTGCGTATGTATATGCAAATGAGCACCTCGCTGCTGTTACTGATAACTGTTTTTGTTTTTCTCATATATTTGAATGTATTAGCCAAGAAGAACATGCACAGGGAATTCATAATAATATTATTAATACATTGATGGTAAGAAATGAAATTCTTTGTCTACGATGATACATTGTCTTTTGTACATGGAAGATAGCGTGCAAATAGTACTGCACATTTATTCCACTCTGAGAATGTTTTCAAAATGATTAGTCGATGCTTGCATGATTTTAAAAAAATGACATTTGAAATAAAAGTTGCAGGGGGGGATACAGAGTCGGCCTCTGCATTAAATGTAAAATGGTAATGTGATTAGATAAAATCACATAGTCTAAGAGACGAGGACTGCAAAGCACCCTGGACAGGCCAGTAACATGAACATGTCTTGAAATGCCATTATGAAGCTACACCTTGAAACGTGGTGTTAGGATTTACTGTGTAGCAGAGATCGATATGCACGTGATGACAGGATGTACATGGGATGAGATGTAAAGTACTGCACTGTGCTTGTTTTCTTAAACTTAAACTTATTTACTTAAGGTGTTGATTTCCATCAAAAACAAACAGGTTATTTCAATATGTTTTCCAGTACATTATAAATATATCCTATATATATATATATATATATATATATATATATATATATATATATATATATATATATATATATATACAATATATTTCTTAGCATATTGTAAATATAGCTATGTGACGGGGGTGCCCACCCCATGTGCATATGTATTCATGTATATATTATTTGTATTGTATTATTAATATCATCATCATCCTTAATATTATTGTGTTTGTGTGCGGATGGATGAAAGCCGTCCGACGTTATTGTTTATGTTTAGAGCCTGGCGAAAAGCCGGTCTTGTAAAATGTAGTCGGTGTGGATAGGGTTAAATCCCCATCCCGATAAAGCTCGTGGGAATGTGGCTGGAGCCTTAATAAAGTAATTGTTTAATGGGTAATTAAGGCTCCAGCTACAGATATAAAAGACCTGCTCCAGGCTCATAGAAGAGAGTTAAAGAGAGTAAAGAGCGAGAGAGAATGCCAGGAAATGCCAGAAAGGATTATTTGTTAGTGTTTATTTAGTTTTGGCCAATGTGCCTGTTTATTTTGTGTTTTGTTTAAACTGTTTGTTTTTGTGTTCTTAATAAAAAGCTGAGCTCCCTTGCACCTCAGTGTGCCGGTACATGCTGTGTTTCTGTTTCATTTCCTGGTCTGACATCACCCTGCAGCCCTCACTGCCACAAGCTATATGTATAATGTTATGAACTATTTATTTACTTAAGGTGGTGATTTCCATCATGGATCAAAAAACAAATATTTCAATATGTTTTCCAGTATATTATTTGACAATATATTTCTCAGTATATTGTACATATAGCACATTATACATGTACATATAATTAGTTAAATTGAACTTAACAATTACCAGTACATTTTGTACCTATGTTTTTTTTTAAATAAGTTATAGCTATATAACTGTGTCAATATCTGTCTTTACAACTGATGGAGAAAATAAAGGAGATATGTTTTTACTTCTTTTTCTTAAAGGTATTCATTTCTGCAGTGATGAGTGCCAAACTGGTTCATAATTCAATAATAAACACTACAACATCTCATCTCACGTCCCATGCAGTCATTCATGGGTAGAAAAAGTATCATATTCAGTGGCATGTTTTTACAAAATGTTTCAGTAGAGGAAGCAGTAGCTTCCCTTCTTGTAAAAGCCATGTCATCATTTCAAGACCATTCCGGTCTCTTCATCACCACTAAGCAAGTAAGAAACATAAGAAAGTTTACAAACTGGAGGAGGCCACTCGCCCAGGCTGCAATGAACCCCCCTCAATGGGAATCAATGGGAATCCACTCCTCATGTTCTGCATTTGTACACATGGGAATCGTTTCTGGAATCAGCTGCAATCGGGAGATGATCTTCTCATCAAAAGAGAAGTAAGTCTGATTCAGGTAAAAAGGGGTCAAAGTCCTACCCTCTTTCCGTTTCAAGGCTGTTCTCTATGCCTGGCAGGACGATGTGTAAAATAGTTTCATAAAATACAAAAACGGTCTTAATGTTAATGTATAAAAATATATTCTATATCCATACAAAAATAAATATGGCCTTAATGTTAAAGTATAATCTAGTTTGTATGAATCATGTCACTGCAGAAATAAGATTTTTTTTTTTTTATTGTGTGTCTATATATATACAGTACTGTGCAAAAGTTTTAGGCAGGTGTGAAAAAATGCTGTAAAGTAAGAATGCTTTCAAAAATAGACATGTTAATAGATTATATTTATCAATTAACTAAATGCAAAGTGAGTGAACAGAAGAAAAATCTAAATCAAATCCATATTTGGTGTGGCCACCCTTTGCCTTCAAAACAGCATCAATTCTTCTAGGTACACTTGCACAAAGTCAGAGATTTTGTAGGCATATTGTCAGGTGTATGATTAAACAATTATACCAAACAGGTGCTAATGATCATCAATTCAATATGTAGGTTGAAACACAATCATTAACTGAAACAGAAACAGCTGTGTAGGAGGAATAAAACTGGGTGAGGAACAGCCAAACTCAGCTAACAAGGTGAGGTTGCTGAAGACAGTTTACTGTCAAAAGTCATACACCATGGCAAGACTGAGCACAGCAACAAGACACAATGTAGTTATACTGCATCAGCAAGCTCTCCCAGGCAGAAATTTCAAGGCAGACAGGGTTTCCAGATGTGCTGTCCAAGCTCTTTTGAAGAAGCACAAAGAAACGGGCAACGTTGAGGACCGTAGACGAGTGGTCGGCCAAGGAAACTTACTGCAGAAGATGAAAGACACATCTTGCTTACTTCCCTTCGCAATCGGAAGATGTCCAGCAGTGCCATCAGCTCAGAACTGGCAGAAAACAGTGGGACCCTGGTACACCCATCTACTGTCCGGAGAAGTCTGGTCAGAAGTGGCCTTCATGGAAGACTTGCGGCCAAAAAGCCATACCTCCGACGTGGAAACAAGGCCAAGCGACTCAACTATGCACGAAAACACAGGAACTGGGGTGCAGAAAAATGGCAGCAGGTGCTCTGGACTGATGAGTCAAAATTTGAAATATTTGGCTGTAGCAGAAGGCAGTTTGTTCACCAAGGGCTGGAGAGCGCATACACGAATGAGTGTCTGCAGGCAACAGTGAAGCATGGTGGAGGTTCCTTGTAAGTTTGGGGCTGCATTTCTGCAAATGGAGTTGGGGATTTGGTCAGAATTAATGGTCTCCTCAATGCTGAGAAATACAGGCAGATACTTATCCATCATGCAATACCATCAGGGAGGCATCTGATTGGCCTCAAATTTATTCTGCAGCATGACAACGACCCCAAACATACAGAGAAAGTCATTAAGAACTATCTTCAGCGTAAAGAAGAACAAGGAGTCCTGAAGTGATGGTATGGCCCCCACAGAGCCCTGATCTCAACATCATCGAGTCTGTCTGGGATTACATGAAGAGAGAGAAGCAACTGAGGCTGCCTAAATCCACAGAAGAACTGTGGTTAGTTCTCCAAGATGTTTGGGCCAGCCTACCTGCCGAAGTTCCTTCAAAACTGTGTGCAAGTGTACCTAGAAGAATTGATGCTTGATGCTGTTTTGAAGGCAAAGGGTGGTCACACCAAATATGGATTTGATTTAGATTTTTCTTCTGTTCACTCACTTTGCATTTAGTTAATTGATAAATATAATCTATTAACATGTCTATTTTGAAAGCATTCTTACTTCACAGCATTTTTTCACACCTGCCTAAAACTTTTGCACAGTACTGTATATATATATATATATATATATATATATATATATATATATATATATATATATATATATATACACACACAATATAAAATGTCTGTTTCTGTGCGAAATTGCTTATATTTAAAATATATTTCAACATTTGTTTCAGCTCATTTATATATTTTGGGATGAGTATTAAATAATATATGTTAAGTCTGGTAATATGTTTTATATATTTTACAATATATTTTACAATATACAGTACTGTGCAAAAGTTTTAGGCAGGTGTGAAAAAATGCTGTAAAGTAAGAATGCTTTCAAAAATAGACATGTTAATAGATTATATTTATCAATTAACTAAATGCAAAGTGAGTGAACAGAAGAAGAATCTAAATCAAATCCATATTTGGTGTGACCACCCTTTGCCTTCAAAACAGCATCAATTCTTCTAGGTACACTTACACAAAGTCAGGGATTTTGTAGGCATATAGTCAGGTGTATGATTAAACAATTATACCAAACAGGTGCTAATGATCATCAATTCAATATGTAGGTTGAAACACAATCATTAACTGAAACAGAAACAGCTGTGTAGGAGGAATAAAACTGGGTGAGGAACAGCCAAACTCAGCTAACAAGGTGAGGTTGCTGAAGACAGTTTACTGTCAAAAGTCATACACCATGGCAAGACTGAGCACAGCAACAAGACACAAGGTAGTTATACTGCATCAGCAAGGTCTCTCCCAGGCAGAAATTTCAAGGCAGACAGGGGTTTCCAGATGTGCTGTCCAAGCTCTTTTGAAGAAGCACAAAGAAACGGGCAACGTTGAGGACCGTAGACGCAGTGGTCGGCCAAGGAAACTTACTGCAGCAGATGAAAGACCCATCATGCTTACTTCCCTTCGCAATCGGAAGATGTGCAGCAGTGCCATCAGCTCAGAATTGGCAGAAAACAGTGGGACCCTGGTACACCCATCTACTGTCCGGAGAAGTCTGGTCAGAAGTAGCCTTCATGGAAGACTTGCGGCCAAAAAGCCATACCTCTGACGTGGAAACAAGGCCAAGCGACTCAACTATGCACGAAAACACAGGAACTGGGGTGCAGAAAAATGGCAGCAGGTGCTCTGGACTGATGAGTCAAAATTTGAAATATTTGGCTGTAGCAGAAGGCAGTTTGTTCACCAAGGGCTGAGAGCGGTACACTAATGAGTGTCTGCAGGCAACAGTGAAGCATGGTGGAGGTTCCTGCAAGTTTGGGGCTGCATTTCTGCAAATGGAGTTGGGGATTTGGTCAGAATTAATGGTCTCCTCAATGCTGAGAAGTACAGGCAGATACTTATCCATAATGCAATACCATCAGGGAGGCATCTGATTGGCCCCAAATTTATTCTGCAGCATGACAACGACCCCAAACATACAGCGAAAGTCATTAAGAACTATCTTCAGCGTAAAGAAGAACAAGGAGTCCTGGAAGTGATGGTATGGCCCCCACAGAGTCCTGATCTCAACATCATCGAGTCTGTCTGGGATTACATGAAGAGAGAGAAGCAACTGAGGTTGCCTAAATCCACAGAAGAACTGTGGTTAGTTCTCCAAGATGTTTGGGCCAACCTACCTGCCGAGTTCCTTCAAAAACTGTGTGAAGTGTACCTAGAAGAATTGATGCTGTTTTGAAGGCAAAGGGTGGTCACACCAAATATTGATTTGATGTAGATTTTTCTTCTGTTCACTCACTTTGCATTTTGTTAATTGATAAATATAAACTATTAACATGTCTATTTTTGAAAGCATTCTTACTTTACAGCATTTTTTCACACCTGCCTAAAACTTTTGCACAGTACTGTATATTTAAAATATGTTGCAATATATTTCATTTTCATAATATGCTGAGTACTGTCTACTGTGGAATGAATGCTAATATTTATCAAAAAGATCTCTAACCAAATAAATGCCTGGCCAAGTGGCACCTACTGTCCTCTGTTTATTTATGTACTTTAAAGCTGTACATAATAGTATGCATCTTGTGTGCTGACTTTTGAAGAAGTTCAATGTTGCAATGATCTGGGAAGGGGGTAGTTTAGATGTTTCCCTAATTGAACCTGGTTAGGCTATTAACTATGTGTATATTTGTTCCCTCTACTTTCATTGAAACAATAGCATGTCTAGGTCTAGTTTTTCTGTTTTTATTTGGGTGGGGGTCTTGTGTTTTAAAGAGTAAAATAGTCCTGTGACTAGCCTTAAATACATTTGCTGAACTATCGTTCAATCAATGATGGCGATAATTCAGACCACTACCAATTAAGGGCATCATTGACTTATGTTCCTGTGTTTATATTCTGATTGCTTTGCCCACCTCTTAACAAAAGCAACATGTCAGCTGCAGACCCAGAGGCAATAACACAACTTAATTTTCAACAAGTCTACTTGAGGCACAAAGGTTATAAAAAACGCTTCCAGCCTTTCTCTCTCGCTTCTCTAAAGCAGCTCCGCCCCTGAGGGCAGGCTATTGTGATACTCAAGCAGATGGATTTAAACAAAGAGAGGGGGGATGGCCCCCAGTATCACCAACAGACAGACCTGTAATCTATCAAGCTTTCAAAGAGGCAATGAATAACCTTCCATGGCCAGGCCGGGACTGAGTGCAGTCCGCTCCCTTATCAAGCTTTGCAGGCACCGGATAGTATCTCTGTCTCTCTCAGCGCCGAATCAGATCGACGCCACTCCTTCCACTGCAATGGCAAATCATTAAGATTAATTGTTGCTCCGGATGAAAAGACATCAGGCCCCACAACAGAGCGGGTCGCTTGTCAGGGCTTGTGGTGCTGTAATGAGCTGTGCAGAAGTTCATTTGTTCATTGACTTGCTATCTGTCAAGGCTTCATGAGAACGGCCCTTTAACTGAGATAGTTAAAGGAGCTCCACTTCATAAAGAAGGGCTGGTCAATGACTGGGATACACGTTGGACAAGCACACTCTCAGCTGGTGTTGTTCACATTACAAGGCATTTAAACACTTCCAAATGAAATAAAAAGGGCTTGATTCATGCCAAAGCTGCCCGATTCCAGCCTTGCTGAAGCACCCCCAGATCATCACCGATCCTCCACCACATTTCACAGTGGGTGTGAGACACTGTGGCTTGTAGGCCTCTCCAGGTCTCCGTCTAACCATTAGACGACCAGGTGTTGGGCAAAGCTGAAAACTGGACTCATCTGGGGGTGCTTCAGCAAGGCTGGAATCGGGCAGATTTGTCTTTGTGAAGGACGCATGAATCAAGCCAAGTACAAGGTTGTCCTGGAAGAAAACTTGCTTCCTTCTGCTCTGACAATGTTCCCCAACTCTGAGGATTGGTTTTTCCAGCAGGACAATGCTCCATGCCACACAGCCAGGTCAATCAAGGTGTGGATGGAGGACCACCAGATCAAGACCCTGTCATGGCCAGCCCAATTTCCAGACCTGAACCCCATTGAAAACCTCTGGAATGTGATCAAGAGGAAGATGGATGTTCACAAGCCATCAAACAAACCCAAGCTGCTTGAATTTTTGCGCCAGGAGTGGCATAAAGTCACCCAACATCAATGTGAAAGACTGGTGGAGAGCATGCCAAGACGCATGAAAGCTGTGCTTGAAAATCAGGGTTATTCCACCAAATATTGATTTCTGAACTCTTCCTAAGTTAAAACATTAGTATTGTGTTGTTTAAAAATGAATATGAACTTATTTTCTTTGCATTATTCGAGGTCTGACAACACTGCATCTTTTTTGTTATTTTGACCAGTTGTCATTTTCTGCAAATAAATGCTCTAAATGACAATATTTTTATTTGGAATTTGGGAGAAATGTTGTCAGTAGTTTATAGAATAAAACAAAAATGTTCATTTTACCCAAACACATACCTATAAATAGTAAAACCAGAGAAACTGATAATTTTGCAGTGGTCTCTTAATTTTTTCCAGAGCTGTATATTTAAACATTAGTGCTGCCCCACCTACATTCTCTGGGTGCGAACCGGCAACCACCACAGCGCTTTCACCACAATGCAAAAGAGCCAGGCTCGTCTGCATTCGTGGTGTTAGAGGTTTTAACCTCCTCTCAGCTCACCGACGGGGGACAGAATCTGTAACTGCGGTGCATCACACAGCACTGCCTGTTACACTTGGATCAAGCTTAGCACAGGCACAGCTAGCAATCTTGAGTGGTTGCCAGTATATCACACACGGTATCCACCTGTGTGCAGGAGCCGCTCTCCTCCTTTGTTGGGTCTCTTGAAATATTGAGAAGCTACTTCAGTGCTTAAGTGTCATTTAGCTTGAGTGCTCTTCGGGACAAAGAGACCATCTTGAACAGGCTCAATCAGAGATGATTACCAGCAAAAAAGGAGGCTCATAAATAATTAAGAAAAAAGCATGAAACATGTATGAGAGTCTGGATGTACAGTGCTGGTATACACCATATTACTCCTGGATTCAAACTAGGCTTATTGTAGGAATTCCCTACATTCATACATAAAGGCACATATCGTCTGAAAGCCTCTCACCCTAACAGGGATATAGTGGAAGCGTATTTACTGCATGTTGGCAAACATTTTCCATTTATGTGGAAAACCGGATGTGCAGTTGTGATAAAACTTGCTTTATATTTTTTTAGCATAAGTTCTGAAATTGTTAGATTCTGAGGATAAATACCTGTATGACTAATTTACATTTTTGCTTATATCTAGAAAATTGATTATTAAATTCAATTTCAAGTTGTTACTAACACTATTAGTGTAAGTTATTGGGAGTATTAGATTGTGGTGATATATGGAGGTGTCTATACATCTGTCCGTCTGTATTTCGTATTTCACTTACTGTAAATCAGTAATATACGTTACCATGATACTAACACCACATTTCCTTACTTAATGACATCCAGGTCTTAAAAGCTTACCGCTCATTAAACACATATTTGATGTCTCAGCCTTAACGCTAGCTGGGTGAGGGTGTCAAAACATTTGTTATACAGGTCTTAAGTGTGCAGTTTTAAAAGAAACATGATATATGGCACTGCTTTACTAAACTGCTGTTTGAAAACAATGCTTTCAGCTAGCGTTGCACTTCCTAGGTTATTTCACCTTAAGGTGACATGCTTTCAGCCAGTAACATGACCCAGAAGACACTGCTGAGGTGACCCAGGAAGTGCACAGATGTGCATTTGAAACAAACGAATATGAAGTATGGCATTATTTTGTTCGCTCCAATTACTTTAACAGCAGTTGTCTGGTATTATGGGGAGAACCCTGAGGCCATGTTCCAGTCGACAGCCCCGATCTGCACGAGTGAGCAGCTTATTCAATCTCTCATCTCTAACATTCTCCAGGAGGGTCCTGTCTGAACATCAGGGCACACTATTACCCCTTCAGCATTATTAACACTGAAAAGCTTTCAAGTGCCTTTGGTGGTTGTAGATGAGACTGGAGTGCTTCCTGCAATAGTACAGGACTAAAAAGAGGGACAAGAGAGATGAGCAAAACATGAGGTTTACAATTGGACAAAAAACAGAAACACCTGCCATGTGAAGAAATGAGTAAAATCTATATACCGTATATAGAAGTGGGTATACGCTTGTAACAGGGCGAGCAGCCCTGTACATTGTTTTGTTTATTTTATTTTAGAGGGTCCCTCCGCCCTGTGTTTTATTTTGTATTGTTTATTTATTTTTATTGTATTATGATTTATTATTTACATGACGGCGAGCGCCGTATGTTTTATTGTTTTGTATTTTGACGGTGTAGCCGTTTTGCTTATTTTGTTATTGTTTAGTAACGTGGATGGGAAGCCCCATCCACATAGTAAATAATAATATAGGTCAGGCTGGGCAGATTGCCTTCACTGTTCCTATGTTTAATTTTTAAATAAATTTCTCTCTCGTCTCAGTTCTCTCCGCTCCTAAAACATCCACCCCCAAGCTAGAGAGCTGCAGCCTTTTTATATCGTGGCCGAGGGGTTTAACTAGCTTGCAATGAATTATTCTATTACCCCTCAGCCACAATCTGCACGAGTTTATTAATTACTATGTGGATGGGGCTTCCCATCCACGTTACTAAACAATAACAAAATAAACAAAACGGCTACACCGTCAAAATACAAAACAATAAAACATACGGCGCTCGCCGTCATGTAAATAATAAATCATAATACAATAAAAATAAATAAACAATACAAAATAAAAACACAGGGGCGGAGGGGGACCCCGCTCTAAAATAAAATAAACAAAACAATGTACAGGGCTGCTCGCCCTGTTACAACGCTATATTGCCCAAATTAAAAGTGGGTAAACGCCGTTTACCTGCGTATACCCTCGACTACATCACTGATTATCATCACCACTGGGCAATGCACAGAGCTAATGAAATAACTGAATCTCATGTAATATGGATTCCATCACTTCGCTGATCTCTTATTTTCCTGTATGAAAGATGCACACATTATGGTAATTGTGTATTTCACTGCCATTGTTTTCCTGCTGTCTTTGCCATGCTGAGCTTTCCTGTTGAAGGAATGCATTCAACACTCGTGGGTTGCTTCTGGATGTTTGACACCTTGTAGGAAAAACAATTCACAATCTTTCCATTTTTTATGACCCTTTCTAAGCTCAGTTTTTTTTAAATATATATTTTTCATGCTAAATGATAAGTTATAAATGTTTTTTTTTCTTTAAAAGCACTCCCATAAGCTGGATGCATTGGCTGGCATTTGAGTCCCAATCACTGCTTTCCCTGTGACTGTCGCGCTTTCAGTGTCGGCTTCCTTCCTTCATGTGACCTCACCAAGTTCACCGGAAGTGCAGCATTGAAGTCTCTGCAAGGAGTGATCCATACATTTTTAAATAGCTTTAAAAAATCAAATTCACCTTTACCATGATGTGTGTATGTGTTTCAGATAGGATACTGTGGGATCAATGAAATAATGGCAATTCAAGTTAAAGAAAGTTTGCAGTTTACTTGCCTGGTCTTCTATGAAATCTGTTACTGCTTCACTTCCTAGGTCATCTCACCCCAGCAGTGTCTTCGGGATCAAGTATCTTACTGGCTGTAAAACAGTCATCAGGGGAAGCAGCTGGTCGGGAAGCAAGCGGCGTGTTCCCTCAGCCTGTTCACTTAGACAGAGCTGACCACCAGACACAATATGAATCAATAAATAAATAAATATGTATTACTTGGCAGTTCTCCATCCAGAGAACTGGTTTTCAACTAAAATGTGCATTTGAGCTCATTCTAAAGCTGTTCTTCCTCCCCAATCGCATTCTCCCATTTGTTCTGTATAGGTGCAGCAACATCAGCAGCCAACCTTAAAATCAAGCAGTCCTCCCTCAGCGGTGGAATGTTACATTCCACTAAACAATATTATTGCACAAGGCTGGCTGAGTGGTGACGTCAGAACCAGGAAATGAGTAACACAGACAGCACGGATGAAATGGTAAATGCGCTTGCTTGCGCCGGTTTATTGTAAATAAAAAGGTTGAACAAAACAGAAAAACACGGCACTTTGGGCCAAAATAAATAGACAAACAAAACAGGCAGTGGACGAACTCTAAAAAAGTATGGTGCTGGTGCTTCCAGCACTCGTAGCAATTATTTATTTTCTTACTTTTTTTATTCTCCTCTCCACTCACGAACACACAACACAGAGTGAGTGCTTTGTGCATCTATATATACTGTTGTGCCGGGATTCAATTACTAATTAATTATTCACTTGAATCCCAGCACGTGAACTAATTTTGTGCAACCCCGTTCTCGCATAATAAATACTTTAAATGCAATCATACATTTAAAACACTCATGCTCATTACCCACATTATATCCCATGTACCAACTACAATGCACCAACATTAACACACACAACATACAACATAAAGCACAAAAAATACACACAGGGGCGGGGCACATTGCCACATGCACAAAACAAAGTATTGCTAGCATGCTCGGAGTGGGGGCCATCTCTCTGCCAGGACCACCAGAGGTTTCCTCCCACAAGGTGGTTTTTTTCCTCTCCTCTGAGTGGTTAGATTAGTTAATATAAAAATTAATAATTAATTAATATAATATATATTTGTAATGAATCACTAACTTTCTTTTTTAACTAACAATTTTCTCTCTGCATTTGTGACGCAGTTGCAGGGAGCCAAGGGTCCTCTTTTGGGGGCAAGTGAAACTCATTTCCCAACCATAGAGGCCGACTACGTCAAATCACCCTCTGAGAGGAAGGTTCCTGCTGGCCAGAGGGGACCCCCGGCCAAATAACTTTAACTATATTTCATTTTCCATTCTCCTGCTAATCTATTAATTTGCACCCGTGCCAGTCTCCCAATTCGGAGATCAAGCTAGTCACTTGACTCAACTTATCAAAGGTGGCTCTTATAGCTGGGGGGGGAGGAGACCCCTGGCCCTCTTTATCTGCTTATTTCTTATTCTGTTTTCCAGCACTTTTGTTCTCCCTGCTTAGATTTTGAGGCTCTCCATGCGGCCTCGTAGCATCAGCCGAGTCTGACTTCTCTCGACTAGACGACTCAGTAAGCCAGGGAGACCTTGGTTCATCCTCCTATCCTTTTTAGTTTCCCCTTGGGGGAAGTCCTTGCTTCCTGGCCTTGGAGGTCAATCCGTTCAGCCTCACCTCAGCAAGGGCGGTTCTCCGAGTAGTCAAGGGGAAACCCCTATTCTCTTACTAAGTCACAAGCACTTTGTCTTTATTCAGCAGTCCCTTACGCAGGCCTGGCTTCTGCCTCGTGAAATGTTAATAAACTGTCAAACTAAATTAACACAGCACCTCGACACACGTTAAAAAATATAGCAGCAGCTCTAGATTAATTATGAATACCTGTACGGGAGCAACATTCAAGACATGCACACAATTATTTAACAAAAATGGTGAAGCAACTCACCAGAACGGAAAACACCAAATTGCTTGGCAACGTGTCTGATTCAGGTTTTTTTCAGGAGCTCGAAGAATCGCAAACTTTTTATAGCAAGAGAAACAGCAGCACATTTTGCTGTTTGTTTACATGCCATTTATAGCGATGAGGTGCGGTCGTGGAAACCAGAATACAAAACGAGTCAATGATCTGACGCGGTTCTGGAAAGATTGAATAAACCAATCAGTGTGCCCCAAGACACTCTCACGACGACAAGTCACATTTTACAAGATTGAATAAACCAATCAGTGTGCCTCAAGACACTCTCGCGATGACAAGTCACATTTTACAAGATTGAATAAACCAATCAGTGTGCCTCAAGACACTCTCGCGATGACAAGTCACATTTTGCAAGATTGAATAAACCAATCAGTGTGCCTCAAGACACTCTCGCGATGACAAGTCACATTTTACAAGATTGAATAATCCATTTGAATTTAAGTTTGATGATGATGAGTTATCAGGTTACAAAACAGTACTGTATCAGTTGTAAACAAATCGCTAAAGGTGCCAAAAACGTGTTCTTTAGGTAGAGCATTTACAATGGGAAAATCAGTTTCACCACAAGGGTGTTTCTTAGGCGAAGTGTTCTCTTAGGAGGTGTTCCTATGTGTGACTACTGTACCAGATATGTTTTAAAATGAAAGTACATGTTTGTTTGTTTTTCAAAACTACACCTCTATAGTGAATGGATATGTATGATGTGGACAATGTATGATGATAACTGGGTGGCATCTGGTAGGATGAGTCAGACAAAATGCACTCAGAGAAGCAATGACAAAAGCAACCCCATTCTCACCTCTTGTAAATTGTGAATTATTCAGAAGAATGCGGCTGCTTGTCAGTGAACAGGTTTTGTATCCATTTCCTTTCTGTCAGTGACATTTATCCCCCGCCATGGATTTTAGTGCTATCACGAAAAATGTACGATCCAAAAAGCAAATGGGGTTATCGAACTAGAAAATGCTCCCCAAATGAAAGACCTCACTATTGTAATATACTCTGTGGAGAGATATCTTTCTATCCCAGTGCTTCTAGTCTCTCTGTTTGTGTACATGTGCAGTGTTTTGATCAGGTAATTAAATCCCATTCCTCAGGAAGCACACAGTAAATGCAAGCTGCAGTTTCTCAGCTGAGTGAGCCCAGGGAAATCAATTGTTTAACAAGCAGCGTTGTGGTTTGAATACAGGCTGCTGGAATGTGTTCACGATGAAGCATGCAACTGGAAGGAAGAAAGCAGCTTGCTGGGTTCTTTGAGAAGGAGACACCTAAAGGTCTTCCGGCTGCGAGGTCTTTTGATTTGTCTATTTGATGAACTCAATGTGGAGCTGGTGTACACAGTCAATGCTTTTCAATTCCCTAGAGCAGTGGCTCTCAAACTTTTTTGTTTGTGGACCATCTGATTTTTTTTATCTCGGCGGGCCACACAATAACAGTATTCATGACTGAAAAATAAGCACATAAAAAAAAATCACTATAATAATAAGAATAACTTACCTTACCTTTCTTTGTTTCAATGCGATGGGTGGGCCTGTTTTTGTGAGCAAGGTTATTTTAAAATTCGAGTTTTAATGAACGGTATTAGTTTTTCATTAACACAAATTTACAGAGAGGGATAAAAAAACGGACTGTTTTATTTTTAAATTGCTAATTACAGCAGAAATGGATTTATGTGAGTTAATAATCTGTGAAGTTACATCCATGAGGTATCAGCACAGTCGGAGCTACGAATGTCCAGCTATAATCTTTATTATAAAATGTAGGGCCGCAACGAAGGGTACATTTTGACCTTCGGAACACATTACAGAACTGTGACAGGTTGACTGGGCGGTGACGTCACGGCAGAAGCAGGAACAATAAACGACAGAGAGAGGTGGAGTTTGGTGGAGCTGAGCGAATGGTTTCGCTCAGCATTTAATGAAAAAACAGACAGAAAATAAACAGTTGTAACACAAAAACACAGGACACGGCACTTGCGCCAAAATAAATAGACAAACAAAACGAACTACACAGACAAACACGGTGAGCTTCTATTTTAACTTTACAATTAACAATTACCTCCGTCTCCAATCCCGTTCTCCACTCACCGAACATACCACCCCGAGTGAGTGAAAACATGCTGTTTTTATGCAGTTGTACCGAGACTCGATTGCTAGTCAATCATTCAATTGGAATCTCGGTACAACTGCACGTGAATTAATTAAGTGCATTCCCGTGACCACACATTACATTTTAACCAGCACGTGAAGTGATTTGTGCCCTCCTCGTGCCTAAATACAAATCTACATTTTTAAATCACACGTGAAACACAGACCCGTTTATATCCCGTGTACCGATGACTATACACCAACATTTACACACAACACGTAACATATAATACACAGGGGGGGCACTTTGCCACAAGAACACATTACAGAATGAAGGTTTGAACCTTGGTGACGTCACCATAGCTACTTGCTTATATTTGATTGAAAATCCTATTATTTTACAGGTAGTCCATATAAATGGAATAAAACATTCACATGTAGTTTAAAATACGTCATATAGAACAGTAATCATGCTTTTATAATTTAAATAAAAATAAAAATACATTTGTTTATTTGTTTATTTACACGGAACTGAGCCTGCTTGCGATCTGTACAGTAAGCTTGCATTGCAGCAGCACCGCCTGCAGCGGACAAAGCTTTATTTAACAGTCATCGTTCCAAGCAGGTTATCAGTTACATTTTACTACTACTAAAATATTAATAATACTAATAATAATATGAATTTACGCTTGTTAAGTGACCTCAGAGATTGGTTATGCCTCCATGATACGAGTCGCTTGCAAAGTTTGCATTCAATTGTTTTCTTGGTCGTCTGGGCATTTAACAAAAAAATCCCAAACAGCAGAGGGGTTTCGAGACATTTCTTTCAATACAGCTTACGCCTTACGCTACAACGCTTTGCTGTCAAGACGACGAATGAAGAAATTAAAGGTTTGCCTCTGGATAACATGAGCTGGAGCGGGGAGGGGTGGACAGTGTTCAGTTTTGTCGAAATTAAAATTTAGTGTGAGCGTATATTTTGAATGTTTCAAACATATTCCACCATAGCACTTTTCTTACACTGTCTTCTACACGAGGTATTCAGTACATATTTTACTGAAGCAATATAAGGACTACTATTTATTTCTTAGCAGATGCCCTTATCCAGGGAGACTTACAACTGCTACAAGATATCACCTTATTTTTACATACAATTACATTATTTTTTACACATTATTTTTTACATATAATTACCCATTTATACAGTTGGGTTTTTAGCAAAGTACCTTGCTCAAGGGTACAGCAGCAGTGTCCCCCACCTGGGGTTGAACTCACGACCCTCTGGTCAAGAGTCCAGAGCCCTAACAACTACTCCACACTGCTGCCCCGCTATTCCAGACTGCTGCAACTAGAGGTACAAGCGCACTGCTATGGATAATGTACCTGCTCCAGACACTGCTTCATACACGGCAGCGGCGCCATGTAGAGTTGCTACGTATATGATTTGGTAGCGAATTTTAATAAAAACTTTTGTTTACTTAATATGCATTACACAAATCAAATGATCGAATTTTGCACGAGAGTGACATTTAATGTGTGATTTATAGTTGTCAAACAGTTTCTGTTAACAGGAAAAAAAAAATAATACAGTGTGTGAACCTGTCTGACGAACCTTCGGAGGTTTAAAACAATCTTCGAATCCTTGGCTAGCGAAAGAACCTTCGAACCTTTGAACACAGCCCTAATAAAATAGAATGTTTGGATGGTGCACGCTGATTGGCTGTTGAGGATTGTTTACCATGCAAAATAGTACAATGCACAGCAGAATTATTTTTTGCCGAAGCACAGTTCAATTAATAAATTATCAAAGGAGGCTGTGTGGTCCAGTGGTTAAAGAAAAGGGCTTGTAACCAGGAGGTCCCCCGGTTCAAATCCCAACTCAGCCACTGACTCATTGTGTGACCCTGAGCAAGTCACTTAACCTCCTTGTGCTCCGTCTTTCGGGTGAGACGTAGTTGTAAGTGACTCTGCAGCTGATGCATAGTTCACACACCCTAGTCTCTGTAAGTTGCCTTGGATAAAGGGGTCTGCTAAATAAACTAATAATAATAATCAATACACAACATATAAAACTCACAATAAATATACACACTGTTTTTAAAAATGAGCGACTTCCTTTCATCACATTTGATCTTTACGGAGGCATGACCGTGGACAAGTGCACAGAATTACAAGAAGAAAAACCTCTGTTGGAAAAAAAACAAGAGACACCAAGATTTAAGAAGTTAACAACTTAATGAAATCGAAGAAAACAAAAATGCTTGGGCAGGTGGTGTTTTTATTGATTTGATGAAACAAAACAGTTTGTCTTGAGACCCAACGGTCTGCTATGATAATTCCCTGCTTCAGTGTGTAACTCAGCTGCTCAAGAGTACTCAGTTTTGTTATGTTCGCCTCCGTGCTGCTCGTCTCAATCACTCTGTAAACAGAGCTGACATAAACCGCAATCACAGCCTGAGGGTTTGTGATCAAGCATTTCAAAATGCCAGTCATGTATTGCTGTATTAGCTTCTCCAGGTCAGTGGTAGTAATGCTGGATAGTGAACTTTGTCTTTGCCTCCTTTTCTGTATCTTTCCATTATCAACAACAATACATGACTGGCATTTTTAAATGCTTGGTCACTAACAATGCTAACATTGTGGGTTATGCCAGCTGTGTTTATGGAGGGATTGAGACCAGTGCGGAGGCTTCATTCATTGTAATTAATTACAATAAATGGAAACGTTGAAAACCTCCAGTTTAGTTTAATGTTTACAACAAACATACTGCTTCGCTTCGTGCATCCAACCCAACTACAGCTGTATGTTAATGCAACACAACACACGCACTGTCGTGTGTTACTGTACAAGCTGCGCGTGAGCGCAATACACGAAAACTTCCGAATAACGAATACATTTTAGACACTCCAAAACTACTGTATATATGAGGGAGATTTTAAACTTTAGGAGGCTGAGTGGTCCAGTGGTTAAAGAAAAGCGCTTGTAACCAGGAGGTCCCCGGTTCAAATCCCACTCAGCCACTGACTCATTGTGTGACCCTGAGCAAGTCACTTAACCTCCTTGTGCTCCGTCTTTCGGGTGAGACGTAGTTGTAAGTGACTCTGCAGCTGATGCATAGTTCACACACCCTAGTCTCTGTAAGTCACCTTGGATAAAGGCTTCTGCTAAATAAACAAATATACAGTATTGATTTGATGTAGATTTTTCTTCTGTTCACTCACTTTGCATTTTGTTAATTGATAAATATAAACTATTAACATGTCTATTTTTGAAAGCATTCTTACTTTACAGCATTTTTTCACACCTGCCTAAAACTTTTGCACAGTACTGTATATACTTTATTTTTGTACTTGGAGATATTCTCCATGTATGCATTGTCTTCCTGCATCTGCAGCTGAGTTTTTAAGGTCTCAAATTTGGGGTTTGCAATGGGATCTATAAACCATGCTGCCGCTATCTTTCCGTAACCTTTCCACGGACCACTTGAAAGGAGCCGGCAGACCACCAGTGGTCCTCAGACCACAGATTGAGAATCACTGCCCTAGAGTATACTGAGAGCAGCTGGGGATAGCGATCAGGGCAGCTGGGAGGAATAGCACTTATAAAAGTGTCCCACAGTAAAAACACAGCGAAGTGTAATACTGCACAGTGAAACCATGGCAAAGAGGGTAAGCATTGTAAAGCCCTGAGAGGTGTGGAAAAGCATATTAAAAAAACATAACCATTGGGAAAGCATAGGGAAATTAGTGTGCAAATTTGCTGGGGTAAACTTTTTAAGGAACATTATTAAACTCTCAGATTGAAACTTGGAACCGTATTGGCTAATACAGTGTCACCTGACCTCACCTGAAAAATAGGTTGGTCAATAGTCAAAGAACTGTTGACATCTGACGTCCTTCTGCAGTCAATAGTCAAAACACATTGCCTTTTGACATCACAGAGAAGACACGTGACTGTACAGCAAGGAACCTGTGTTCCGCTGTGTGGCTCATCCTGCACAGGTGTTTACCTCTTTGTACACTAGAATCACAGCTATAATCACAGCCTCTTTTAAACAATATGAATCAGCATTCTGTTCCACTTCCTCTCAGTCATCAATTCATCCTCTTTTGTTTTTGCCTTTTGTTTTATCTTAGAAGAACAAAAGATACAACACAATTCTTTTGAAGGTGAAGTGTCACTCATATCGTATCTATCCTTCCTGAATTCTGCTCCCCTGGTTTACTGTGAGCTTGTGTTCAGTTGTTTGTAAATGTATATACAGCCCCTAATCCGTGCTCCCTGAGAGGAGTCGTGTGATTCCCACAATCCTGCTCGCAAATCAGCGCTCACCTCTAAACATGTGCAATAGCGCATCAGTGTCTCCTAACCAGGACCCAGTTCAATTAGATACAGATTTTCTGTCTGTTTCACATCCGTTTCAGAGCTCCTACAGTTTTAAGATCAGAAAGCATCGTTCAGCATGGCCCACTGCTGTTTAAATGGCAAATTGAAAAGCATTGGGTCTTGCTTAGAAAACATTACAACTTGGCACTGACTGAATTCATTATTATTAGTTTATTTAGCAGATGCCTTTATCCAAGGCGACTTACAGAGACTAGAGTGTGTGAACTATGCATCAGCTGCAGAGTCACTTACAACTACGTCTCACCCGAAAGACGGAGCACAAGGAGGTTAAGTGACTTGCTCAGGATCACACAGTGAGTCAGTGGCTTAGGTGGTATTTGAACCGGGGGACCTCCTGGTTACAAGCCCTTTTCTTTAACCACCGGACCACACAGCCATCCTGACACAGGATTTGAATTCGATGGCTTCTCTGTGGACCCTTCCACGTTTGCATTGTGAGAGTACAGCTGCACAATATGCCAGACACCTGTTGCGCAGCAGTCAGAACATGTCGGCAGCTGTATTAAGGCAAGCACACACTGCAGATATTTGTGATGAAGTGAAAAAGACAGGCACAGATGCCGATGCTCTCAGTCACTAAAGAAGTTCCTAACCAGGCCATCACAACTGATTAAGAGGTTCTGTAGATAAAACCCTCAAGTGTACAAGACAGACAGGCTCCCCACCTCCTAGCATGTCTGCTCAGATCACTTCCTCAGTTATATCAATCTTTATTTGTCACATAGACACACACCTCAGTAAAGATTACTTTGAAATCCAGAACTCTTAAATCAACACGTATGGACCACAGGTCTGACAACAATCCAGCAATGCAATATACATTTATTTTTTTGCAGTTATACAATAAATATGCAAAGATTTGAAGGCACTCCAAAGAAAGGTTTGTAAAGAACAATTCTTGATTCTCCCTCACTTGAAAAATAATGACACTAATTGAATTGGTGAAGGATTTATAAATAGTGCTTTTATCTTGGTTGGCGCTCAGGCACAGTAATGCGAGGTGTCACTTCCCGGGTCTGTGTTATACATTCCTCAGACACAAATAGGACGTTCATGGAACAATCTGCTCAAACAAGGCCAATTCATGGAACAATCGGCACGGGGCCCCGTTCATGGAACAATCTGCATGGGGTCCGTTCATGGAACAATCTGCACGGGGCCCCGTTCATGGAACAATCTGCACAGGGTCCGTTCATGGAACAATCTGCATGGGGCCCCGTTCATGGAACAATCTGCACGGGGTCCGTTCATGGAACATTCTACACGGGGCCCATTCATGGAACAATCTGCACGGGGTCCGTTCATGGAACAATGTGCATGGGGCCCTGTTCATGGAACAATCTGCACGGGGTCCGTTCATGGAACAATCTGCACAGGGTCCGTTCATGGAACAATCTGCACGGGGCCCGTTCATGGAACAATCTGCACAGGGTCCGTTCATGGAACAATCTGCACGGGGCCCCGTTCATGGAACAATCTGCACGGGGTCCGTTCATGGAACAATCTACACGGGGCCCATTCATGGAACAATCTGCACGGGGTCCGTTCATGGAACAATGTGCATGGGGCCCCGTTCATGGAACAATCTGCACGGGGTCCGTTCATGGAACAATCTGCACAGGGTCCGTTCATGGAACAATCTGTACGGGGTCCGTTCATGGAACAATCTGCACGGGGTCCGTTCATGGAACAATCTGCACGGGGCCCCGTTCATGGAACAATCTGCATGGGGCACATTCATGGAACAATCTGCACGGGGTCCGTTCATCGAACAATCTGCACAGGGTCCGTTCATGGAACAATCTGCACGGGGCCCCGTTCATGGAACAATCTGCACAGGGTCCGTTCATGGAACAATCTGCACGGGGTCCGTTCATGGAACAATCTGCACGGGGTCCGTTCATGGAACAATCTGCACGGGGCCCCGTTCATGGAACAATCTGCATGGGGCCCATTCATGGAACAATCTGCACGGGGTCCGTTCATGGAACAACCTGCACAGGGTCCGTTCATGGAACAATCTGCACGGGGCCCCGTTCATGGAACAATCTGCACGGGGTCCGTTCATGGAACAATCTACACGGGGCCCATTCATGGAACAATCTGCACGGGGTCCGTTCATGGAACAATGTGCATGGGGCCCCGTTCATGGAACAATCTGCTCTCATGCTCTGATGATCCCAGGATGCAGGATTGCTCACAGTCTCTAAGGGTTCAAAAAAAGAACTCACGTGGTACACCCTGTATCGTATTGCATTTTAATTGATTTTTGTATTAAATGTTTTAATGTTTTCTATTGCTTTGTATAGTATCAATAATTACTGTTATGTTGTACCTGTGACGCGCCTTGTGAAAATTTATTGTGATGGGCGCTATATGAAATAAAGATTGATTGATTGATTGATTGATTGATTGATGATTTAAAAAATACTAATGTCGCGTGCAGGGTGTACACCTATAAAGTGCAGAATGCCAAATAATAATAGTTGACTACACCACCCGAAAAAGGGACTGTGGCAGTGTGCCCGCCCCGTGTCTGTTATATGTTGCGTGTGGTGTGTTAATGTTGGTGTATAGGCATTGGTACACGGGATATAAACGGGTCTGTGTTTCACGTGTGTTTAAAAATGTCCAGTCTGTGTTATTTCCCTGCGTGTGACAAGCAGCCTAGAGTGGTGACGTCAGACGCAGGGAAATAACACAGACTGGACGGAGTAGTATGATGATTGCGCTGCTGCGCAGTTTAATGACAGACAGTAAATAAAAAGGTGGAAGCAGACACAAAAACAGGACACGGCACTGATGCCAAAATAAACAGATAAACAAAACAAGACACAAGACTAAACACTAACAAGTATCGTGCTGCCCTCCAGCACGATAGCAATTGTTTAAATTCAACCTCTCTCTCTCCAGTACCTCCTCGCTGTACACCTCACTCCCCAGTGCGTGAAAAGGTGCGCTTTTTATACATCTGTACCGAGACTCAATTGCTAATCAATCATTTAATTGGAGTCTTGGTACATCTGCACGTGAATTAACTATGTGTACTCCCGTGACCACACATTACATTTTAACCAGCATGTGAAGTGATTTGTGCCATCATCGTGCCTAAATACAAATCTACATTTTTAAACACACGTGAAACACAGGCCTGTTTATATCCCATGTACCAATGCCTATACACCAACATTAACACACCACACACAACATATAACAGACACAGGGCGGGCACACTGCCACAGGGACCTATAGAATGACTTATTTTTCCGAAGTGCAAGCTTTTTCAATTAAATGAAGAATCAGACAGAGTACAATTATCGCTCTTTTGTTGCTCAAACAACAAAACATAAAAGAAACCATATAAACAATACAAAACAAATCTACAATCATGTTCAATTAATTAGTGATTCAGCCCAAAAGTATGCCAAAATCCAAAGAAAACAAAGCCATGTGCTTGACAGAATAGGTTAGTATGCCCTTGCAGATCTCCATAAAACAGCCTGTGTATACTTCGAGAACACGTCTGTCATCACAAGGACATGTTCCCGTCCATCGCTCAATGGCTCTAAAAGTGTAAGTCATAGCCAGGACCACCTATGGTCTTGAGGCAAGCAGGCTCCCCATAAAGGGTTGAGCCTTGGGTTGGACTGCCTTTGCTAGGGTGCAACTGCTTCACAGCATTTCCCAAACCTGGCCAAAAGCATCTCTGGTGGATCAACTGGGTGATCCTGTCCACCCCCTGGATGGCCAGGCCCATTGTGCAGACTGGTGAATAACCTCCGGTAACAGAAGCTGTAAGAACGTCTTACCCCCTGCAGGGTTGTTAGCTCAGTGATACAAAACATCGTCCTTTTCCTCAACCCAATTCCACTGCTTTAGGAGCTCCAAAACCGGCATGGACAGATTACTCCTCTCGATAGCATCTGGTCTATGCCCCAATCACCAGAACTCCGGAAAACTCCCAACTCGGAAGCCTGCAAAGGAGCCAAGTCTGCTCTGGGCCAGATAAGGAAGGCCTCAACAGTACACTGTTGTGCCCCCTTGCAGCGCCTCCTGGACTGGATGTTCAGAGGTGGAATCATGCAAGTCGGTGTGTTCCAAGGCGACGCCATCTGCAACGTCCCTGGCATCCCTTATGTATTGCCAGGACAGTGCATCTACAACGTCCCTGGCATCCCTCATGTATTGCCAGGACAGTGCATCTGCAATGTCCCTGGCATCCCTCATGTATTGCCAGGACAGTGCAACTGCAACGTCTCTGGCATCCCTCATGTATTGCCAGCAGAGTGCATCTGCAACGCCCCTGGCATCCCTCATGTATTGCCCGGACAGTGCATCTGCATTTCCATTCAGCCACCCTGGCTGATACTTGATCTTGAAGGAGAAGGTTGCCAGCTGCACTGCCAAATGCTGCTCCAGATCCCCCAGATTCATTGTCTGTAAATAACTGAGAGGATTATTATCAATATACATGACAGTGCTGTTTAAGGGCTAAAAGCTCCAATTTCATGGAGCTATAATTCTGCATCTTCCTTTTGGTTGGTCTCAAACCCTGACTGGCAAAGGCAATGGGATGTAGCCTTCCATTATGTTCCTGGAATAAGACAGCTCCCAGTCCTTGATGACTGGCATCTCCAACATGATGAACGTTGAAAAGTCAGCATAATCCAGCACAGGAGCAGACACCAGTTTAGCCTTAAGAGTTGGAAGCCCTCCTCGCAATCATCCATCCAGAGGTCATCAGTGATCACCCTATGGCCTCTCCATCCCTTCTTGGCCCCCGCTGCAAGTGCTGCTACTGCCCGGTGAAGGGGAGCTGCTAGCTTAGCAAACCCCTTCACAAATCGGAGTAGTACGAGACACCCGATGCCCCAGGTACATTACGGCTGTGCAAATGAAACAGCATCCAACTTGGCCTTCGGGCCCTATTGCTGGAGGCGACTGAGGACCATCTCAAACATTGTAGGTGCTGTTTCACTGTAGATTAAAAGACAATGACATCATCCAAATACAGCAATACTGAATGCCAAAAAAGATACTTCATGAGATGTTGGAACGTACCTGGGGTGTTGCATAAACCCGAAGGTCATGCGGTTGAATTCGAAGAGGCCAAATGGGGTGCAGAGCGCTGTCTTGTGTCGATCTCCTTCTGTCACGGGAACCTGGTTGTATCCGCTGGCCAAGTTAAGGGTTGAGAACTAACGAGCACCTGTAAGGGAATCCAGAGAATCCTCAATGTGAGGCATTGGGTAAGCATCCTTACGAGTCTTGGCATTTAACTGTCGATAATCAACACACATCCACAGGCTGCCATCCTTCTCCTGGACCAGGACTATAGGGGATGCATACGGGCTGCTACTATCTCAGATAACCTGGCTATCGAGCAGTTCCTTAATATGGGCTTTTACAGCATCATGCTGTGATGGGGGAATTCTCCTATAGCGTTGGTGGGCCAGCACATTAACAACAAGTGGGATCTCATGAGAAACAAGGTTAGAACAACCTAAGTCTCCTTCATTACTAATAAACACTTCCCTATACTTTACCAGCAGCTGTGTAACTTTCTGCTGGTCCTCTAGTGACAACCCTGGCAATTCGTAATTGAGGTGAAGCATCAGTGACGGCACTTGCACCCTGTAAACTCACAAAAGCGACATGACCCTGAGTGGTTACTTCCTCAATAAACTGGACCCTCCAATGATTCCTGCACTACTTCTGCCCAGTGTAAAGTTCCCAAAACCCTCTTGGGTTGATTCACTTAATTTAAGGATTCACCCTCCTTCTGCTTACACTCAAAGAACTGTATATACAGCCCAATGTATAACTAAGAACAGCCATATAGTTCTAGCAAGATCTGCATAATAGTGTCAGGGTCCTCACGTTCTTCACTCTCTCTGCCTTGGCCTCACCCTCTAAATGATCATATAAAAAGAGTGCTTGATCTGTGCGGGACATATGTCAGGCCCTAATAGAAGCTTGTACCTCCTCTGTCCAATCCTCTACTGCCAAACAGTCAGAGGTAACATTTCCAGAGAATTGGGGGCATTTCCGTTCACAGGGAAGGTACACTACACGTTCCACCTGGTGGGTACTCAATGTAGCTCCAGCATCAGGAGGGGCTGGGGGCTGCTGAAACAATCATAATCAGTTCTCAGCAGTTGCAGTTGTTCCCCAAGCAGTTCCAATTCCTGTTCCATTGTGATAGAATGTCTAAAACACCACAGAAACAAATCTTCCCACCAGGTACCAGTATGCCTTTATCTTCCTACAGCGATTGATTACCTCACCAGTACTCAAGGCTAAAAAAATTGACACAATTAAAATTATTAAAAGTATCCTTAAAAAACAAACAGACTGCTCTCACCCAGCCAACCCGCACACCTTCTCAATCTTTAAAACTGGGGAGCGTTGTACTGGGTCCTCATCATTGGTGACCTTGTCCACTCAGCTGTCCCAGAAAAGATCAGCCACTGTTTTCTTACCTGATTATACCCTATATCCTATTTACCCAAATAGGTTCCTAATAATTTCACTTTCCACAATACTGCAGCAATCACAATTTCTCTCCGACTGATCCTGCTGACTACGCCAAAATGTAGAGTTCTGGGTATGTGCCCATAAAGGGCAGAATGCTAAATACTTAACTACGCCACAGGAAAAGGGACCTATAGAATGATTTATTAGTCCCACGCACAAGCCTTTTCAATTAAATGAAAAATCAGATAAAAAAGCACAATTATCCCTCTTTTCCAGAACGATTTTTTAAATAACACAATAATAAAATGATGGCTGCAGGATGAGGACAGTGAAAAACCATTAAAACAAATAATTGTTGGATTCCTTAAGAACGTTCACCTATAGGAAAAACAAGCAGAAACCAAACAGGACAGGCAGGCGGTCGGCTCCTCCCCGAGCGGCAGCTAGTATACACTCGCAGATCTGTAGAAAACAATTGTTAGGCTTACCCAGTAAATGGGTAGTGGGTAAAAGCCTGGCCAGATGAGGCAGTAAAACTGCTCAGATGATCATAAATCACTGTGACAGAGAGCGAATGAATCCTAGTCCACAATCTCCCTCCCGATCTGTAAGGGTGCTGTATAACAGGAACAGAGTGCCTCGTACTGGTTGGTCTGGCAGTTCATTCCAGGGTCAGTCGGAAGCCAGCCAGCCAGGAAGGGGGTGGAGTTACAATGCCCGATGTCATCACCCTAAAGCGGTATGCAATGTGTCAGTCATGGATTGGAGGGGACGTGACTGGACTAGCTATTGCAGGGGGTGCGACTAAGAGTATAACTGGGGATGTGACGATGTAATCTGTTCCTTAGATGTGGTTACGAGATTTGACCAAAAACGAAACAGATGTAATTAATTATTGTGAGTGTTTGGTGTTTTGTTTGTTAGATGTGCTAACTGTTTGTCATTTGTCTTTGTTAGATGGCTAAGCACTAGCTGGGAGCTGTTGCTACAAGCAAGCACTAAACCTGGACTACACTACAGTGCTGTTTCAAGAACTGTTTGTCTTTCACCACATCTGCACAAGAGCACTCATTATTGGGAGAACTGACCGTGTCTGTGTTGGGTATTAATTATTAGTGTCTTATTGCTTTGGGACTGAAACCCTTGTTTTGCACAGAGCTATACACATTGCTGTGTAGCACCATTGCTTGTTATGTAAGTGTTGCTGACATGCAACCCAGACAAATAAAGGAGCTGTTTTACTGAACTTCTACTGTCTTGTTTGTTTTATTCCTGAGCACTGCACCAACTACACCTCCGTATGGCAAGCCACTTTCCCACAATCATACATCAAATTGCATTACATACCAACTGGAGTTATCATTCTAGGATTTGTAGTTTTTTTATTACCACAAACATTGCCAGATGGATGGAAAAGTGCCCGGAGGAGGATTTAAAACTACTCTGATGGTCTTAAATCACACATCAATGTATTACTCCGTCCCCATACATTACAAACCAACAGAATTATCATTATGGCTGTTTTCCTAAATAAATGTTTATGTTTCCAGACAAAAGCAATAATAATTATCACTTGTGGTGCTGAAGACAGCTCCCTGTTTTAGTAATACAAGATAATAGAGCTTTACAACCTCTGCTAATACTAATAATAGATGTTTGCCCCGACATGGATATTTGATTAGATCATCCATATAGAGCTTTCACATTTTTCCTGCTTTTTTGCACAACACAAGATGGAGTATGGAGAATACTTTGTCTCAACTTTGACTCAATGTTCAGGACTGTAATATACGGGGGGTGGGGGATTATGTAACTGGGCAGAATGGGCTAACAGTTTAAATGTGTTAGAGGATCGTAATTGTGTAGAGGGTGGGGTGTTTAGCATATGTGCAGGGGTTGTATTGTGTGTGTGTGTGTGTGTGTGTGTGTTTGTGTATGCGTGTGTGCCTGTGTGTGTGTGTGTGTGTGTGTGCATGCGTGCGTGTGAGTGCATGCGTGTGTGAGTGTGTGTGTGTGTATGCGTGCGTGTGAGTGCATGCGTGTGTGAGTGTGTGTGTGTGTGTATGCGTGCGTGTGAGTGCATGCGTGTGTGAGTGTGTGTGTGTGTATGCGTGCGTGTGTGTGTGTATGTGTGTGTGTATGTGCATGCGTGCATGTGCATGCGTGCATGTGCGTGCATGCATGCGTGCGTGCGTGTGTGTGTGTGTGTGTGTGTGTGTGTGTGTGTGAAAGAGAGTTTTAAAGCATGTTTGGGGCAGGAAGATCTGTGCCTTGATGTAAGGGGGAGACCTGAGGGTATACAGGAGGGTACATGGGGTCTGCCCACGTTGCTGGGGGGAATAGGAGGGTGTTAGAGGAGGGTGTGTGTGATTAAAGTAATTGAGAATTGAGATTGAATAAGTTACAGCCTTTTATTTTACTTTTCGACTCCCAGTTCCCCTCCGTTCTATTTTATTTATTTTTCTGTACAAATAAACACAGCTTGAGCCTTCCTTTTTGAATCTGTCTGTCTATTTCTATCCAAACCGGACAGGAAACTCACATTATAATTTGTATATTTCATTTTGCAAGTTTGTAAATGGAGGAAAGATTTAACTGAAGTATATATCTGTTTATATATTTGGTTACAAACTGTTCTGTTGTGCTTTGGAATACAATTACTTTGACAGCTTCTTAGGAGTTGAATATAAGGGTATTTGAGGTAGCGCTACTCGTGAATTTTATTAACTAGTCTACTGAGCTTGGATTTATTAAAATAACTTCTTAATTTTAATTAAAGATGGTCAAAACATTTATTATTCTATTTATTCTTTGACTAAAAAGTTATATTTTACATTATTGTGTTTAAATAATTGTAAATCAGCTTTTGAAAAACGGAAAACAATTGGTTCGTTGTTTGTTATTGAAAAACTGAAAACTGAAAATCAACATTGTTGGATTTTCAATGTTCAAAAAATGAAAAATGAAAAATAAAACAGTTGAGTGCTGAAGAGCAGTATGTGCTGCTGCCACTCCCTCTCCTGGCTCTGTCTCAGTCTCTCTCCAAAGCACAGAGAGCTCGGGAGACATTGTCCACATTGCAATGCTTTTCCAATAGACTCTTCATAGAATTATGCTGGATAGCCTAGACATTTAAGTTATACAGTAACAAGTGACATGACTTGACGGGATCTGGCGGTCGATAAATACTGCCACACAGTACTGCAGAATTAGAACAAGATTTTTTTAATCTTTTCTCAGATGAACTTTGTAAAAACAGACATAAATAATCAACTGTCCACAAACAGATTGAATGGCATTCAGACTATCAAGACAGCTGTTAAAAACAGTACCAGCTTCAGACCAACAAAGCAAATGATCCAGTCTGCAAATGTGTCCATGTGTGACCATAAGAAATAAATAAAACGTATAGAGGATGGAGGACAGGGCTAACAATAGTCTGCAAGTGGGTGTTAAAGATGATCTCAATTGCAATGAACACAATGTAACAGCGGTCTGCCACCTTGAGGTGTGTAAAATTGATACAAAGTTAGAAAATTCCAGCAGCTCTCAGACTAATTTTAGAACCTTCATGAACAGCAAAGCTACATGTATTTCCCAAAAGCTGTAATCCAATTAAATGTAATGGATATAATGGCCTATAAAAAGTAAATGAGTGAAATATTAATTGTATCTTAAAGTTAATACATTTGTACATGTATCACTAAAACCTTTATTGATATGTATGAAGCATTCCATTCCACATGAACACTGTGATACTAAACTGTGACAGGTTTTACTTGCAATACTGTCTTCAATTACTAAGGTTTCTTTATTCATACAAATAATTGATTTCTTGCAGTCCCATGTCTTGTCCCATTGGTTTTGCTCTTACACCACAGATAGCTCATATCTGGCTGTATTAAACATGATAATCACTTCAAACAAAACTCAATACTAAGTGCTATAACACGAAGAAGATCATCTTAACATTTTACTTACAGTATGAAATGAAAGAAAAGTACCAACTCAATACGTGACGGCATAGAGATTGTGGACTTCCGTACAACTGAACATACATCTCTGTGTTAGCATCATGAGAGAGCGCAACTAGTGTTAATGCTATAGGCACTGTGAAAACCAGCCCATGTCTCCCCTATAGAATGGGATACAGTGTAAAATGAAATGTGTTGCATTTGTGAAGAAGATATTTAAAGCCAGAAAGCTGGATATCGTCTGAAAGATACATATCTGGCTACGTTTAGTTAGCGCTACAAAACGGGAGCTCAGGTTTATTTTTGTGTTGTATTGTTTGTTAAAAGAAGCTGTGTTCCCACTGGAAAAGAAACACAATAAAACAAATAAACACACAGGTACCTCCTCTAAACACATCCTTACTGGTACTGTAAATAAACACACAGGTACCTCCTCTAAACACATCCTTACTGGTACTGTAAATAAACACACAGGTACCTCCTCTAAACACATCCTTACTGGTACTGTAAATAAACACACAGGTACCTCCTCTAAACACATCCTTACTGGTACTGTAAATAAACACACAGGTACCTCCTCTAAACACATCCTTACTGGTACTGTAAATAAACACACAGGTACCTCCTCTAAACACATCCTTACTGGTACTGTAAATAAACACACAGGTACCTCCTCTAAACACATCCTTACTGGTACTGTAAATAAACACACAGGTACCTCCTCTAAACACATCCTTACTGGTACTGTAAATAAACACACAGGTACCTCCTCTAAACACATCCTTACTGGTACTGTAAATAAACACACAGGTACCTCCTCTAAACACATCCTTACTGGTACTGTAAATAAACACACAGGTACCTCCTCTAAACACATCCTTACTGGTACTGTAAATAAACACACAGGTACCTCCTCTAAACACATCCTTACTGGTACTGTAAATAAACACACAGGTACCTCCTCTAAACACATCCTTACTGGTACTGTAAATAAACACACAGGTACCTCCTCTAAACACATCCTTACTGGTACTGTAAATAAACACACAGGTACCTCCTCTAAACACATCCTTACTGGTACTGTAAATAAACACACAGGTACCTCCTCTAAACACATCCTTACTGGTACTGTAAATAAACACACAGGTACCTCCTCTTTAAACACATCCTTACTGGTACTGTAAATAAACACACAGGTACCTCCTCTTTAAACACATCCTTACTGGTACTGTAAATAAACACACAGGTACCTCCTCTAAACACATCCTTACTGGTACTGTAAATAAACACACAGGTACCTCCTCTAAACACATCCTTACTGGTACTGTAAATAAACACACAGGTACCTCCTCTAAACACATCCTTACTGGTACTGTAAATAAACACACAGGTACCTCATCTAAACACATCCTTACTGGTACTGTAAATAAAAACACAGGTACCTCCTCTAAACACATCCTTACTGATACTGTAAATAAACACACAGGTACCTCCTCTAAACACATCCTTACTGGTACTGTAAATAAACACACAGGTACCTCCTCTAAACACATCCTTACTGGTACTGTAAATAAAAACACGGGTACCTCCTCTAAACACATTCTTACTGATACTGTAAATAAACACACAGGTACCTCCTCTAAACACATCCTTACTGGTACTGTAAATAAACACACAGGTACCTCCTCTTTAAACACATCCTTACTGGTACTGTAAATAAACACACAGGTACCTCCTCTTTAAACACATCCTTACTGGTACTGTAAATAAACACACAGGTACCTCCTCTAAACACATCCTTACTGGTACTGTAAATAAACACACAGGTACCTCCTCTAAACACATTCTTACTGGTACTGTAAATAAAAACACGGGTACCTCCTCTAAACACATCCTTACTGATACTGTAAATAAACACACAGGTACCTCCTCTAAACACATTCTTACTGGTACTGTAAATAAAAACACGGGTACCTCCTCTTTAAACACATCCTTACTGGTACTGTAAATAAACACACAGGTACCTCCTCTAAACACATTCTTACTGGTACTGTAAATAAAAACACGGGTACCTCCTCTAAACACATCCTTACTGGTACTGTAAATAAACACACAGGTACCTCCTCTAAACACATCCTTACTGGTACTGTAAATAAACACACAGGTACCTCCTCTAAACACATCCTTACTGGTACTGTAAATAAACACACAGGTACCTCCTCTAAACACATCCTTACTGGTACTGTAAATAAACACACAGGTACCTCCTCTAAACACATCCTTACTGTTACTGTAAATAAACACACAGGTACCTCCTCTAAACACATCCTTACTGGTACTGTAAATAAACACACAGGTACCTCCTCTAAACACATCCTTACTGGTACTGTAAATAAAAACACGGGTACCTCCTCTAAACACATCCTTACTGATACTGTAAATAAACACACAGGTACCTCCTCTAAACACATCCTTACTGGTACTGTAAATAAACAGAATTATCCCGTGTTTAAAAGGAATGTCGTATGCAGACAGGCTAAAAGAAATGAATCTATTCGGTCTTGAACAAAGAAGACTATGCAGCGATCTGAGTCAAGCATTCAAAATTCTAAAAGGCATTGACAATGTCTACCTAGGGGACTTTTCTGACCTGAAAAAATTAACAAGGACCAGGGGTCACAAATGGAGATTAGATAAAGGGGCATTCAGAACAGAAAATAGGAGGCAGATTTTTACACAGAGAATTGTGAGGGTCTGGAACCAATTCCCCAGTAATGTTGTTGAAGCTGACACCCTGGGATCCTTCAAGAAGCTGCTTGATGAGATTCTGGGATCAATAAGCTACTAACAACCAAACAAGCAAGATGGGCTGAATGGCCTCCTCCCGTTTGTAACCTTTCTTATGTTCTTATGTTCTTATGAGTTACTGCTGGGTCCAATCCCCCCTCCCTATTCAATGGTGGATTATCATGTGGTGTGTTTCTCCTAGTTTTCAGCTGCTCTTGCAGTTTCTCGTCTCTTTTTAATTGTACTGTTCTGCACCTTGTTCCTGGTCGTGAAATTCATTTTCCCAGCATCTGTAGCTCAGACCCCCCCAGACCCTTGCACAGCGTGCAGCAGCTCCATGGCGTGGGGAGCCACAGATGTGATTGATGACGGGTTCAATTAAACAGAAAGAGATCGAGTGAACCCTTTTATCAGGACTGAAACACAACTGGATTAACATGTCATTGTACAACCTCCTGTATGATTCAGCAACCTGCCCTGGTTTCAGTGTAGAGGCGACACAGGGTGGATTGCATTCAGATCATCATGTTGACTGCAGAGCCCTGCTCAATTAGTTAGCATGCATTCATGTGCTTGAAATTCACTGAGCTAAATCTGCACTTCACTATTCTCAATTATAATAAGCTTTTTTCTACCTTTTATATACCCCACAGTATTTTATCATTTCAAAACCAATTGTTTGCTTAGGGATGCCCACATACTGTGGGGTAGGCCTAACAGTGTAGAAAGAAAGCAAATTGAAATTGAGAAAAGTCTTGTGTTGATATGTTATGCAGAAGGTTATGTATGATGCACTGTAATAAACTGAGCCTCCCAGTTGCAGCAATCTCTGATGTTATTACCTGCAAGATGCTGGCTCTCATACACAAATAATCTGCTTTCATTTTAATCATAAACACAATCACTATATTTAATGCACTGTATATTTCATGAAATACTTTTTTTTAAAGATAAAGATAAAGAAAGATATTTACTGATCCCTATTTATGAGACCAGTTTTCCTGTCTGTGACACAGTGAAGTATTAATTCCAGCCCCTTGTCAGTCGTTTCTGCTGTTGAAAATGTGACACTAACTTGTTCAAATGTGCTCCAAAATGATATAACTGCTGCGATTTGATATGGTACATTCTTCCATAGTCCAACCTTCCTTGCATTTATCAAGAAAGCAGGTCCTGTTGATTGTCCAGTTTGTTTGTTGTGGCTGGTTCACAACCTGGTGCCCGGGAATCAGTGGATGACAAGCAGTCCAGACAAAATCACATCATAACCTCCGCATCGTTGCATTTGCAAAGTGAAATATCTGACATAACCTCTGTGTCTTTGCATTACAAAGTGAAATATCTGACATAACCTCTGCATCGTTACATTTGCAAAGTGAAATATCTGACATAACCTCTGTGTCGTTGCATTGCAAAGTGAAATATCTGACATAACCTCTGCATCGTTACATTTGCAAAGTGAAATATCTGACATAACCTCTGTGTCGTTGCTTTGGCAAAGTGAAATATTTGACATAACCTGTGCGTCGGTGCATTTGCAAAGTGAAATATTTGACATGCTTTTTTCATTATAAGATTACCAGTACATGCTGATGGAATACAGTAAATCTAAGTCTTGATCTCTAACTTTCAGAGGTAATTTAATGCACCCATTCTTTCACTCTACTGATATATTTTTTGTAGGTTCTTTCTCTTTCTTCTGACTCATAAACACTCACTCTCTGTAACCTTTTTTTCAAAAAGCTTCTGTATATATATATATATATATATATATATATATATATATATATATAAGAACATAAGAACATAAGTTTAGAATTCACATCCTAGCCTTGTATTTAATGTAATGTGCCTGTATTTAATGTGTTTGCATTGTTTTTACTGTTTGTATTTAATGCACTATGCCCTGTATTTCACTGTATTTAATGTATTATGCATTGTTCCTCATTATCTTGTAAAGCACTTTGTGATAAGAACATAAGAACATAAGAAAGTTTACAAACGAGAGGAGACCATTCAGCCCATCTTGCTTGTTTGGTTGTTAGTAGCTTATTGATCCCAGAATCTCATCAAGCAGTTTCTTGAAGGATCCCAGGGTGTCAGCTTCAACAACATTACTGGGGAGTTGGTTCCAGACCCTCACAATTCTCTGTGTAAAAAATTGCCTCCTATTTTCTGTTCTGAATGCCCCTTTATCTAATCTCCATTTGTGACCCCTGGTCCTTGTTTCTTTTTTCAGGTCAAAAAAGTTCCCTGGGTCGACATTGTCTATACCTTTTAGGATTTTGAATGCTTGAATCAGATCGCCGCATAGTCTTCTTTGTTCAAGACTGAATAGATTCAATTCTTTTAGCTTGTCTGCATACGACATGCCTTTTAAACCCGGGATAATTCTGGTTGCTCTTCTTTGCACTCTTTCTAGAGCAGCAATATCCTTTTCGTAACGAGGTGACCAAAACTGAACAGAATATTCTAGATGAGGTCTTACTAATGCATTGTAAAGTTTTAACATTGCTTCCCTTGATTTAAATTCAACACTTCTCACAATATATCCGAGCATCTGGTTGGCCTTTTTTATAGCTTCCCCACATTGTCTAGATGAAGACATTTCTGAGTCAACATAAACTCCTAGGTCTTTTTCATAGATTCCTTCTTCAATTTCAGTATCTCCATATGTTATTTATAATGCATATTTTTATTGCCTGCATGCAATACTTTACACTTTTCTCTATTAAATGCTATTTGCCATGTGTCTGTTTGTGGTTAATAAAACATCATACAAAAATATATTATGTATTATGCATTTCTCTGTATTTCAAGTATTATGGATTTTCTTGTTGTTGCTGCATCTTGTAAAGCGCTTTGTGGTGGTGGTCCGCTATGAAAGGCGCTATATAAAATAAAGATTGATTGATTGATTGATGGTGAAACACATTAGAAATGAATAGAATAAATGAATAGGTAAGCTCTGTTTTGTTAAACATCCACACCTATAAATATTCACTTTAAATAGTAATCTGTTTAATATGTAAAACAATCTGTTTTGAAAGTGTATAACTGTACGCAGAACGGTGTACATTTGAAGTTCTTTTTTAAGGAGGTGTTTCTGGGCTTATTTTTGGAATTGGACTGGCATGTGGTTTCAGTTGCCTGCTGCCAGATGGTAAGCTAAATCATTTTCTTCATAACACCTTCAATATCTCACCGAGCGAACATCATACAAGGTTTCTTTCACAGGGGTGAGACTAAACAGATCCACATTCACAACAGTCTTCATATGACAGCCCCTCCCCCTTACTCTTTGATTACAATATAAAGAACTCAGCAGTGAACAGTGAATTATCATTAACATGTAATGAAATAAACTCTCCCCTCCAACAATACTGAGAAGATAATCAGGCAACAGATTGTAAAGGTGCCCCAAATATTACCCCATTCATAACCAACTGTGTGGAACAATGGTGAGGGGGTTCCAAGCGTCTCCCTGGTAACGGAACGGAACAGAACGGTACTGATGGCAAAGCGCTGTGAGTGCAGTCCGAGTGGCACATAGGAACACAGCGAGATCTTTGTCTAGAGTCCTGGAGTCTCTCATCTGGCACAGTCATGACCACATGGTGTGCAGGCCTGAGTCATGCAGTCAGGGGAGCGCTGTACAACGTCAAAGTCGCCTGTCTTTGCTGGGGATTCCACAGGGGGTGTTGCATAGGCTCTGGTACTCCTGTGGGATAGGGAGGCAAACTAGGCAAGGACAGTTTCTCTTCATCGTGCTACAGCGCACCCTGCTGGCCAGGTGTCAGGTGAGTTCTGAGAGCACGCCTGCAGGGCTGACCTTTGTCCTCCAGAGCCCAGTAGCTGTCTCTGTCTCTCGATTGGCTAGGTCATGGGATCGGAGGAAGCCAACTCGTCTTCAGTTCTCCTGAGCACTTCAAAAGGAGGAGCGGGGTGAAGTCACACCTGCTGGGGCATTGCCGCTGTGAGGGAGTGTAATTGGACATTTGAAATTGTATTACAATCAAATCAAATACATTACGGCAGTGTTTCTGCAGTGGTGACTGTGAGACTGGTCCCACATGGAATACTGAATATATATACACAGAATGGTGCCATTTTATTTATTGACAGCCTCGGTTTCAGCATTATTCTCCCCTGCAAAGGGAGCTGCTTAATTTGAGTGAGCTGAAACATGACAATGCAAGGAATTTACTGTCATCAATCAAATGTTCTCCTGGGGGATACTAAGGCTGATCGGAATATTTTATTTTTGATTCATAATTTCAAACTCAGGTGTTTCAGATGTTTCACACAGTTCTTAGCGTAATTGAATCCTTCAGATTTATTTTCATAAAGGTTATAAAACATTTTGCATTGGAAATATACCAAGGTGTCCATACTCTTGGACTGTGTACTACTAGAAAACGAATCGTTAGATATTTCCACATGGCACAGAGCTCTTGAGACATCGCAGTAGAAAACAGAACACCAACAAAAACCTGCTGCTGTTGAAACACCACACACCCAGCCGGATCATTTACTGCCTTTTTACAGGGAGCCTCAGCAGATTCTACGCTCAAAGGACGGCTGAATGCAGGTGTGAGTTTAACACATCCCAGTCCCACTCCAGACAAGGCCTCTACCTCAAACCAGGGCCTCAATTAGTGAGAGATGTGCGTTTCATTGAGCCCCCCTTTGATAAAGGAAGACAGCGACAATTTGTCACAGGCTGCAGTGGCATCTTACAGGCCCGGGCTGATGGTCTCTGTATTACAGAAAGACACTTTCTCTGCAGCTTCCATCTGTGGCCATCCTGAACACTCCTCAGGGGACACATTGATTAGAAATGTACTGTGTCCTCGCTTCAGCTACAGCTGCTCTAACAAGCATGCAAGAGCTCTTTTTAATTCACTGCCACGATCCACAAGGAGTTTGAACCAAGGTTTATCTGTAGACACACTATCACTGCCCCCTTTCTTCTGTTGAACACATTTTAGTTATTTGTGTTTTAGATGTTATTTTGATACCGCTTCATATGTCTTATCACTGCAAAACTCACCACTGTACTGTGTATGAGAAACTAACCTGATTGAAGGGAATTCTTGTGGCACAATTGCAGTGCACACACGGTAATGTCCCCAGGTACTTGCAGTGTGGAACATTGTTAACTCTAAACATGTTCTTTGCTTTTCGGGAACCCTACATTTTAATGAAAAGTGAAAATGGGAAACATGCTTTTCTTGGTATAATAAGGAAGAATGGTCTTTTTTTTATAAATACAAGCTGTAATTCCAGCCTTGCTTGAAGTCAGTTTGAATGTTATTTGTGAAGACTTCTGCTTCACTGGGTCACCTGCTCATCTTATTGTACAAGGAGGGTGTTATCCTTTGATCTGCTGCTTATTTCTACAATTCAGTTGAAAACTGTGGGTTTGCCTCAGCACTCGAAACACGGAAACACGAAATCATGTTTCATTGTGTGTTCCTGGCACCACTGGACCCGCAGACGTACACACGTTACACACTGTGCGTACCATTGGTTTGCAAAAATTCGGCTTTATTGAGTGTGAAGCGAAACAGACATTTTAAGCTTAAGCAAATGGATAAGTTTGGTTGAAGCTTCAAAAAGAGCTAAAATCTTTCTTCTGATGATCCAGAATGTCAGAGGGAGTTTTAACTGAACTGTCTGTTTGTGGCACTAACGGTGGTGTAGTTTGAACTGAACTGTCTGTTTGTGGCGCTAACGGTGGTGGAGTTTTAACTGAACTGTCTGTTTGTGGCACTAACGGTGGTGTAGTTTGAACTGAACTGTCTGTTTGTGGCACTAACAGCAGTGTGCTGCGTTCATTTTAACGGTTGTTGTTCTCACGATAGTTGCTGTTCTGTCTCGATGGCAGTGCTGTGTTCATTTTACATTGATGTTCTCATGGTAGTTGCTGTTCTGTCTCGATGGTAGTGCGCTGTGTTCATTTTAACGGCTGTTGTTCTCATGGTAGTTGCTGTTTTGTCTCGATGGCAGTGCGCTGTGTTCATTTTACATTGATGTTCTCACGGTAGTTGCTGTTTTGTCTCGATGGCAGTGTGCTGTGTTCATTTTAACGGCTGTTGTTCTCATGGTAGTTGCTGTTTTGTCTCGATGGCAGTGCGTTGTGTTCATTTTAACGGTTGTTGTTCTCATGGTAGGTGCTGTTCTGTCTCGATGGCAGTGTGCTGTGTTCATTATAATGGTTGTTGTTCTCACGGTAGGTGCTGTTCTGTCTCGATGGCTGTGCGCTGTGTTCATTTTTAGAAAGAGAAATGGTGAAGCAATTTGATTGCAGTTTAGTTTTCTAATGTGACAGTGCAGGTGCTGTGAAACTCAGGAAAGAACAGAAATGCAGCACTGTGACAGGCTGAAACACTTTATAACATGTTGAAGCCTTATCAGCATAAGATGGGATGTTGGTCTAGTTCAGTTTTGCAGACCATGTGAAAGATTTCTGGGGGCACTCCTGCCTGGCACAATTAACACAGCATTGGTAGGGTATTAGACACAGAGGTAGGCTTGTTCAACCACTAAATCACTACACTGAGTTCAAATCACATTCTACAATGAACTCTTCCAGTAAACACTAGGGTTGCACCAAGAGCTTTGAAATGTGAATATCCAAGTCGGAGGACACAGGTTCAAACTGTCAATTGAATTGAGAGGCAAAGTTTGGAGATCGGCTGCAGGGAACTGGAAGAGCAGAGATGGGCCCAATGCCCTCCTCTCTAAAGGTTCCTGTGCACTTATGTAGGACAACATATCTGATGTAATGTATTGAACATATCAAGTGTGGTTAACAAATAGCAACCGTTGCGATATGTGTAAGTTATCTGATATTACATCCAAATGAATAAACAGATTTGCAATTCCTCAGCAGTCTCTGATCTTGGAACTGAAACAAACAATAGGCTCTCTTGCTGTATATCCCTGGAGTGGATTTCTTTCCAAGGCTGTTTCTCATTTTATGGTGCTGCTAATTAAGTCTTGTCTATTTTGTTTTCCTATCATGGCTTTACAGACATGTTTCACATTTTATGGTCCTTTTAAATGAAGTGTTTATTATGAAGTGTCTTTCTTTACCACAGCTGAGCCGCAGCAGGTGCTGTGCTGGGTGCTGGGGCAGCACCACTGTCAGGATTCAACTTCATTTCATGGGTATTACTGGGATACAAGCTGAGACTGAATTGGGGTCGCTGTGGGAATGCTGAGGGATGGGGTCATGGAAAGTCAAGCGGAGATTTTCTGCCAACGGCATTCATTTCTGCTCTTTTCAGGGAGGGGTTGACAAACCATTGCATTTTCATCAATACCAATTCAAGGTATTTATTGTTTTCAAATATTTGAAAAGGTATGTCAGTGTGGCAAGCTGGCACCCCACCACAGTCAGTAACTTACTTCCCCAAAAGCAGAGCTGTCTCTTTAATGAAAATGTTGCCCATGATCTATATAACAGCATGAACACAAGAAGAAATGACAATGAATAATTCAATGAAAATTGGGTTTGTGGTATTTAAGACTAAGGCGTCATTAGGTAAGTAAATGAGATGTTAGTATTATGGTAACAGACTGCTTTAGAGTATGTGGAATAAATTGTTCTCAAGATAACTGTACCGTACGTGGTGATGTACTTTAAAATGTGGATTGAATAGAAAACAAAGCAACAGATTGTCATCGCAATCAGTTTTTTGCGCTCGTTGACCAAGGGGTCATGGGTGATGTTATAAAAAGGGGACGTAGTGATATGATCTGTTCCTTTGTGAATGGTTAAGTTAAATGACCAGAAGGAGAACCTGTGCTGTGAAACGTGAGTGCTTTGTTTGTTTTTGTTTGTCGTTAATAATACTGTTTGTAGGACGGCTAACACGATCCGGAGCTGTCGCCAAAGGCCAGCACTAAACCCGGATCAACAACACTGCACTTTTGTTGTCACTAAAGAACTGTATCCACCACGAGCACTAGAGCACGCACTGTGGACTGGTGTTTGAGTTTGTGTTTGTGTTACGTGTGGGTGAACTGAAACAGGACTGTTATTATTTCGGGGCAAACCCGCAGATTATAAATAAGCAATACACACCACCGTATTGCTTCATTAACATTGCTTCATTAACATCAAACCCAACAGAGCTCAACCAAGTGTGTGTAAAGTGCTGCACGATCCAGGACTTGCTTCAACGAGTAAGCCTGCTAGAAAAGGAGCTGGAGGAAATGAGACAGCAACAGGAGCTTGAGGAGCTGACACACCCACAATTCATGGAAGTCTGCACCCCTAGCAGACTGAAAGCCACCAGGGAGATGGAAGAAAGTTGAAACAGCTGGGTTCAGATAGGCAGAAGCAGGGAAAAAAGAAACTTCGTCTAACACAACCACCAGAAATCCAAACATCCATCAAATTTGAGCCACTTCAACATTTAGATGACCAAAACCAACATCAAGAGAATGAAAGAAACAACATCCAGGACTCTATAAACAGTGCTGGCCAGAAAGCAAAAAGAAGGGAGGTCATGATCGTTGGGGACTCCATATTGAGAAACACAGCAAGTTCAGTTCGCAGTTTGGACCCTCTTACTACAACAGTGTGCTGCCTTCCAGGAGCCTCAGTCAAGCACATCACTGAGAATGTGGACAGGCTCCTAGAACGAACAGGAGACGACCCGGTAGTAGTCATCCACATCGGTACAAACAACATTGGAAGAGACAGGCCAAGATCCCTGCAAAACAAATTCAGAGAGCTAGGAAGGAAATTAAAAGGCAAGACCAAAACTGTGGTATTTTCTGGGATACTGCCGGCCCTGCAAAGGACCATATGGACAGCTGGAAATACAAAATCAAAATGCATGGCTGAAATCGTGGTGCACCCAGGAAGGCTTCACCTTTCTTGAAACATTGGAGCACATTCTACAACAAGGACTATCTATACAGGTGGGACGGACTGCACTTAAACAGAAAGGGAACCAATCTACTGGAGAAAGGATCCTTCAGGAGGTCCAGAAGCATTTAAACTAGAAAGGAAGGGGAGAAAACAAAAAACAGAAGGGAGACCACATCAAAACAAGGACAACAACTCAGGTAAGACAACTATTAAATGTATCTATCTTAATGCTAGAAGTCTCAGAAACAAAATGTTAGAACTTGAAGCTACTGCACTAACAAGTAACTACGATGTGATAGGTGTTACAGAAACTTGGTTGTCTGAGAGTGATGGAGACGAATATTATATTAGTGGGTACACACTATATAGGAAAGACAGGCAGGACAGAAGAGGCGGAGGGGTAGCGCTATACATAAGAAATAGTCTTGAAGCCCAGGTGTTAAATCAGGACAAAGAAAAGAATGCAGAATCTATATGGGTCAGAATAATGGACACAAATTCAAAGGGCATAATAATAGGAGCATGCTATAGACCGCCAAACTCAGACGGTGAGCAAAATAATCTGTTGTACAATGACATTCGAAATGCGTGTAGAAAAGGAGAAGCCATACTAATGGGGGATTTCAACTTCCCGTATAAAATGGGAGAACCCGTGTGGGGCATGACGGACGAAATTGAAATGGTAGAAATGACAAATGACTGCTTCCTAACGCAATTTGTCAAGGCACCGACTAGAGGGGAGGCATACCTTGATTTAACTTTTTGAAATAATGAAGACAGAATAACTAAAACAGAGTTCAGAGAGCCATTGGCAAACTCAGACCACAACATGGTCTCATTTGAAATATTTTTTAAAACCCCAAAAGTAATGACTAAAGCTAAGGTTTACAATTTTAGAAAAGCAAACTATGAAGGTATGAAACAGAGACTAACAGAAGTAGATTGGAATAAAATAGAGAAAACATTCACAGAAAAAGGATGGCTGTTTTTTAAAAATGTAGTACTAGAGGCACAAAATGATTACATCCCAAAAGTAGACAAATCTAAATCTAAAACAAAATGGCCAAAATGGTTTAATAGATCAATTAAAAAAAATATTCAGCGAAAAAAGGCGCTTTACAGAGCGTTTAAAAGGGACCAAAAACAAAGTACACAGAAAGAGTACTTGGAACTGCAAACACTAGTCAAAAAGGAAGTTAGAAAGGCCAAGAAAGAGATAGAAATCAATATTGCTAAGGGGCTAAAACCAATTCCAAAATATTTTTCCAATATTATAACAGCAAGAGAACATTCAAAGAGGAGGTCAAATGTCTAAGAGACACAAATGGCAAAATCATAGATGAAGAAAAAAATAGCAAATATATTAAATGATTACTTTTCACAGGTTTTACAAAGGAGGACACGGACAACATGCCCCACATGTCGACCTGTTCCTATCCAATTTTAAATAGCTTTAGCATAACAGAGGCAGAAGTGTTAAAGGGACTAGGAGCTCTTAAAATAAACAAATCCCTGGGCGGATGAGATCCTCCCAATAGTACTCAAAGAAATGAAAGAAGTTATTTACAAATCGCTAACCAAGATCATGCAACAGTCTCTTGACACAGGGTTGTACCGAGAGACTGGAAAATAGCAAACGTAATACCGATCCACAAAAGGGAGACAAAACCGAACCAGGTAACTACAGACCAATAAGCCTGACTTCTATTATATGTAAACTTATGGAAACTATAATAAGATCCAAAATGGAAAATTACCTATATGGTAACAATATCCTGGGAGACAGCCAGCATGGTTTTAGGAAAGGGAGATCGTGTCTAACTAACATACTTGACTTTTTTGAGGATGCAACATTGAAAACGGATAACTGCAAAGCATACGACATGGTTTATTTAGATTTCCAGAAAGCTTTTGACAAAGTCCCGCATAAAAGATTAATTCTCAAACTGAACGCAGTAGGGATTCAAGGAAATGCATGCACATGGATTAGGGAGTGGTTAACAGGCAGAAAACAGAAAGTACTGATTAGAGGAGAAACCTCAAAATAGAGTGAAGTAACCAGTGGTGTACCACAGGGATCAGTATTAGGTCCTCTGCTATTCCTAATCTACATTAATGATTTAGATTCTGGTATATTAAGCAAACTTGTTAAATTTGCAGACGACACAAAAATAGGAGGAGTGGCAAACACTGTTGCAGCAGCAAAGGTCATTCAAAATGATCTAGACGGCATTCAGAATTGGGCAGACACATGGCAAATGAAGTTTAATAGAGAAAAGTGTAAAGTATTGCATGCGGACAATAAAAATGTGCATTATAAATATCACATGGGAGATAGTGAAATTGAAGAAGGAACTATGAAAAGACCTAGGAGTTTATGTTGACTCAGAAATGTCTTCATCTAGACAATGTGGGGAAGGTATAAAAAAGGCTAACAAGATGCTTGGATATATTGTGAGAAGTGTTGAATTTAAATCAAGGGAAGTAATGTTAAAACTCTACAATGCATTAGTAAGACCTCACCTAGAATATTGTGTTCAGTTCTGGTCACCTCGTTACAAAAAGGATATTGCTGCTCTAGAAAGAGTGCAAAGAAGAGTAACCAGAATTATCCCGGGTTTAAAAGGCATGTCGTATGCAGACAGGCTAAAAGAATTGAATCTATTCAGTCTTGAACAAAGGAGACTACGCGGTGATCTGATTCAAACATTCAAAATCCTAAAAGGTATAGACAATGTCAACCCAGGGGACTTCTTTGACCTGAAAAAAAGAAACAAGGACCAGGGGTCACAAATGGAGATTAGATAAAGGGGCATTCAGAACAGAAAATAGGAGGCACTTCTTTACACAAAGAATTGTGAGGGTCTGGGAACCAACTCCCCAGTAATGTTGTTGAAGCTGACACCCTGGGATCCTTCAAGAAGCTGCTTGATGAGATCCTGGGATCAATAAGCTACTAACAACCAAACGAGCAAGATGGGCGAATGGCCTCCTCTCGTTGTAAACTTTCTTATGTTCTTATGTTCTTATTGTTTACTGCTGTTAGCCATCAAGCATTGGATTATACAATTAAATCATTGGACAAATACTTAAAATATTCTGATTATTTAATTTATTTAATTTATTATTAAAAATAATGTGTTTATCTATTAAATTCATTGGAACTATTACATTTATTGGAACTATTTTTGTAGTGCAGTAATATATTTAAACCTATATTGATTTTTAAATGGGCATGCAGTTATTCCAGCACAACCAACACCCTCATGTCTTACTGCTTACTTACAAGATTTGAGATATAAGCTTGCCGAAGTTACACCGTACTCAAAAAACGTCCCGGCTGACCTATCTAATATCTGTTCCCTACCCAAGCTTCCTTTTCTCTCAAAATCTCTTGAAAGGGCTGTAGCCAGTCAGCTGATGTAATATCTCACGGACAACAATCTGCTTGAATCTCTACAGTCTGCTCAATGCCGATGCTCCTCTGTCCTTGTCCTCCTTGACCTAACAGCCGCTTTTGACACCATAGATCATGGCATTCTTCTTGACCACCTTCAGAAGTATGCTGGAATCTCCGGAACCTGTCTCTTCTGGATGTCCTCTTACCTATCTGGGGCATGCAGTCTGTTTTCTATGCTGGACGTAGTGACATTGCAAACCCGGCACTTGTGGTGTCTCCCAAGGATTTGTTCTTGGGCCCCTTCTCTTCAATATCTACATGCTTCCCTTGGGTCACCAAAACACAGCCTCATGTTTCATTTCAGATGCTGACGACACCCAGCTCTACTTAAAAGTCAACCCTGGAAGCCCCTCTGCCATGGTCCGCTCTCGGCTTGCATTCAAGACATTGAGCCTGGATGTCTGCCAATTTTCTTCAGCTGATCACTAGCAAATCTGAATTCCTTCTAGTAGGATCTAAAACTCAACTTAAGAATCTCAATAAAGCTGCCCTGAACCTCAGAAACTGTCTGCTGCTGCCTTCCCCACTGTATGAAGCCTTGCTGTACTTCTGGATAGTAACCAGTCCTTTGATGCTCAAATCTCCTCTGAAGTCAAATCCTCCTTTACCACCTCCGAAGCATCTCGAAGGTCCGTCCCTACTGTTCCCTCCCGGATGCAGACATATTCTGTCATGCATTCATCTCCTCTCGACTCGACGACTGCAACTCTCTCACGGTGGTCTTCCGTCACGTGCCATAAACCGATTGCATCTGGTTCAAAATGCCGCTGCTAGGATCATTACCAGATAAAAAACATGATCACATTACTCCCTGTCTTGCCCAGCTGCACTGGCTTCAAAGTTCAGGATTACTTTCAAAATTCTTCTGTTTGCCTACAAGGCCCTTCATCACACAGGTCCAGAGTATCTCTCCAACCTGCTGACCCGCTATGTACCTGCCTGCAAGCTGAGGTCCTCTGACTCTGACTTGCTTGTTATACCCAAGCAAAGGCATCACACTCTTAGAGCTGTGGCAAAGTGCCCCGTGTATATTGTATGTTACGTGTTGTGTGTAAATGTTGGTGTATAGGCATTGGTACACGGGATATAAGCGGTCTGTGTTTCACGTGTATTTAAAATGTAGATTTGTATTTAGGCACGAGGATGGCACAAATCACATCACGTGCATTTAAAGTATTAGTATGTGAACACGGAAAGTGCACTTTAATTTATTCACGTGCAGTTGTACCGAGATTCCAATTGAATGATTGACTAGCAATCGAAGTCTCGGTGCAACTGCATAAAAGCAGCATGTTTTCACTCACTTGGGGGTTGGGTGTTCGAGAGTGGAGAACGGGTGAGAGAGAAGGAGAACGAATAGTAGAAAGAATAATAATAATAACCATTTATTTTACTCACCGTGTTTGTTTGTCTTCGGGCACCGTTTGTCAAGTGTTAGTTCGTTTTGTTTGTCTATTTATTTTGGCGCAAGTGCCGTGTCCTGTGTTTTGTGTTCTGTTTGTTAAACCTTTTTATTTATTTGTTATTAAACGCTGAGTGCAACCATCGCACTCAGTTTCTCTCATCATCACCGTCTGTCTGTGTGTTTCTCTCTCTGGTCTGAGTTCCTCCCTGCAGCCAGCCTGTCACAAGCGCTCTTTAGCTTCATGGCCCCAACTCTCTGGAACTCTCTCCCAGCTTTAGTGTGTGTAGCTCCCACAGTCTCTCGCTTCAAATCAACTCTCAAAACCCACTTGTTCTCTTTCTCTCTTCAATGCTCTTTAAGCCTGATATCTGTTATTAGCTGTTGTCTAAATTGTTATTTCAGGTTTTTCACTCTATCATCTTATTCATATGATTCTGTATGACACACGCTTCCACAATGTTTAGAATTCACATCCTAGCCTGTGTTTAATGTATTTGCATTTTTTTTACTGTTTGTATTTAATGTACTATGCCCTGTATTTCACTGTATTTAATGTATTATGCATTGTTCCTCATTATCTTGTAAAGTGCTTTGTGATAAGAACATAAGAACATAAGAAAGTTTACAAAAGAGAGGAGGCCATTCAGCCCATCTTACTTGTTTGGTTGTTAGTAGTTTATTGATCCTAGAATCTCATTAAACAGCTTCTTGAAGGATCCCAGGGTGTCGGCTTCAACAACATTACTGGGGAGTTGGTTCCAGACCATCAAATTCTCTGTGTAAAAAGTGCCTCCTATTTTCTGTTCTGAATGTCCCTTTACCTAATCTCCATTTGTGACCCCTGGTCCTTGTTTATTTTTCAGGTCAAAAGTCCCTGGGTCGACATTGTCTATACCTTTTAGGATTTTGAATGCTTGAATCAGATCGCAGTAGTCTCCTTTGTTCAAGACTGAATCGATTCAATTCTTTTAGCCTGTCTGCATACGACATGCCTTTTAAACCCGGGATAATTCTGGTTGCTCTTCTTTGCACTCTTTCTAGAGCAGCAATATCCTTTTTGTAACGAGGTGACCAAAACTGAACACAATATTCTAGATGAGGTCTTACTAATGCATTGTAAAGTTTTAACATTACTTCCCTTGATTTAAATTCAGCACTTCTCACAATATATCCGAGCATCTGGTTGGCCTTTTTATAGCTTCCCACATTGTCTAGATGAAGACATTTCTGAGTCAACATAAACTCCTAGGTCTTTTTCATAGATTCCTTCTTCAATTTCAGTATCTCCATATGATATGTATAATTATTATTATTATTATTTATTTCTTAGCAGACACCCTTATCCAGGGCGACTTACAATGACTTTGGTTCTAGCAAGTACAAGTATGACAAAATACGATTCAATAACGGAGGAGATAACAGTGTCAGTGATAGTTACATCAGGATATAATTAAATACAAAATACTACAGATTAAATAACACTTGACAGATTACAGTACTCTAAAGTACAGGATTAAATGCAGTAAAATAGGGGCAGATAAGAGCAAGTAAAGCACATTTGTATTGACTGCGTGCAGTACCTTACACTTTTCTCTATTAAATGTCATTTGCCATGTTTCTGCCCAGTATGCTGGTGTTATATAAAATAACAATTGATTGATTGATTGATTGATTGAGTGATTGATTGATTAATTGATTGGTTGATTTACTGATTGATTAAGGTTTTACTGACACGCTTATTTTAAATGCAGCGCATATTCTCAGATCTGCATCCAGAAAAGTTTTTTTGGAGATGTCTTCATGTCTCAGAATCCCAAGCAATGCTGCTGGTGTGCTGATGAACCCTGTGACTGCAAGCTGATCGAGTGCTGCTCTCCTAAAGGTTACTTCATTCATTGCTGGCAGCTTTGTGTTTTAAAGGAGAATTCAACCCTTAAGCAGAACGTGAACTACATATTAAAAGGTCCATTTGTTCTGTTATGTTAATGGAATCGGATGGTTGGATTAATGTGCTGCCTTTAGTCACTACCAGGGACCTGACTTTGAAAAACTCATGGGAGCTGAGCAAGACAGTGTGTGGCAAAGTGGTTAACTGTGTGCAGGTGAATGTAATGCAGCAGTGATCAAGAAACAGACAGAGAACCATAATCCAGGTGCAATGTTGTTTCATTTGCAATCCAATTGCCTGATGGTGTAACAACAGTAAATAATAGACAATGTTAACAGGCAATACAGCGGCGTGTATTGCTCTGTTTAAATCCACGGTTGGTCCCCAAATAATATACAGTCTCACTCTTATTCACCCACACGTAACACAGACACAAACACAAACACAAGTCCACAGTGCGTGCTCTAGTGCTCGTAGTGAAGATACAGTTCGGGTGATATAAAGTGCAGTGGTGTTGATCCGGGTTTAGTGCTGGCCTTTGGTGACAGCTCTGGATCGTATTTCAGCCATCTAAATAATAGAAACACTTCCCCTTAAATACCGTCAACCATGACCCCTTGGTTAACAAGTGCAACCGCTTCTCCAATCCGCGAATGCCACATTGTTTCCCTTCCGGGTTGTTGATTTAGTGTACCGTAGTTCTGCCCCCTTTCTAGATGGCCGACTTCCGCCTAACCCTGGGAATAACTGTCGGACCATCCAGTCCAGGGTACTCTGTTCCCTTTACACAGCGCCCTCGCAGGTCGGCAGGTAGATCTAACACCAAGAATCATTCAATCTCTGTCACAAGTGACCTTGAAATTGTGGAAATACACACTTTGCATTTTTCTCAAAGTATACATTTCATAAGCACTAAGAGAAAAGATGTTAATGAAGAGAGCTGCAATATACTCATTTAAATATTTGTTGCATCATCTCAGCAAGATTTCTAGGATTGCAAGAGTCATGCAACATTTCTTTGGATAAATAGCAGGAGTTGTGGTTTGCTGCAGCAGAGGGTGCCCGAAGGATAACGGCTATACACCACTTACCTGACACTGTGTTTTTCGAGCAGTGTTTTGGATACTTGGCTACTGCATTTGTGATTAGTAACTGTGAATCACAAACCATCTGCACATTAATAGAATAGGTGTGTTTCCTATTCCAATACAGATGCTCAGAATGAGCTGGAGGGGTTAGTGGCACATGGGTGCAGTCTATTGCTCCCAACACGTTGGGGAAACCAGAAATGTCATAGAAATTTCTTTTCAAGGCTTATAAGTACACCCTACTTTTAGGGAAAATAGATACTGTGTTTGCCTGAAAAATCCATTGAGCACAACTGGTAATGCACGAGAAAAAGCTGACTGGGAAATGCCAGCAACAGCTGCCACAGTCCCCTGAAATGACCCAGAGGCAAGATAGTGCAGAGTGGACAATAGTGTGACCACTGCAGGGATAGCAAGGCTTCTCTGGGTGACAGGCTCCAGGTCATCTTTTAAATTAGATAGCAGCTCAATAATTATTTATTTATTTATTTATTTATTTATTTATTTATTTATATAGCACTTTTATACAAAAGTATCACAAACTACTGTACAGTACATAGCAGAAAAATAACAAACCACAATACATTTGTATAGCATGTCACACATACAACTGCCCTCAGCCCATTGAAAGAACAGATTGAAATAACAGTTGAGTCAGGGTAGCCGAGGGTTGGCGTCCCCAGACCAGATAGCTGACAGAAACAACACACAGGCAGGCACTCGGGGAAAAGCGTTCTTGAGGCGCCATTTTTATTAACACAAAAATAAAATAAATATTTTAACAAAAACAACGCTCACAGAGCAAAATAAAAGTTTAAACAAAAAGAGGTCACAAACACAACACGCAGGTCAGGCTGGGCAGCAGCCTACACAAACACAACACGCAGGTCAGGCTGGGCAGCAGCCTTCACAAACACAACACGCAGGTCAGGCTGGACAGCAGCCTTCACAAACACAACACGCAGGTCAGGCTGGGCAGCAGCCTTCACAAACACAACACGCAGGTCAGGCTGGGCAGCAGCCTTCACAAACACAACACGCAGGTCAGGCTGGGCAGCAGCCTTCACAAACACAACACGCAGGTCAGGCTGGGCAGCAGCCTTCACAAACACAACACGCAGGTCAGGCTGGGCAGCAGCCTTCACAAACACAACACGCAGGTCAGGCTGGGCAGCAGCCTTCACAAACACAACACGCAGGTCAGGCTGGGCAGCAGCCTTCACAAACACAACACGCAGGTCAGGCTGGACAGCAGCCTTCACAAACACAACACGCAGGTCAGGCTGGGCAGCAGCCTTCACAAACACAACACGCAGGTCAGGCTGGGCAGCAGCCTTCACAAACACAACACGCAGGTCAGGCTGGACAGCAGCCTTCACAAACACAACACGCAGGTCAGGCTGGGCAGCAGCCTTCACAAACACAACACGCAGGTCAGGCTGGGCAGCAGCCTTCACAAACACAACACGCAGGTCAGGCTGGGCAGCAGCCTTCACAAACACAACACGCAGGTCAGGCTGGGCAGCAGCCTTCACAAACACAACACGCAGGTCAGGCTGGGCAGCAGCCTTCACAAACACAACACGCAGGTCAGGCTGGGCAGCAGCCTTCACAAACACAACACGCAGGTCAGGCTGGGCAGCAGCCTTCACAAACACAACACGCAGGTCAGGCTGGGCAGCAGCCTTCACAAACACAACACGCAGGTCAGGCTGGGCAGCAGCCTTCACAAACACAACACGCAGGTCAGGCTGGGCAGCAGCCTTCACAAACACAACACGCAGGTCAGGCTGGGCAGCAGCCTTCACAAACACAACACGCAGGTCAGGCTGGGCAGCAGCCTTCACAAACACAACACGCAGGTCAGGCTGGGCAGCAGCCTTCACAAACACAACACGCAGGTCAGGCTGGGCAGCAGCCTTCACAAACACAACACGCAGGTCAGGCTGGGCAGCAGCCTTCACAAACACAACACGCAGGTCAGGCTGGGCAGCAGCCTTCACAAACACAACACGCAGGTCAGGCTGGGCAGCAGCCTTCACAAACACAACACGCAGGTCAGGCTGGGCAGCAGCCTTCACAAACACAACACGCAGGTCAGGCTGGGCAGCAGCCTTCACAAACACAACACGCAGGTCAGGCTGGGCAGCAGCCTTCACAAACACAACACGCAGGTCAGGCTGGGCAGCAGCCTTCACAAACACAACACGCAGGTCAGGCTGGGCAGCAGCCTTCACAAACACAACACGCAGGTCAGGCTGGGCAGCAGCCTTCACAAACACAACACGCAGGTCAGGCTGGGCAGCAGCCTTCACAAACACAACACGCAGGTCAGGCTGGGCAGCAGCCTTCACAAACACAACACGCAGGTCAGGCTGGGCAGCAGCCTTCACAAACACAACACGCAGGTCAGGCTGGGCAGCAGCCTTCACAAACACAACACGCAGGTCAGGCTGGGCAGCAGCCTTCACAAACACAACACGCAGGTCAGGCTGGGCAGCAGCCTTCACAAACACAACACGCAGGTCAGGCTGGGCAGCAGCCTTCACAAACACAACACGCAGGTCAGGCTGGGCAGCAGCCTTCACAAACACAACACGCAGGTCAGGCTGGGCAGCAGCCTTCACAAACACAACACGCAGGTCAGGCTGGGCAGCAGCCTTCACAAACACAACACGCAGGTCAGGCTGGGCAGCAGCCTTCACAAACACAACACGCAGGTCAGGCTGGGCAGCAGCCTTCACAAACACAACACGCAGGTCAGGCTGGGCAGCAGCCTTCACAAACACAACACGCAGGTCAGGCTGGGCAGCAGCCTTCACAAACACAACACGCAGGTCAGGCTGGGCAGCAGCCTTCACAAACACAACACGCAGGTCAGGCTGGGCAGCAGCCTTCACAAACACAACACGCAGGTCAGGCTGGGCAGCAGCCTTCACAAACACAACACGCAGGTCAGGCTGGGCAGCAGCCTTCACAAACACAACACGCAGGTCAGGCTGGGCAGCAGCCTTCACAAACACAACACGCAGGTCAGGCTGGGCAGCAGCCTTCACAAACACAACACGCAGGTCAGGCTGGGCAGCAGCCTTCACAAACACAACACGCAGGTCAGGCTGGGCAGCAGCCTTCACAAACACAACACGCAGGTCAGGCTGGGCAGCAGCCTTCACAAACACAACACGCAGGTCAGGCTGGGCAGCAGCCTTCACAAACACAACACGCAGGTCAGGCTGGGCAGCAGCCTTCACAAACACAACACGCAGGTCAGGCTGGGCAGCAGCCTTCACAAACACAACACGCAGGTCAGGCTGGGCAGCAGCCTTCACAAACACAACACGCAGGTCAGGCTGGGCAGCAGCCTTCACAAACACAACACGCAGGTCAGGCTGGGCAGCAGCCTTCACAAACACAACACGCAGGTCAGGCTGGGCAGCAGCCTTCACAAACACAACACGCAGGTCAGGCTGGGCAGCAGCCTTCACAAACACAACACGCAGGTCAGGCTGGGCAGCAGCCTTCACAAACACAACACGCAGGTCAGGCTGGGCAGCAGCCTTCACAAACACAACACGCAGGTCAGGCTGGGCAGCAGCCTTCACAAACACAACACGCAGGTCAGGCTGGGCAGCAGCCTTCACAAACACAACACGCAGGTCAGGCTGGGCAGCAGCCTTCACAAACACAACACGCAGGTCAGGCTGGGCAGCAGCCTTCACAAACACAACACGCAGGTCAGGCTGGGCAGCAGCCTTCACAAACACAACACGCAGGTCAGGCTGGGCAGCAGCCTTCACAAACACAACACGCAGGTCAGGCTGGGCAGCAGCCTTCACAAACACAACACGCAGGTCAGGCTGGGCAGCAGCCTTCACAAACACAACACGCAGGTCAGGCTGGGCAGCAGCCTTCACAAACACAACACGCAGGTCAGGCTGGGCAGCAGCCTTCACAAACACAACACGCAGGTCAGGCTGGGCAGCAGCCTTCACAAACACAACACGCAGGTCAGGCTGGGCAGCAGCCTTCACAAACACAACACGCAGGTCAGGCTGGGCAGCAGCCTTCACAAACACAACACGCAGGTCAGGCTGGGCAGCAGCCTTCACAAACACAACACGCAGGTCAGGCTGGGCAGCAGCCTTCACAAACACAACACGCAGGTCAGGCTGGGCAGCAGCCTTCACAAACACAACACGCAGGTCAGGCTGGGCAGCAGCCTTCACAAACACAACACGCAGGTCAGGCTGGGCAGCAGCCTTCACAAACACAACACGCAGGTCAGGCTGGGCAGCAGCCTTCACAAACACAACACGCAGGTCAGGCTGGGCAGCAGCCTTCACAAACACAACACGCAGGTCAGGCTGGGCAGCAGCCTTCACAAACACAACACGCAGGTCAGGCTGGGCAGCAGCCTTCACAAACACAACACGCAGGTCAGGCTGGGCAGCAGCCTTCACAAACACAACACGCAGGTCAGGCTGGGCAGCAGCCTTCACAAACACAACACGCAGGTCAGGCTGGGCAGCAGCCTTCACAAACACAACACGCAGGTCAGGCTGGGCAGCAGCCTTCACAAACACAACACGCAGGTCAGGCTGGGCAGCAGCCTTCACAAACACAACACGCAGGTCAGGCTGGGCAGCAGCCTTCACAAACACAACACGCAGGTCAGGCTGGGCAGCAGCCTTCACAAACACAACACGCAGGTCAGGCTGGGCAGCAGCCTTCACAAACACAACACGCAGGTCAGGCTGGGCAGCAGCCTTCACAAACACAACACGCAGGTCAGGCTGGGCAGCAGCCTTCACAAACACAACACGCAGGTCAGGCTGGGCAGCAGCCTTCACAAACACAACACGCAGGTCAGGCTGGGCAGCAGCCTTCACAAACACAACACGCAGGTCAGGCTGGGCAGCAGCCTTCACAAACACAACACGCAGGTCAGGCTGGGCAGCAGCCTTCACAAACACAACACGCAGGTCAGGCTGGGCAGCAGCCTTCACAAACACAACACGCAGGTCAGGCTGGGCAGCAGCCTTCACAAACACAACACGCAGGTCAGGCTGGGCAGCAGCCTTCACAAACACAACACGCAGGTCAGGCTGGGCAGCAGCCTTCACAAACACAACACGCAGGTCAGGCTGGGCAGCAGCCTTCACAAACACAACACGCAGGTCAGGCTGGGCAGCAGCCTTCACAAACACAACACGCAGGTCAGGCTGGGCAGCAGCCTTCACAAACACAACACGCAGGTCAGGCTGGGCAGCAGCCTTCACAAACACAACACGCAGGTCAGGCTGGGCAGCAGCCTTCACAAACACAACACGCAGGTCAGGCTGGGCAGCAGCCTTCACAAACACAACACGCAGGTCAGGCTGGGCAGCAGCCTTCACAAACACAACACGCAGGTCAGGCTGGGCAGCAGCCTTCACAAACACAACACGCAGGTCAGGCTGGGCAGCAGCCTTCACAAACACAACACGCAGGTCAGGCTGGGCAGCAGCCTTCACAAACACAACACGCAGGTCAGGCTGGGCAGCAGCCTTCACAAACACAACACGCAGGTCAGGCTGGGCAGCAGCCTTCACAAACACAACACGCAGGTCAGGCTGGGCAGCAGCCTTCACAAACACAACACGCAGGTCAGGCTGGGCAGCAGCCTTCACAAACACAACACGCAGGTCAGGCTGGGCAGCAGCCTTCACAAACACAACACGCAGGTCAGGCTGGGCAGCAGCCTTCACAAACACAACACGCAGGTCAGGCTGGGCAGCAGCCTTCACAAACACAACACGCAGGTCAGGCTGGGCAGCAGCCTTCACAAACACAACACGCAGGTCAGGCTGGGCAGCAGCCTTCACAAACACAACACGCAGGTCAGGCTGGGCAGCAGCCTTCACAAACACAACACGCAGGTCAGGCTGGGCAGCAGCCTTCACAAACACAACACGCAGGTCAGGCTGGGCAGCAGCCTTCACAAACACAACACGCAGGTCAGGCTGGGCAGCAGCCTTCACAAACACAACACGCAGGTCAGGCTGGGCAGCAGCCTTCACAAACACAACACGCAGGTCAGGCTGGGCAGCAGCCTTCACAAACACAACACGCAGGTCAGGCTGGGCAGCAGCCTTCACAAACACAACACGCAGGTCAGGCTGGGCAGCAGCCTTCACAAACACAACACGCAGGTCAGGCTGGGCAGCAGCCTTCACAAACACAACACGCAGGTCAGGCTGGGCAGCAGCCTTCACAAACACAACACGCAGGTCAGGCTGGGCAGCAGCCTTCACAAACACAACACGCAGGTCAGGCTGGGCAGCAGCCTTCACAAACACAACACGCAGGTCAGGCTGGGCAGCAGCCTTCACAAACACAACACGCAGGTCAGGCTGGGCAGCAGCCTTCACAAACACAACACGCAGGTCAGGCTGGGCAGCAGCCTTCACAAACACAACACGCAGGTCAGGCTGGGCAGCAGCCTTCACAAACACAACACGCAGGTCAGGCTGGGCAGCAGCCTTCACAAACACAACACGCAGGTCAGGCTGGGCAGCAGCCTTCACAAACACAACACGCAGGTCAGGCTGGGCAGCAGCCTTCACAAACACAACACGCAGGTCAGGCTGGGCAGCAGCCTTCACAAACACAACACGCAGGTCAGGCTGGGCAGCAGCCTTCACAAACACAACACGCAGGTCAGGCTGGGCAGCAGCCTTCACAAACACAACACGCAGGTCAGGCTGGGCAGCAGCCTTCACAAACACAACACGCAGGTCAGGCTGGGCAGCAGCCTTCACAAACACAACACGCAGGTCAGGCTGGGCAGCAGCCTTCACAAACACAACACGCAGGTCAGGCTGGGCAGCAGCCTTCACAAACACAACACGCAGGTCAGGCTGGGCAGCAGCCTTCACAAACACAACACGCAGGTCAGGCTGGGCAGCAGCCTTCACAAACACAACACGCAGGTCAGGCTGGGCAGCAGCCTTCACAAACACAACACGCAGGTCAGGCTGGGCAGCAGCCTTCACAAACACAACACGCAGGTCAGGCTGGGCAGCAGCCTTCACAAACACAACACGCAGGTCAGGCTGGGCAGCAGCCTTCACAAACACAACACGCAGGTCAGGCTGGGCAGCAGCCTTCACAAACACAACACGCAGGTCAGGCTGGGCAGCAGCCTTCACAAACACAACACGCAGGTCAGGCTGGGCAGCAGCCTTCACAAACACAACACGCAGGTCAGGCTGGGCAGCAGCCTTCACAAACACAACACGCAGGTCAGGCTGGGCAGCAGCCTTCACAAACACAACACGCAGGTCAGGCTGGGCAGCAGCCTTCACAAACACAACACGCAGGTCAGGCTGGGCAGCAGCCTTCACAAACACAACACGCAGGTCAGGCTGGGCAGCAGCCTTCACAAACACAACACGCAGGTCAGGCTGGGCAGCAGCCTTCACAAACACAACACGCAGGTCAGGCTGGGCAGCAGCCTTCACAAACACAACACGCAGGTCAGGCTGGGCAGCAGCCTTCACAAACACAACACGCAGGTCAGGCTGGGCAGCAGCCTTCACAAACACAACACGCAGGTCAGGCTGGGCAGCAGCCTTCACAAACACAACACGCAGGTCAGGCTGGGCAGCAGCCTTCACAAACACAACACGCAGGTCAGGCTGGGCAGCAGCCTTCACAAACACAACACGCAGGTCAGGCTGGGCAGCAGCCTTCACAAACACAACACGCAGGTCAGGCTGGGCAGCAGCCTTCACAAACACAACACGCAGGTCAGGCTGGGCAGCAGCCTTCACAAACACAACACGCAGGTCAGGCTGGGCAGCAGCCTTCACAAACACAACACGCAGGTCAGGCTGGGCAGCAGCCTTCACAAACACAACACGCAGGTCAGGCTGGGCAGCAGCCTTCACAAACACAACACGCAGGTCAGGCTGGGCAGCAGCCTTCACAAACACAACACGCAGGTCAGGCTGGGCAGCAGCCTTCACAAACACAACACGCAGGTCAGGCTGGGCAGCAGCCTTCACAAACACAACACGCAGGTCAGGCTGGGCAGCAGCCTTCACAAACACAACACGCAGGTCAGGCTGGGCAGCAGCCTTCACAAACACAACACGCAGGTCAGGCTGGGCAGCAGCCTTCACAAACACAACACGCAGGTCAGGCTGGGCAGCAGCCTTCACAAACACAACACGCAGGTCAGGCTGGGCAGCAGCCTTCACAAACACAACACGCAGGTCAGGCTGGGCAGCAGCCTTCACAAACACAACACGCAGGTCAGGCTGGGCAGCAGCCTTCACAAACACAACACGCAGGTCAGGCTGGGCAGCAGCCTTCACAAACACAACACGCAGGTCAGGCTGGGCAGCAGCCTTCACAAACACAACACGCAGGTCAGGCTGGGCAGCAGCCTTCACAAACACAACACGCAGGTCAGGCTGGGCAGCAGCCTTCACAAACACAACACGCAGGTCAGGCTGGGCAGCAGCCTTCACAAACACAACACGCAGGTCAGGCTGGGCAGCAGCCTTCACAAACACAACACGCAGGTCAGGCTGGGCAGCAGCCTTCACAAACACAACACGCAGGTCAGGCTGGGCAGCAGCCTTCACAAACACAACACGCAGGTCAGGCTGGGCAGCAGCCTTCACAAACACAACACGCAGGTCAGGCTGGGCAGCAGCCTTCACAAACACAACACGCAGGTCAGGCTGGGCAGCAGCCTTCACAAACACAACACGCAGGTCAGGCTGGGCAGCAGCCTTCACAAACACAACACGCAGGTCAGGCTGGGCAGCAGCCTTCACAAACACAACACGCAGGTCAGGCTGGGCAGCAGCCTTCACAAACACAACACGCAGGTCAGGCTGGGCAGCAGCCTTCACAAACACAACACGCAGGTCAGGCTGGGCAGCAGCCTTCACAAACACAACACGCAGGTCAGGCTGGGCAGCAGCCTTCACAAACACAACACGCAGGTCAGGCTGGGCAGCAGCCTTCACAAACACAACACGCAGGTCAGGCTGGGCAGCAGCCTTCACAAACACAACACGCAGGTCAGGCTGGGCAGCAGCCTTCACAAACACAACACGCAGGTCAGGCTGGGCAGCAGCCTTCACAAACACAACACGCAGGTCAGGCTGGGCAGCAGCCTTCACAAACACAACACGCAGGTCAGGCTGGGCAGCAGCCTTCACAAACACAACACGCAGGTCAGGCTGGGCAGCAGCCTTCACAAACACAACACGCAGGTCAGGCTGGGCAGCAGCCTTCACAAACACAACACGCAGGTCAGGCTGGGCAGCAGCCTTCACAAACACAACACGCAGGTCAGGCTGGGCAGCAGCCTTCACAAACACAACACGCAGGTCAGGCTGGGCAGCAGCCTTCACAAACACAACACGCAGGTCAGGCTGGGCAGCAGCCTTCACAAACACAACACGCAGGTCAGGCTGGGCAGCAGCCTTCACAAACACAACACGCAGGTCAGGCTGGGCAGCAGCCTTCACAAACACAACACGCAGGTCAGGCTGGGCAGCAGCCTTCACAAACACAACACGCAGGTCAGGCTGGGCAGCAGCCTTCACAAACACAACACGCAGGTCAGGCTGGGCAGCAGCCTTCACAAACACAACACGCAGGTCAGGCTGGGCAGCAGCCTTCACAAACACAACACGCAGGTCAGGCTGGGCAGCAGCCTTCACAAACACAACACGCAGGTCAGGCTGGGCAGCAGCCTTCACAAACACAACACGCAGGTCAGGCTGGGCAGCAGCCTTCACAAACACAACACGCAGGTCAGGCTGGGCAGCAGCCTTCACAAACACAACACGCAGGTCAGGCTGGGCAGCAGCCTTCACAAACACAACACGCAGGTCAGGCTGGGCAGCAGCCTTCACAAACACAACACGCAGGTCAGGCTGGGCAGCAGCCTTCACAAACACAACACGCAGGTCAGGCTGGGCAGCAGCCTTCACAAACACAACACGCAGGTCAGGCTGGGCAGCAGCCTTCACAAACACAACACGCAGGTCAGGCTGGACAGCAGCCTTCACAAACACAACACGCAGGTCAGGCTGGGCAGCAGCCTTCACAAACACAACACGCAGGTCAGGCTGGACAGCAGCCTTCACAAACACAACACGCAGGTCAGGCTGGGCAGCAGCCTTCACAAACACAACACGCAGGTCAGGCTGGGCAGCAGCCTTCACAAACACAACACGCAGGTCAGGCTGGACAGCAGCCTTCACAAACACAACACGCAGGTCAGGCTGGGCAGCAGCCTTCACAAACACAACACGCAGGTCAGGCTGGACAGCAGCCTTCACAAACACAACACGCAGGTCAGGCTGGGCAGCAGCCTTCACAAACACAACACGCAGGTCAGGCTGGGCAGCAGCCTTCACAAACACAACACGCAGGTCAGGCTGGACAGCAGCCTTCACAAACACAACACGCAGGTCAGGCTGGACAGCAGCCTTCACAAACACAACACGCAGGTCAGGCTGGGCAGCAGCCTTCACAAACACAACACGCAGGTCAGGCTGGACAGCAGCCTTCACAAACACAACACGCAGGTCAGGCTGGGCAGCAGCCTTCACAAACACAACACGCAGGTCAGGCTGGACAGCAGCCTTCACAAACACAACACGCAGGTCAGGCTGGGCAGCAGCCTTCACAAACACAACACGCAGGTCAGGCTGGGCAGCAGCCTTCACAAACACAACACGCAGGTCAGGCTGGGCAGCAGCCTTCACAAACACAACACGCAGGTCAGGCTGGGCAGCAGCCTTCACAAACACAACACGCAGGTCAGGCTGGGCAGCAGCCTTCACAAACACAACACGCAGGTCAGGCTGGGCAGCAGCCTTCACAAACACAACACGCAGGTCAGGCTGGGCAGCAGCCTTCACAAACACAACACGCAGGTCAGGCTGGGCAGCAGCCTTCACAAACACAACACGCAGGTCAGGCTGGGCAGCAGCCTTCACAAACACAACACGCAGGTCAGGCTGGGCAGCAGCCTTCACAAACACAACACGCAGGTCAGGCTGGGCAGCAGCCTTCACAAACACAACACGCAGGTCAGGCTGGGCAGCAGCCTTCACAAACACAACACGCAGGTCAGGCTGGGCAGCAGCCTTCACAAACACAACACGCAGGTCAGGCTGGGCAGCAGCCTTCACAAACACAACACGAAGGTCAGGCTGGGCAGCAGCCTTCACAAACACAACACGCAGGTCAGGCTGGACAGCAGCCTTCACTGATCCTACCGTGCAGTCTGTTTTGCTTTTGCTTTTGCTTTTGTTCGCTCGCCACACCCCACCTTGAACATAGAAAAGCTGCAGCTTATATACTTGTGACCATCTCTGAATTAACACTCAAATAATCCATTTCGGAGATGGTCACGTTCTACACAGGGTTTTAGTTTGCATGGCTGACAGTCAATAATCACTGAGTGCCAACCATAGTGGTAAATCATAATACAAACAATACATATATTTACAAGACATTTATAAGCAGGCTTTGCCCTGCCCCCTCTCATTATGTGCAGGGCTTTTCCTCTGCCCTGCCACACACAGTATACACTTCATTCAAAAGCAGCAATTTTAAGGTTACATTAAAACCCACTAAGATAGGAAAGCCATTTTATAAAGGTGCGTTTTTAGTCTTGACTTGAATATTGTAACAGTCCCAGCTTCCCTGACAAATGAAGGCAGAGCATTCCATAATTTAGGAGCTCTACAAGAAGAAGCCTTACCTCCCGTGTTGCTTTTGTTGACCTGAGAAATAACCAGCAGCCCGCAGCCTGTGATCTCAGAGTGCGGTTTGGAAGATACAGGGTCAGTAACTCCTGCAAATAACTAGGTGCTAATCCATTCAGGGCCTTCTAAGTTAACAGCAACATCTTAAAATCAGTTCTATACTGCACAGGAAGTCAATGTAAAGAGGCCGAAACAGGGGTAATATGTTCCCTTTTCCTGGTTTTAGTCAGAATTCTAGCAGCGGTATTCTAAACAAGCTGCAAGCGGGATACCACACGTTTTGTGGCACCAGAAGAAAGTGCATTACAATAATCAATTCTAGATGAAACAAAGGCATGCATTAGTCTCTTTGCATCAGGTACGGAAATAATTGGTCTAAGCTTGGCTATATTTCTGAAATGGTAAAAAGATATTTTAGTAACTTCCCCAATATGAGTCTCAAATGATAGATCAGGATCAAAGATGACCCTCAAACTCTTTAATTTCTAGTTTAAGTTTTGATGAGAGACTGCAAGGGTCAAGCTCATGTAATCCCACGTTTCCCTTTAGTTGGTTCTGTGAGCCCACGAGCATAACCTCTGTTTTATCTGAATGCAACATTTATTATGTGGCTGCTAAGCCTGTACCTGTGCTTAATTTGGTCTTCATTTAAATCAAGACCTAAATAAGAAATACTCTTTGTCTTCTCATCCTACAAATCAGGCAATTGCTCACTACACGGTGGGAGGCTGGCTTTGAGCCACCCCCGTCCTGACTTGGTACAGCCCTGCTTGGTGTACCTGTATTATGTGCCCCCACCCCCAACCTCTTGTTACAGTTGGTATAGTTCAGCAGCGGTCTTGTCCTGAGTGAAGCAGCAACAGCTGAATAAAAATATATATTAGCACCTGCCATATCTAGCATACACTGTTTTGTGTAACTGGGCTTTTCAGTCAAATTTCCAGAACACACCACTGTAAACAACCAGAGTCCTTCATTTAACATGCATACCTCTGAAAGCATTGATAGAATGTCGCTATAGAAGATTGCACTGAGCATGTGCAATTCTATTACTGCTTTAATTCCTTGGTCATTTCATCTCAGCAGTGTCTGCTGGGTCATGTTACGGGCTGAAAGCATGTCAGTCAACAGGGAAGCAGCTGATTGGTTATTGACAGGGCAGCAGTGTGGAGTAGTGGTTAGGGCTCTAGACTCCTGACCGGAGGGTTGTGGGTTCAGTCCCAGGTGGGGACACTGCTGTTGGACCCTTCAACAAGGTACTTTACCTAGATTGCTCCAATAAAACCCAGCTGTATAAATGGGTAATTGTATGTAAAAAATAATGTGATATCTTGTAATAATTGTAAGTCACCCTGGATAAGGGTGTATGCTAAGAAATAAATAATAATAATATGGTGACAGGAA